>VWZG01000559.1:440925-475670 GCA_013396735.1 Grallaria varia
CCCAGTTTCAAATATATTTTCAATTCTTCTGCAGCTTCTCCCTTCTCCTTTGATTATTGTGAAACTAATGTCTTGAGAATAAATCACCCCCATGGAAATCTGTACTTTCTGTTCCCATAAAGGTTTTAGAGAGTTTAGAGGGTTAGATGGGGTATTGGGAAGAAATTCTTCCCTGTGAGGCTGCCCAGAGAACTTGTGGATGCCTCATCCCTGGAAGTGTTCAAGGGCAGGTTGGATGAGGCACAAGTCAGAGGAGGAGTGGCTGAGGGAGCTGGGAAGGGGCTGGAGCAGCAGGAGCAGCTGAGGGAGCTGGAGGGGCTCAGCCTGGAGAAAAGGAGGCTTGGGGGGGGACCTTCTGGCTCTCTGCAACTCCCTGCCAGGAGAGGGGAGCCAAGGGAAATCAGGCTCTGCTCCCAGGGAAAAGGGGCAGGATGAGAGAAAGGGGACTCAAGTTGTGCCCAGGGAGGTTAGGTTGGATATTGGGAAAAACCTTTTAATGGAAAGGGTTGTAAAGCCCTGGCACAGGCTGGCCAGGGACGTGGTGGAGTCCCCATCCCTGAAAGTGTCCAGCAGTGTGGCTGTGACACTTGGGGACATGACTTAGTAGGGAACACGGTGGTGCTGGTTGACAGCTGGACTCAATGATCTTAAAGGTCTTTTCCAGCCTTAAGTACTCTGTGATTCCGTGATCCATACCCAGCAACACCTCCTTGTTTAGGTGAGCAGTGCTAAAGGGGAGAGGGAAATAAAAGAGGTAAAGAAAACCCCTGTGCAGAGTACCAATGGCCGAAGGCACTGCAGGACAGCCTCGCTCGCTGCTGGAGCTGGGGTCAGTCAGCAGAGCCCAGACTTACCCACAGTAATGCTAATCCATGTCACAAGTGTCTGGAATGTTGGGAAGAGGGTTGTACAACGTGCCTCGGGGTGCCTGCAGAAGTCCTGCCAGCCCCATGGAGGAGTTTCTCGAGCACCATATCACAGAATCATCCCACAATGGTTTGGCTGGGAAGGGACCTTAAAGATGATCCAGTGCCACCCCTTGCCATGGGCAGGGACACCTTCCACTATCCCAGTTTGCTCCAAGCCCCGTCCAACCTGGCCTTGAACACTTCTCCAGGCTAATGCCCAGGTCTCAAACACGGACAGCTGGATAGCCATGGAGCCAAACAAGGGTTGTTGGGAATAACAGACAAGGATTGTTGGTACTCACACAAGAAAAAGATGTAACTGGAGAAGGGGCCATGTGGAGGTAGGGCAGGACTTTTCTGGGACAAACATCCTTGTTCCAGTCTACAGAGACACAACAACAAAAAGGCACTGTCAGCACAAAGGTGGGCTGGAACCAGGGCTGGTGAATTCATTCTTTTCTTGCTTGCTTGCTTCCTTTCTTTTCTGTCTTTCCTTTTTCTTTTTTCTTCCTTTCTTTTCTCTTTTTCTGCCTTTCCTTTCTTTTTCTTCTTTTCATTCCTTTCCTTTCTCTTTTTCTTTTCCTTTCCTTCCTCTTTTTCTGCCTTTCCTTCATTTCCTTTCTCTTTTTCTGCCTTTTCTTTCTCTTTTTCTGCCTTTCCTTCCTTTCCTTTCTCTTTTTCTGCCTTTCCTTCCTCTCCTTTCTCTTTTTCTGCCTTTCCCTCCTTTCCTTTCTCTTTTTCTGCCTTTCCTTCCTCTCCTTTCTCTTTTTCTGCCTTTCCCTCCTTTCCTTTCTCTTTTTCTGCCTTTCCTTCCTCTCCTTTCTCTTTTTCTGCCTTTCCCTCCTTTCCTTTCTCTTTTTCTGCCTTTCCTTCCTCTCCTTTCTCTTTTTCTGCCTTTCCCTCCTTTCCTTTCTCTTTTTCTGCCTTTCCTTCCTCTCCTTTCTCTTTTTCTGCCTTTCCCTCCTTTCCTTTCTCTTTTTCTGCCTTTCCTTCCTCTCCTTTCTCTTTTTCTGCCTTTCCCTCCTTTCCTTTCTCTTTTTCTGCCTTTCCTTCCTCTCCTTTCTCTTTTTCTGCCTTTCCCTCCTTTCCTTTCTCTTTTTCTGCCTTTCCTTCCTCTCCTTTCTCTTTTTCTGCCTTTCCCTCCTTTCCTTTCTCTTTTTCTGCCTTTCCTTCCTCTCCTTTCTCTTTTTCTGCCTTTCCCTCCTTTCCTTTCTCTTTTTCTGCCTTTCCTTCCTCTCCTTTCTCTTTTTCTGCCTTTCCCTCCTTTCTTTTCTCTTCCTTTTCTTTCTCTTTTTCTGCCTTTCCTTTCTCTTTTTCTGCCTTTTCTTTCTCTTTTCCTTCCTTTCCTTTCTCTTTTTCTTTTCCTTTCCTTTCTCCTTTTCTTCCTTTCCCTTCTTTTTCTGCCTTTCCTTTCTCTTTTTCTGCCTTTTCTTTCTCTTTTTCTGCCTTTCCTTCCTTTCCTTTCTCTTTTTTCTTCCTTTCCTCTTTTTCTTCCTTTCCTTTCTCCTTTTCATTCCTTTCCTTCCTCTTTTTTCTTCCTTTCCATCCTTTCCTTTCTCCTTTTCTTCCTTTCCTTCCTCTTTTTCTGCCTTTTCTTTCTCTTTTTCTTCTTTTCCTTCCTTTTCCTTCTCTTTTCTGCCTTTTCTTTCTCTTTTTCTTCCTTTCCTTTTTTCTTCTTTTCATTCCTTTCCTTTCTCTTTTTCTTTTCCTTTCCTTTTTCTCTTTTTCTGCCTCTCCTTCCGTTCCTTTCTCTCGTTCTGCCTTTCCTTTCTCTTTTTCTGCCTTTCCTTTCTTTTTCTTTCTTTCCTTCCTTTCCTTTCTCTTTTTCTTCCTTTCCTTCCTTTTTCTTCTTTTCCTTCCTTTCTCGTTTTCTTCCTTTCCTTCCTTTCTCTTTTCCTTCCTTTCCTTTCTCTTTTCCTTCCTTTCTCTTTTCCTTCCTTTCTCTTTTTCTTCCTTTCCTTCCTTTCCTTTCTTTTTCTTCTTTTCCTTCCTTTCTCATTTTATTCCTTTCCTTCCTTGCTCTTTTTCTTCTTTTCCTTCCTTTCTCTTTTTCTTCCTTTCCTTTCTCTTTTTCTCTCTTCCCTTCCTTTCCTTCTCTCTCTCTCTCCTTCTTTTTCTTTCTTTCTCCCCTTTTTTAATTCATCCTTTCCTTCCTTTCCTCCCTTTCCCCCAACTCCTTTACCCAAACCCCACCATCATGCACTTATACAGCAGCTCAGTAACCCACACCCCAATTTCCACTCCGAGTGTGTAACTCACTAACAAAGCCCCACTATTTTTTTGCAGACCCTCTACCTTTAGTTTCTCCTTCCCACTAAGGACACTCACGAGGAGCACTTCCCTTCACCTCAGAGGTGGGATGCCACACAGTGCCAGGGCCTCCCCACCCTCACAGAGAGGAACCCCTGCCCAATAGCCCACCTTGTCACTTTAAAGCCACTTTGTTTTCACATTTATCCTCAGTTTGAAGTTCACTGGCTGCACTGAGGAGGGAAGGGACAGAAGGCAGAAGGCTCTGAGGGCGCTCCATGAGGGAGAAGATGCCACACCATGCCAGGGCCTTCCCACCCTCACAGGGAGGAACCCCTGCCCAACATCCCACCTAACCCTGCCTCCTCAGTTTAATGCCAGCTTGTTTCAACCTTTAAGCTCAGTTTGAAGTTCACTGAGTGTGCTCAGAAGGCTCTGAGCAGGCTGAGGGCGCTCTGTGAGGGAGGCAATGCCACACCATGCCAGGGCCTCCACACCATCACAGGGAGGAATCCCTTCCCCACATCCAAACTAACCCAACTTCCTCTCAGGTTAAAGCCACTTTGCTTTCACGTTTAAGCTCGGGCTGAAGTTCGCTGGCTGCGCTGAGTACGGAGAGAAGGCTCCGTGAGGGAGGCGCGGCGGGGGCGGCCACCACCCTCCCCTGTGCTCTGTGGGAGCGGATTCCCGGTGGGAGAGGGCGGCGGGGCGCCATTCACGGGGGCTGGCGGGGGATATTCCCTGAGGGATGTGTGTATCCCATACCGGCGCCCGCCATGCCCTCCGTGAGGGGGCGCCGCCATCACGGGGCGGGGCATGCGCGGGGCGCGCGGGGCATGTCGGGAACGCCAAGATGGCGGCGCCCGTGTGAGGGGGAGCCGCCGCGGCCGCCGCCGGGGCCTGCGGGAGCCGCCCGCGAATAATGAGGATAGCGGGGCCTCATGTCGGACCACTGTGACGAGAGGGCCACGATGATTGCGGCCGGCGACCTGCAGGAGTTCGCGCCGCGGGGCCGCGAGCAGAGCCGGCGGCACCCCAGCGCCCTGAGCCTGCAGCTGCGGCGGCTGCAGCCCGCGCCGGAGCTCTGCTCCTCCGACGGCGCCGCCGGGCTCGTGGGCTCCCTCCGAGAGGTCACTATCCACGACCGACACCGGGTACGGCCCTGCCCGCCGCGGGGAGCCCTGCTGGGGGAGCACAGTGGGGCTGGCCCGGCCCCCGGCCCGGCCACGGCGGGGCTCCAGGCCCTTCAGGCCTGCACCGCATGGGTGGGCTACAGACCCAAAGGCAGCTTGTTCCAGAGCTGTGGAATCGTCCCAGAATGGTTTGGCTGGGATGGACATTAAAGCTCATCCCATTCCCACCCCCGCCATGGGTATCCCAGGTGCTCCAAGCCCTCTCCGGCCTGCGTGGGGTTGGAGTAGCCACAGCTCCAAGGGCAGCTTGTTCCAGAGCTGTGGAATCGTCCCAGAATGGTTTGTCTGGGATGGCACATTAGAGCTTATCCCATTCCACCCCTGCCCTGGGCAAGGACACCTTCCACTATCCCAGGTGCTCCAAACCCCATCTGGCCTGCACAGGAATGGGGTGGTCACTTCTCTCATGGCAGCCCCAGCCAGAGCTGTGGAATCGTCCCAGAATGGTTTGTCTGGGATGGCACATTAGAGCTTATCCCATTCCACCCCTGCCGTGGGTATCCCAGGTGCTCCAAGCCCTCTCTGGCCTGCACAGGGATAGAGCTCTGCTGGCAGCTTGTTCCAGAGCCGTGGAATCATCCTGGAAAGGTTTGGCTGGGATGGAACATTAAAGCTCATCCAGTGCCACCCCGTGTCCTGAGCAGAGACGCCTCCCACAATTCCAGGTGCTCCAGACCCTTCCTGGCCTGCACAGGGATGGGGTGGCCACTGCTCAGCTGGCAGCCTGTTCCAGAGCCGTGGAATCATCCTGGAATGGTTTGGGTGGGATGGGACATTAAAGCTCATCCCATTTCACCCCTGCCCTCGGGCAGGGACACCTTCCACTGTCCCAGGTTGCTCCGAGCCCCGTCCGGCCTGGCCTTGGACATTCCAGGGATTCAGGGGCAGCCACAGCTTCTCTGGGCAGCCCGTGGCCCCACTGGTGGCCCCGGTGGGTCCTGCAGCCTGTTTTCCCATTTCCCAGGAGAGCTGGCAGCTGCGGAAGGGCGTCAGCGAGGCGGGCCAGGAGGTGGACTACGACGAGGAGCTGTACGTGGCCAGCAATGTGGTCATCTGGAGCAAGGGCAGCAAGGGCCAGGCATCCACCGTGTACAAGGCATTCACTGTGGACAGCCCTGTCCTGCAGGTGGGGAGGCCAGAGGGATCCATGGGCCGCTTCCAGGCACTGCTCTGGCAGGGCTCTTTTGGGAAGAGAAGGTGGCGTGGGAGCATCGGCTGCTGTGTTGGAATTAATTACTCTTGTGTTGGGTTTCAGGCCTTGTGGTGTGACTTCACTGTCCCCCGGGAAAAATCCGAAAAAGCTGATGGTGAGTGTCCTGGGGAAACGCTTGGAGCTGTGCTCCCTTGCCTTAGGATTGTGGGATTGCTTAGGGTGGGAAAGTCCTCTGAGAACACTGAGTCTGAGTGTTCCCCAGCACTGCCAAGGCCACCACTAACCGTGTCCCCAAGTGCCACATTCATGTGGGTTTTAAATCCCTCCAGGGATGGGGACTCCAGCACTGCCCTGGGCAGTTGTGCCAGGGCTGGACAACCCCTTCCATGAAGAAATTTCCTCAATATCCAACATAAACCTCCCTTGGCACAGCCTGAGGCTGTTCCCCTTCCTTCTGTCCCTGTTCCCTGGAGCAGAGCCCGACCTCACCTCCGGCTCTCCCCTCCTGTCAGGGAGTTGCAGAGAGCCAGAAGGTCCCCCCTGAGCCTCCTTTTCTCCAGGATGAGCCCCCAGCTCCTCCTGCTGCTCCAGCCCCTTTGCCAGTTCGATTGCCCTTCTTCAGACATGCTCCAGGAGCTTGTTCACCATGACTTGATATGTTGAAAATTTACTTTCTGTGTAGAGGTGGTGTTTGAAAAAGAGAAATTTCACTGTGAAATTGGTTTTTTCCTTTCTCTCCTCTCCCAGTTCCAGGCAGCGAGGAAACAGTAGAGAAATGTATCTGCATTTTGCAGAATTCCTGTATAAACGTGCACAGCATGGAGGGAAAGGATTACATTGCAGCTTTGCCTTTTCAGGTGAGTTCTATCCTGCTTTTTGTCCACTTTTGTCCATAAATGGCTCCAGTTTACGTTCCTCTGCTCTCAAGGAAGAACCTAAATGTCTTAGTTTGCTATAAAATCCTTGAACATAATTGATACCACAAATACTTGATTTTTTATTTCTCTGCCATGAATGTATTTATCACTTTTTATAGGTTGCCAATATGTGGCCAACAAAATATGGTTTGCTGTTTGAGCGCAGCAGTTCTTCCCATGAGGTGCCTCCAAGCCCACCCAGGTATGGGCTGTGAGGGGCTTGGGTTGTTTTCTCAGAGACTCTTGGATCCTTTAATAAGGAGTGGAGTGGTGGGAAAGGTGGAATCAGGTGAAAAAGGAGGAAGTTGTGGCTGCCCCATCCCTGGAAGTGTCCAAAGCCAGGTTGGATGGGGCTTGGAGCAGTCTGGGATAGAGGAAGGTGTCCCTGCCTGTGGCAGGGGTGGAACTGGATCATCTTTAAGGTCCCTTCCCAGCCAAACCATTCTGGGATAATTCAATGATGAATTAGGAGGAAGAAGCCAAATATTGACAATCCATGGTATTCCTGATAGTGTGTTAAGAACTAGTTGGGGGTGGTGGTCCTGGGAATAGGATCTGGGAGGCACAATAGGGGCGTCACCAGCCTGATTTCATTCAGGTTTGTCCTGGGAATTGATTCCAGGCTGTGATGGATGGGGACATTCACTGAGGGATTGTCCTTGTGACATTTTCTCTCAGCTGCAGGATCCCATTCCCTGTTGGGGGAGGATCCCAGCCCCTGTGCAAGCCCTCTGTGCATCCCAAAGGAAGCAGTTGGACAGTGTGGGTTTTGTGCATCCTTCCCAGGCACTTGGGATTCTCTAGTCCTCAGAAGAGCTGGGATTAGAAATTGTTGCATCATGTCAGTTAATCCAACTGGGAATGGAAGAGATGTCCCTCCTGCCAGATTGCAGGCTGTGATCTTTGGTTTCTCCCTAGGGAACCTCTGCCCACGATGTTCAGCATGTTGCACCCCTTGGATGAGATCACTCCTCTTGTCTGGAAGTCTGGAGGTATGTGTGCACCCTCAGGGGTGTCACTGGAGTCCCTCGGGGTGGGGTCCAATCTTGAGCATTTTCTGCATTAAAAAAATGTGGAAATGATCACCTTCAAGTGTTTAGTTAAAGCTGTTTCATGAACAGGAAAGAAACGCAGGTTATGGAGGGAAGAGGGTGTGGCAGATGCTCATCCTACTGTTATAGAAAGAATCCCTTTGGCCTGACTGGAGTTAAGTGCTGTTTTCCAGGTGTGTTTGGCTCCTCCCGAGTGCAGTACATGGCTGACCACACCCTGAGGATCGTGTTCCTCAGCTCTGACCCCTCCATTGTGATGACCTATGACACTGTGCAGAGTTTACACACGGTCTGGGCTCTCCGCAGAGTAAAGCCAGAGGTACCAGTTTCATGAGCACTAAATAGCACTATAAAAAGTTCTGTGTGTATTTCCGTGGCCCTGTGTGTTAGAAACATCTGGTATTTGTGATTTATTTGATTGATAAGAATGAGATAGATGTTTGTTGGGGTGACTTGGTTTATTTTGTTAAATAGTTTCTTTCATGGATTTGCCTGGAGTACTGGCAGGGAAATCACATGATGGTGATTGTCACGGATCATACAGTGCCTAACATGTTATGGTACCAGAAGGTTTGGACTCCAAACTGTTGTGTTCTGTAAGAAAAATGGGAAGTAACTTAGGGCCATGAAAACTTATTACTATGAGGGTGTTGAGGTGGCCAGAGAAGCTGTGGCTGCCCCGTCCCTGGAAGTGTTCCAGGCCAGTTTGGACAGGGCTTGGAGCAACCTGGGCTATTGGAAGGTGTCCCTGCCCATGGCAAGTGGTGGGACTGGATGGGCTTTAAGGTCCCTTTCCAGCTAAACCATTCTGGGATTCTGGGAAAACCACTGGAGCAGTTTCTGTGGGAGTGGGAGAGTGTGGTTGATAGGAATAACTCCGTAGGCTGAGCACCTTCCTGGGCAGAAAGGAACACCTGAGTGATGGAAAAAGCTGTGGGAGCACGTCCCTGGCTGCTGTTGCCCACGTGCTGCTGGTTTGTGTCCCAGGAGCAGAGCATGGTGCTGAAGTTCCCGGAGCAGGGGGGCACTCCCCAGCACGTGGCCATGAGCAGCTCCTTGACCGCTCACCTCCGAAGCTTCTCCAAAGGAGACTCCCCGGGGGGCTCCCCTTTCCAGAACTACTCGTCCATCCACAGCCAGAGCAGATCTGGCTCCTCTCCCAGCCTGCAGTCCCGCTCCCCAACCATCTCCAACATGGCAGCTTTGAGGTGGGCACTGCGCAGCGCGTGGCATTGCACCGACACCTGAGTTTGTCTGTCCTTCCAAGGTGCAGGTGCCTCTTGTGTTACAGCACCTGAAAGCCCTCTTGGAATTCTCTTGGCATGCCATTATCCCAATAGCACAGCAGGAGAATCCTGAGCAGGAGCCAAGGAGGCTGTTGTGTCATGACACAGCCAGTCTGTCGTGGATCAAGGGCTCTCTGCAGGTCCCAGGAGGGGTTAGGGCTCACTTTTCTAAAGAAAGCCACAATTAGAGGGAAGAGGTTGGGAGAGATTTTTGGTGGAATGGACCGTGGAACTGAAAATCTTGGTTTTTTTCCTTCTGAAATGTCATCTATTGGATTCTGACAGAGATGACTGGAAATGAACTGGTGAATTGTTTTTCTGTGCTAAAGGAATCTAACACTGAACTAGTTCCTAGTTTAGGGTGGGTTTGGTTGGTTTTTAAAGTCAGTGTATGAACTCCCTGGGAATCTGCCCCTGATTTTGGGGATCCACTTTCTATCCATGTCCTGTGTCTGATTCTCTTCCTGATTTCGAGGATCCTCTTTCCATCCAAGTGCTGTGTCTGATTCTCTTCCTGATTTCGAGGCTCTACTTTCCATCCATGTCCTGTCTTTGATTCTCTCCCTGATTTCGAGGATCTGCTTTTCATCCATGTGCTGTGTCTGATTCTCTCCCTCATTTCAGGCTCTACTTTCCATCCATGTCCTGTCTTTGATTCTCTCCCTGATTTCAAGGATCCGCTCTCCATCCACGTGCTGTGTCTGATTCTCTCCCTGATTTTGAGGATCCACTTTCCATCCATGTGCTGTGTCTTCCCTTGCAGCCGCTCCCATTCTCCCGCCCTGGGCGTACATTCCTTCTCGGGAGTGCAGAGGTTCAACTTCTCCAGCAGTGCCCAGTCCCCGAAGAGGCACAGCCTGACCCACTCTCCAAACAGCACTTCCAATGACTCCTTTCTCGTGCCAGAAACGGAGCCGATTGTCCCCGAGCTGTGCATTGACCACCTGTGGACAGAAACACTCACAAACATGAGGTCAGGAGCCTGTGTTGGGATGGGAGGGATTTCCAGGGTGGCAAATGGGAAAGAAAGTGAAAATAGGGCTTATTTTTAGTGTGTTTTCTGCTAATGGAGCCACCTCAGAGTAGATTCGTGGATTGTACCTCCTGGGTTTTTTTGGAAATGATGCTCTCTAAGTGCTTGGCCTCCTTCCAAGGAGAATTGGGCACCTGGAGCAGTTTTTCCTGGTGTGTTATTCTGGGCCCTCTGAATGGTTTCACGATGTCTCTAACCTGGTCCTTGTGTCTCTTTGGCAGAGAGAAGAATTCCCAAGCATCCAAAGTGTTTATTTCCACAGACCTTTGTGGGCAGAAGTTCTTGTGCTTTTTGGTGGAATCCCAGCTCCAGCTGCGGTGAGCATTCCAGCCCTGGGAACAGAGGGAGCACAGTAGAAATTACCAGCTGGAAGTACAGCAGGGGTTTTAATTAGACGAGAAAAGTAAAAATAAATTGATTTATTTTGGGCAAAGCAGAGAAAAGAAGGAGAAAGGAACCAGATATTCCTCCAAAAATTAACTGCGCTGTTTGAATTCTGTGTTTTCCTTCTGTGACAACACCCAGGACAATCTTTTTGTGTTTCCTGTTGTTTTCCCCAATCTTCAGGTGTGTAAAATTCCAAGAGAGCAATGATAAGTCACAGCTGATCTTTGGGTCCATTACCAATATCCCAGCAAAGGATGCGGCTCCGGTGCCGGTACGTCCCTCCCTGGGGACTGCTACCCCTGGAATGTCCTTATGTCACTTGTCACCCACCTGGTATCTTCCCAGTTAAATATAAGAGGCTGACTGTGCTGCTTGGTTATTCCAGGGCATTGACACACTCCTGGTTCTGGAAGGCAGTGGAAATCTGGTGCTTTATTCTGGAGTGGTTCGGGTGAGCAACAGTTTTCCCATCCCTAATTTATGTGCAGTGCTGGAAAGGGAATTCTGAAGAGTTGATGGCACCTTGTGGTACAAATAAATAATCTTTTGGGCTTATTTTCAGTGAAAAATTAACTATTTGTTTCCCTCTTTCCACCAAAAAGGTGGGGAAGGTTTTTATTCCTGGGCTTCCTGCTCCATCCCTGACAATGTCCAACCACATGCCCCGGCCAAGCACTCCCTTGGACACTGTCAGTACTCCATCCAAGCCTTTGAGTAAGCACCTGGGACCCCTGGAAGAGGTAAGGAGTAAGGAAGTACCCCTTGGAAAGGGTTGAGTTGTAACAGCTTATTTTTTAACTCTCAAGGTATCTTTTGGAGCTGAGTTTTTTCTGTTTGTCCTGTAAATTCGCTGAACAAACAGTGATTAAACAACACTGATTTAGTGCTGCCCTTTTTATTGATTTGCAGAAACCCTCTGAGGCAGAGACTGGAAAGATTTATGGTTGTTTTCAAACCACTTGTTAGTACTTTAAAACCAGTCATTCCACCTGTTCTTTGCTCAGATCCACTGATCTCAATTCTTAATTCCAATTCAATTTGAATTCTAACAAAGCGTTTTTGCCACTTCTCAGGGGGTGCTTTTGTCACCAGTGCCAGAACTAAGGGATTCTTCCAAGCTCCATGACTCCCCCTACATTGAGGACTGTACTTTCCAGCAGCTTGGGACGTTCATTCATGCTCTCAGAGATCCTGTCCACAACAGAGTAACTTTAGTAAGTGTTTTTCCTGTCATTTGAAGCCACACTTTGGGAGCAAAGATTATTTCCAGATAATTTCAAGAGCAAGTGCCTGAGGATGCAGATATTTAGTGTAGCAAACAGCCAGGATTTGGGAATATCTTACTGCATAAACTAACTCTGAGTTGATAGAAAAAGACTCTGCCTTTCTTTGCTGCATTTCCCAGTTTAACTCTTCCCTTGCTGATTTTTCCAGGAGCTCAGCAATAACACTATGGTCCGGATCACTATTCCTGAAATTGCCACCTCGGAATTAGGTAGGAATTCCAGAGCTTTGGGTCACTCTGCTCTCTGCTGTTGTGTGTTTTATTCTTGGGGTGAGGGCTAAGATGCCAGTTCAGACACTGCTGGTTTCAGTAATGAGCAAAAAGGGACATTTCCCCTGGTTTTGGTTCAAATCAGGGGTTCTGTGCTCAGCCTCACGCAGCAGAGGCTGCGTGGCTGTTGGGAAGAATCTCTAGAGAGTTAAAAGTAGGTCCAGCAAGGGGATTTGTGATGGAACAAATGCCAGGAAGACCCAGCTGACGTGCTGTTTCCATGCTTTGCCCCAGTGAGGAGGTGCCTGCAGGGGCTCAAAGCCATCCTGCCCAAGGAGACGGCCGTGCAGGTGCTGGTCAAGTGGTACAATGCCTACAATGCGCCCGGGGGGCCCAGCTACCACTCCGAGTGGACCCTCTTTGTCACCTGCCTGATGAACATGATGGGCTACAACACCGAGAGGCTGTCCTGGACACGCAACGTGAGCCAGCTCACGGTTTGCTTTCTCTACTTTACCTTGAAGCTGCTGGTGGTTCTTGGTTCCAAAGGGTTCAAGAGGTGCTGGAGGCAGAAATAAGTTGTGTCTTGTGGGTAAATCACAAAGTGCCGTGGAATCAATCCTGAAATTCCTACATCTCAGGTCCATTTTCCTCTGTGTTTATTGTGAGATGTATCAATAAGGTGCTTACTTGACCATGCCAGTTGGTTGTGGAAATAAATGATGAAGGTTTGACTCCAGCTCGCACCCAACACTGACACAGTAAAGATTTGGTTCATCTAATCCATGCCAAGTTTATTCTCAGTTTAAACACAGATCAAAGCTCACATTGTTGTCTCCTAAAGAGGATTTTAAATCTCAGTGTTTTAAGTTCTGGGTTTTTTCCACTAAGTCTAGGCCACGTCATGTCATACTCTGTTTGAATTCAGGTTTTGTGGTGAGGGATGCGCTGACAAAACCTTGGGAATTTCACTGCTGAGCAGCTTTTACTCCTTTTATTTCCTGCAGCTTGACTTTGAAGGGTCACTTTCACCAGTCATTGCTCCAAAGAAGGCCAGGCCCTCAGAAACGGGGTCAGAGGAGGTAACAAACAGTTCTCTCTTACAAATAAGAGGCAGGAGGGAGCTCAGTGGGGTTTGACGTTGGCTTTTTTGAAGGCAAACACACTCTGCGTATGGAATTTCACCTGAGATGGATCTGGGAGGGGAGGAAAAGTTTTCCAAAGTTGCATCGTGTGATGTTGCTCGTCAGGGTTCTCCCTCCTAGAGGAATTAGGATGGACTAAGGAATGAAGGCTTTAATTCTTCTGTGGGAGGGATGAACCTTAATCATTGAATCCCTGTGGAGTGCAGGGTTTGTGCAGCACATTTTCCATCCAACAGTGACACTGGGTTCAATTTTGGGGGAAAAAAACTTCTCTGCAACAGTTGGAGCTTTGCAGTTACTTTGCTGGAACCTCTCTTCCCTGTTTCTTTGCTCTAGGATTGGGAATATCTCTTGAGCTCTGACTACCACAGGAATTTTGAGTCTCATCCCGTGGCCAAAGCTTTGCGACTGGACCCTCTGGAGGTTTCACCTGCCAAGGATGACTTTTCCCAGAGCCTTAGTTTGGATTCCTCCACCCTCCTTTTCAGCCACATTCCTGCCATTTTCTTTGTTCTCCACCTCATCTACGAGGAGCTGAAGCTGAACAGCCTCATGGGGGAAGGGCTCCGTTCCCTCGTGGTTCTCCTGGTCCAGCTGGCCAGGTAGGCCCACCTGGAAAATCCCTGGGGCTTTATTGTTTACATGGGAGATCTGGGAATTGCACAAATCAGAACAGCCTTCCCATGTGTTGAAGAAACTGAGTGTTTAAAATCTCTGTTCTGTCTATGGCTCCAGATTCTTCCCCACTGGCTCCTGCTCCCAAATGATTCCCATCCAGGAAACTGGAGTGGTTTTTCCCCCTCTGTGACTCACCTCTCTCTCATTCCAGGGATTTAAAACTGGAAGCTTATATAGATTATTACTACAGAGATTACCCAGCCTTGGTCAAAACTTCCAGGCAGACCTGCATAATTGATCAAGGTAAGTTTGAGTTGTATTTGGATGGTCCCCTAAGAATTATGGAGTGAAATCAGCATGGTGTAGCCACAGCCTGGTGCTTCCAGTGTTTCGTGGGAGCCTCCACAGAACAAGGAATGCTGCTTTTGTCTTGGCAAAGTCCCAGCTCAGGCTGGCTGAGAAATGTTCGCTGTGGAAAAAGCCTGGTAGTGAGAAGTGCCTGCCTTGTGGAAAGTATTGCTGGGCTGGCAGGCTCTCGGTTTCAGGTTCAGAAGAACAAAATCAGAGCTAAAACCACAAACCTTCACATTAAAATCAGGTCACAGATTGTCTGTGTGTCTGCCTGGTGTCCTGCCAGCTGCATTTTACCAGTTGGGTAAGAAAAACTGACTAACACAAAATCAGGCTTTGCTACCAAGGAAGGCAAAGGGATTGGAGTTCACTGTAGTGCTGTTGACTTCCAGGACTGTTCCAGTGAGGTTTTGGGGAATAACTCTTGGCTTATTCCTTTTTATTATGGGCTGAGATAATTTTTATTCTAGAAAGTAAGTGCCTCAGGTTTTCATTCCCGTCTCCCTTGTGACATGAGGGACAAATCTGTAAAGCTTTGGGGGAAATGCTGGATTTCTGTTGTTCAGGGAAGGACTTTCTTTGGGAATAGTGGGGAATTACTGTGCCTTTGCCCTGAACTCATTGGCCTTGCTGTTCATGTGATTCAGTCCAAACAGGTTTCATGCTCCATCCTTCCTTTTTCTCTGCTGAGCCTCCAAGTATCTTCCAGTGGCTGAGTTCCTGCCTGAAGGGAGAAGGAGTTCAGCCTTATCCCTATTTGCCTGGGATTTGTGAACGGAGCAAACTGGTGGTACTGGTATGTACTGGGGCCCAAGGTGGTTTGTTCTGTCAGCACAGCAGCCCAGAGGGCAGGGTTTGCTGCAGCTGGGAGTGAAATATCCCTCATGGAAGGCGAAATAACTCCTGCCTGGAGTGGGTATGGAGCAACTGGGACTTACTGGAGAGGTGTGGATCAGTTGTTTGGAAACTGAAGCGCCTCCAAGGCTTCATCTCCCCACCTGAAATCCCCCTGCAGTATCTCCACAGGGAGAGCAGCCTGTATTTTATCAGGGGGAAATAAATCCCTGCGAGTCCCCTCTCCTGTGGAATTCCACTGACTGGAGGCTGTGGATGGGTTTTCCAGGTGGCAGGAGCTGTTTGAGGGGAAGGGGAGCTGCTGAGGGCAGAGTAACCCACACTTCACTGCTTGGGTGGTTTTTTGTGGTCTGGGCAAAGTAATAATGGAACTCCAAGTTAACTGTAGTTTGGGAGTGAGAATTCCCCAGTTTTCTCCTGCTCAGTGTCACTTCCTTACTCACAAAACATTCATGGGAAAAAAACTTCCATCTGGGAGCAGAGGTGTTGGTCCTGAGGGGGAAAACAAGGAGAAGAGACTCTGCTTTCCTCCTGCTCTGCCTGAGCTGCCCGTGCAGAGCTGGGAGTTGAAAGAGCTTCATAAAAACAGAATCATTTTACCTGGAGGTGATTTTTCCCAGCTTCTCTTGTGTGAAAGCATCGAAAAGTAAACAGGAGGACTGGTCCCTTGGATTTTGCTGGCTGGGAAGCTGGAGTGGGAACAGCTTCTCGCTTGGAACCTCCACAAAGTGACCAAGACGTGGAGGAAACCAAGTGGAAAGCAATGTCTGTAATGAGCAATGCGTGTGTTCTGCAAGGGAAGTGAAATGACAGCAGCACGAGCAGGAGGAGTGGGAATGTGTTTCTGTTGGGAAGATGCTGATCTCTTTGCCTTTGGAGCAATTATTAGGGAAAACTCAGGCTGGGTTTTTCCCCCAGCTTTAAATGTAAACCCTCAAAGTTTGTTACTTGTTTCAATTGCCTCAATCTCCTTTTACTAACAGTAAACCTGCCCACTGTTGAGGTCACATGGCAGTTGTCCCTGCCTGTTTTGATGGGAATCAAAGCAATGTCAGCTCCCAAATTACTTTTTTTGGTGTCTTCTCCCCATCCAGAGCGTGGCTCTCTATATCCTGGGGGATGAGAGCGCCGTGGCCAACGAAGCCTCCCATTATTTGTACAAGATCACGTCAGGTAAGGACGCTTGGATGCCATCCTAGGATTGCTGTGTGCTTGGAAAACATGGAATTAACACAGTCTTGTCTTTCCCAGGCCAACGGAAGCCACAGATAGAAGAGGATGGCAATCGGTATGAGGGGGGTTAGTGGTGTTCCCTTGAGTTCCTGGCTTTCTGCTGACTCCTGGACAAGGTTTATTGGCATCTCCCTACCTCTCCTTCATTTTCCAGGTGCAGTTTCAAGCACAGCTCATCTGTTTCCAGCCTAGCTGAGAAATTAGTCCTTTGGATGACAAATGTTGGTAAGACTGGGGCAGCAACAGCCTCATGCCTGCATAACATGAAACACACTTGCTCCAGCTTTGATAACACAGTTTGTCTGGGTTTTTCTCCTTGTTCATTTTAAGGTTTCACCTTAAGAGACCTGGAATCTCTCCCCTTTGGAGTGGCCCTTCCCATCAGGGATGCCATCTATCACTGCCGGGAGCAGCCGGCCTCAGACTGGCCAGAAGCCGTTTGTCTCCTCATTGGGCGCCAGGATTTGTCCAAGCAGGCCTGGGAAGGGAGCCTGCAGAAGGGAAAATCCGTGAGTGTGGCCACAAATGGGTTCCACCATCCTGGGTCTCGGGCAGAGCAGCTGGTGCAGGAATGTCAGGGCATCATCACACAGTGCAGAGTCACAGCAGCGCTGAGGGTTTGCACACACAAGGGCTTAGTTTGAAATCCGGGATCCAGCACAGGGACAGCTGTGGAAACTCAGTATAAAACACATTTTAAACTTAATTCAGGCAAATTTTTTATGCCTCCAAACAGATTTTTGCCAAGTTGTTTTGCCGAGACAGTTTTTGCCCCCAGAGCTGTTTGGTTCCTCCTCCTCCTCCTCCTCCTCCTCTTCCTCCTCCTCCTCCTCCTCCTTGGTGCTTTGTCCAGAAGCTCTGCCATCAAACTGTGGCAGAGGGAGAAGGAAGTGGGTATTTCTCTCTCAGCCTGGCTCCATGTCTGGCATCAGCCTCTCCTCTGGAAGAGCTGGATTGGGAAATACCCCTGCCATACTGACTTGTATCCTGAGGCAGGATAATAAAACAAAATGTGTGGTGTTCTTCGCTTCCACATCTTCTCCTGATGGTGGGAATCACCAGAATCCCGGGGAATTTTAGCTCCCTCAAATATCTTTTGTTGAAAGCCAGGAATCTTGTTGAAGGCTGCCTTAAAACCCCTTCAGGGCAGCTGATTGTCCATAGCCTTTTCCAGATTCAGCCAGAGGGAATTGTAACCTCAAATACATCTTGGTCAAGACCTTTTTTGCTGTCTTAGCTTTAAGAGTATTAAATTATTCCAGTTTTTGTAACAGAGGCTTCACGGGTAATGGCATATTAAAAACCTAATTAATGTAGCAGAAAATTAAATGAACTCCATGTCCAAACTGCCAGATTAAAACCCCTCTTTGTTTTCTGCGGGCAAAGTTGTGCCCAACCGAAATGCTCGTGGATTGTAAAAATGATGATCAATTTGATTTTATCACTTACTTTATAACAATGCCTCGAATAGATGTTGCCTTAAAAGGGTAAAGTGCTCTTCAAACCCCAAATTGTTTGTCATTTCTCAGGAGGGCAGGGTGGAGTTTCCTGTTTCAGAACAGACGCTGGGTGGTGCAGTTATGAATTGAGATTTTCTGGGTATTTATCAGAAGAAATTGGGTTTCATTCATCAGCTCCTCATTTATTTGCCTTCCTGGGGTCGTGTGTTCCCAGAGAAGCCGTTCTTTTTGGCACTCTGCATCACTTGGGTGCTAAGAATTAACAGCAGACCAGAGTTTTGAGAGAGAATTTCTTAAATCTTGTGTGGAATGAGGGTTTGCCAACAACTTTGGGGCTTTCCTGGCCACGCAGCTCCAGTGTGGAGGCTCCCAAACCCATGCTGATGCTGTGGTGACCACCAGGCTGACTGACAGCAACAGACATCTGGAAATTTCTTCAGGGCAGGCTGTTTGTTTTAGTAGGTAACCTGGTTTTCCAGGTCTGATGCAGAAAGAATGCAAAGGAAAGCTCAGATTCGTGAAAATGCTTGGAAAAACAGCACAGTTTTCTGTCTGAACCTGCAGAACAGGAGCTCTGCTTGGGCTGACCATAAATTAGGGTTATCCCAAACTGGGTTTATTGTGGAGGGGAAAATCCTTCCCAATAGCTCTGAAACAAGAAGGAGTTTGGGAAGAGCAAGAACCATGTTCCGCTTCAGCTTGGTGGTCCCTGATTGAGGTCCCTGTTTGAGGTGTCACCTCCTCTTGTCTTCATAGTTCTTTATCCCTTTTCCATGGACAAAAGTACTTGATGCCCACGTCCAGAAATCCTCCAGGCCTTTGAATTCCCGTAAGGAGCAGGTGACCGGGGGAATATTTCAGATGGTTTAAAGTTAAGTGGGTCTGATCCAACATATTTGAGCCTGGCCTGAGCATGAAGTGAAGCCTGGGTGAAGGATGGATAGGAGAGGGTTGGGTTCCACGATGATGCACAGATCAGCCCCTTCTCTTTACAGACCCATCTCATGGCTGTGCTCAGGTTGTGGTGCTGATGCTTCCTGTGGGTTCCCAGCCCTGGAATCATGTCCTTGCCTTCCTCTTTCCCTGGCAGTCCATGGGCTCGGTGCTGACCTCAGATATTCCCTCTGCGGCCGAGTCGGAGGAGGACGAGGATGGCATGAATGACATGAATGAGGAGGTGATGTCCCTCATCTGGAGCGAGGACCTCAGGGTGCAGGAGGTGAGGAGGCTCCTCCAGAGCGCCCGGCCCGTGCGTGTCAACGTGGTGCAGATGCCAGAGGCGAGTGACCACGAGTACATAGAAGAGAAGGAAAACCGGTAAGGAATCGTGGAGTCCTTTGGGTTGGAAGGCACCTTAGAGCTCATCTTATTCCAGCCCCCTGCCCCGGGGACTCCTTCCACTAGACCACGTTGTTCCAAGCCCCATTCAGCCTGCCCTTGGAAAACTCCCTGTTTCCAGCTGTTTCTCATTAATTTCCCCCTGAAAAGATTGTCTGGGTGGTTTTGGTGGCTCAGTGTGAAGTGGGTCTGAACAGGGCAATGCAATGGATTTCAGTCTGAACTGGGCATTAAATGAAGGCTCTTAGAAAAGGGCTGGATTTCATAATCCAAGTCTTTGGAGTTCCATGGGTATCAAAGCTCTGCTGTATTTGAGTCGGAGAGCTCTTGGCGTGGGAGCAGCAGATGGAAAAGACAGTCTGAAAGCCAAACAGAATGCTGGGGTCTTCTGGGTGTTGAAAACAGTTTGTAGCACCTTTTTTCCCTGCCTAAAAAACATGAAATATAAGCAGGATGTACTCTATGGAGAACTAAATATCATCCATGCCCTGCCTAAAGCTGGAGAACACTTTGTTCAGGGCTGGTCTTGGCTCAGGGGACCTCATTAATTCTACACAAAACACAGTCACTGTCCCACCCCTCTGTCTTTTGAAACCTCCCGTGCCCGGTAGCCTTGTCCCCATCCTGCTTTTTTATTCACTTATTTTAGGGTGTTAAAAGTATCTCCTTTAAAAAAAAAACAAAGAGAAAGGCAAATTTCGGGACACCATTAACATGCAAAACCATGTTGAGGAGTAGGAACGTGTCAGGTTCTTGTGTGACCCACCAAGCTGAGTAATCTGATGAGTGTCGAAAGTGTTCCCAGAGTAAATCGTAGAGAACTGTGGTCAGAGTTCTTGGAAGCACCTTATTGACACCGTGCACGGGTTACCACTCGAGGTGATCACCAGTCATAGCAAGACCCCACCAGCTCTGCTTGGCTTTCTCCTGTCACCTCGCTTCGATAGGGCCGGGGAATGTCCATGGCAGGGATTTGTGTCACCAGCCCAAAGGCAAAGTGGTGGCAACTTTCAACAAAGTGTCGGTGAAGTTTACCGTGTGAAGCACTTGGCTTTGGTTTCATGTCCCCACCAGGCTGTTGCAGCTGTGCCAGCGCACCATGGCACTCCCTGTGGGACGAGGGATGTTCACCCTGTTCTCCTACCATCCCGTGCCCACGGAGCAGTTGCCCATCCCGAAGCTGAACCTCACCGGTACGTTGGTCAGCGGGTCCTTCCCAATCAGTGTTTCACAGTTGGATGGAGCTTCTTTCAGTTGTTACCCCGTTTCTTTCTGAACTTACTGTAATTTTTGTAGCATCTTCTGTGCTTTTCTGCAAAGCATTTAGTGGCTTAAGTGTGATTTTGGTGACGCAGCAGCTCTTTGGTGAGCGGCCAAGGCCAGTGTTGTTACCAAACACTGAGAGCTGCTATCAGGTGCATTCTGAGAAGCAGAGAGAAGGGAGAAAATGGGAGTGTTGGAGTCACACAGAGATCCTATAAAGTTGGTGGTTGATGTGCACTGTCCAGACATTCCTGAGGACACTGGAGCCTCATTTGGGTCAGAGCTGTTCCCTCACTTGGCTGGTTTGGCTGTTGCTGAGTGCTGTTAATTCCTCTGTCCCTGGCAGGCCGTGCTCCTCCGAGGAACACCACCGTGGATCTGAACAGCGGGAACATTGATGTGCCTCCCAACATGGCCTGCTGGGCCAGCTTCCACAACGGGGTGGCCGCCGGCCTGAAGATCGCTCCCGCTTCCCAGATAGACTCTGCCTGGATCGTCTACAACAAACCCAAAATTGCTGAGCTGGCCAACGAGTACGCCGGGTTCCTCATGGCTCTGGGCCTCAACGGGCACCTCACCAAGCTGGCCACACTCAACATCCACGACTACTTAACAAAGGTGAGGCCTTGTGGCAGGGCTGAGCAAGAAGTCCATGCGGGACTCGGGCTCTTCCAACGGGACAGGGAGGAAAAATCAACAGGTTTCTCTGAGCCATTGAGTTAGTGTTTCCCTGGTGTGGGAGAAGAGCAATTGCTGCATTAATGGTTGTGGTGCAAGGCTTAGGTTGGTTTGGGTTGGAAGGACCTTTTCCCAGTGTGAGGAGGAACTTATTTCCATGGAGGGGACAAAGCACTGGGGCAGCTGCCCAGGGAGGGCGTGGGGTCTCCTTGTCTGGAGACATTCCAAACCCACCTGGACATGTTCCTGTGTCACCCTGGACTGGGTGATCTCCAGAGGTCCCTTCCAGCCCTAAATATTCTGGGATTCCGTGAAATGAAGAGACTTAATTTCTGTTCAGAGGTTCCAGCAGTTCCACCACTAGACCTTTCCAGGCCGTGCACAGCCACTGGGACATGCGAGTGGCACACCAGGACGGGTGCAGGTGTTCTCCTGTGGTCCGTGTTTCCTCCCGCAGGGCCATGAGATGACCAGCATCGGGCTGCTGCTCGGCGTCTCTGCTGCCAAGCTGGGCACCATGGACATGGCCATCACCCGCCTGCTGAGCATCCACATCCCTGCCCTCCTGCCGCCCACCTCCACGGAGCTGGACGTGCCCCACAACGTGCAGGTGGCCGCTGTCGTTGGCATAGGCCTGGTGTACCAGGGCACGGCCCACAGGCACACTGCCGAGGTGCTGCTGGCAGAGATAGGTGGGTGCTGCCACTGGGAGGGGCACCAGGGAGCTGAGGAGGGGACAGCATTTGTGCCTCCCACCACGTGGTCACCTCATTCTCCAAACCTTGGAGTCTGTTTGCGGAGGAGCAGCAGCTCCTGGGAGCTGGTTGTGCAGCATAAAACAGGTGGTGGATTTAGGAGAGGAGGTGGCATTGCTGGACCTGCTTCTTCCACCTGGAAGTGCTGGTGTCCTGAATTCCCCTGCTTGGAATTTTAAGGCTTTTTAGTCACTAATCTGGTAGCAGATTTGTGATCTCAGTCGTGTCCTCATTCTGTGCATAGTGATTTTATCTGTAATGGCTTTTATTCATCTTTATATGGAACTTTACTTAAAGGCTTGGGAATGGGATAAATTTTAAGGGTGGAATTCTTACGTTGCTGGTAATTTGGGATGCGCAGTGTCGTTTTGCAGGAGCATTTGTGTAAGTTCAGGGGTCTTAAAGCATTGGTGTTTTCACTGTGTGTCCAAATACCTGCCATGACATTTCGGAGGGAGTTGCCATTTAGGAAGGGAGGGAGGGATGGAGGGATGGATGGATGGATGGATGGATGGATGGATGGATGGATGGATGGATGGATGGATGGATGGATGGATGGATGGATGGAATGCCAGTTCCTTGTGATTCCACTGAATAGGAGGAATGTAGTTCTTAATTAAACCGTGTTTGCTAAGCTGGAATTTTAAAAGATGAATTTTGTTGGTTTGTGTTCTCCAGGGCGTCCACCTGGGCCAGAAATGGAATATTGCACTGACAGGGAGTCCTATTCCCTGGCATCCGGGCTGGCCCTGGGCATGGTGTGCCTGGGGGTAAGTCACCTGCAATTAGAACCCTCATTATCCATCGGGGTGGGATGAAGGGAGCTGTTCCCTCCTGGACTCCCAGGTGCCAAAAGCGTGGGGTTTTCTCCTCGAGGAAGGCACTTCCATGCTTTTCCTTCTCCTCCCTCTTTGCAGCATGGCAGTAACCTGATAGGGATGTCAGACCTCAATGTTCCTGAGCAGCTCTACCAGTACATGGTGGGAGGCCACAGGCGATTCCAGGCGGGAATGCACAGGGAGAAGCACAAGTCCCCCAGTTACCAAATCAAGGTGCGTTCTGCCTGTTTGTTAGAAGGCTGGGAGGTGTCTCCCTGCACCAGGTGGCTTTGGGAGCGTTCACACCTGGCTGGGGTCGCTCCCTTCCTGGCTGGAATTGTTCCCTGTGTTTCCACAGGAAGGAGACACCATCAACGTGGATGTGACGTGTCCCGGTGCCACGCTTGCACTTGCCATGATCTACCTAAAGACCAACAACAGGTATGGAGCTTGGAATTGCTGCAGGGGCCTGGGCCAGCAGTTTAAACTGCCTGCCGCAGTGCTCTGCTGGCTGGGAATTGCTGGAATGTGGCCTGGAAACCCCGTTCCTGTGCCGTGCTCTGCAGATCCATCGCTGACTGGCTCAAAGCTCCGGACACCATGTACCTGTTGGACTTTGTGAAACCAGAGTTCCTCCTGCTGAGGGTGAGATTTGCTTTGGTTTCATGTCTCAGTCTGTTTAACTGATGGGGTTTAATTCCAGCCCACATTCCCAGCATCCAGAATCCCCTGGATAGCTGGTCTGCTGCTCTCCAGCCAAACTCACCTCAGCCCTTCCAACAGTTTCTCCTTGCACTCAGGCAGCTTCCTGGCCATCCAGCACAGAATTTAGGGAGAAGTATTTGAAAGACACGCTTTATGTGGAATGTTAAATTCAATTTTTAGGTACATTTTTGTGCTTTTCCCAATTTTACAGGTAGGTTGAGAGTGCATTGGGAATTTTCATCTTGCCCTTGCAAGGATTTCTCCTGGAGTCCTTTTTTCTGTGAGCAGAATTTGCATCTCTTAAAAGCTGTTGTGTCATTTCTGATAGGAAGAATTAAAAACCTGTGGAAAATGGGCAGCTGGATTGTCTGTTTTTCGGGATGGAGTGAGGACATGAAAAAACACCATTGATGTTTATCTAGTGGCTTTTTGCTTCCTCATGTTTTGGCTTTCTCCCTGTTTTCAGACCTTGGCTCGATGCCTGATTTTGTGGGATGACATCCTGCCCAATTCCAAGTGGGTCAACAGCAACGTGCCTCAAGTAGGTGTTTATTTGTGTTTGGTGTCTTTGCTTCCCAGTTTTCCACCTCCCTGGATTGTTCTGGGTGGGAACAGTTCCGTGGTCACGTGTGGTGCACAATGTGCATTAGCAGAGGGTCCACTGGATCCCTGGAGTGTTTTGGGAGCACTGGGGACTGGAAAGGAGTGGATTGAAGAGGGATGTGACTGTTCAGGACAGAAAATGATGTCAGGAAAGGAAGGAATTAAACTTTCCCCCACATTGCCAAAGGAAGGGCAAAACTGCCACCTCAGGAATAACTTAGGAATAACAGTGAGATCAGTGATATTCCAGGATATTGGATGGAATTTTTAAGACCAAATTAGATCAATGTGACAAATACAGGATGCTGATATGGGAAATAAACCCAACAGCTTTTGCATGCCTGTGCCACGGGCCTGTTTTGTATTGCTTGGATGTTCAGATTTTCATTTAAAGATCGGTTTTCCCTGGATGAATTTTTCCCATTTGCTTTTTATAGATCATAAGGGAGAACATCATCTCCCTCCATGCCACAGAGCTGCCTTCCTCCGAAGACCTGAGCTTGGAAACGCTGGCGTGAGTAACATCCCAAAACCTCTGCCCTAAAAAATGCAGCTGAATTCTTTTCCTGGCAAAAAAAATCTCTCAGGGAATTGTCCTGCCCTGTAGACTCCTGGTATGTGGGATACCCTTCTACACAGGATGAGTCTGTCTTTTCAGTTTTCCTCCTTTTTTTTTTGGTACGACCGAGGAGTTTGTGCTGTGTATTCCAACGAGGAAAAGAGGGATATTTAGTCACTTCCTATTTGTGTTATTCCTTAGGCAAGCCCACGTTTACATCATCGCCGGGGCCTGTTTATCCCTGGGATTTCGCTTTGCTGGCTCGGAAAACCTGGCAGCATTTCAATGCTTGGTGAGGAGGGGGTTTCTGTTTCCCCTTTCCATGTCCAGAGAGCTCTCCCTTCTCCCTGGGATCTGTGATCAGGATGTGCATTTAGGGTGCATCTCTTTGCTTTCCAGTACAAATATGCCACGGATTTCCTCAAGTGTTTGTCGGCTCCCACGGCGTCCATAGTAAGTTCTTTGGAGTTTTCTCTCACTTCCTGGGCCAAACTTTGATAACCCTCAGCAAAACTCCAGTGGAAACAAAGCCAACCCTGGCACTTTTCCTGTTGCACACACTATTTATGGGATGTGGCAGGGCTGGGAATCACTTTGGAGGGCTTTGCCGTGTCTCCCTTCGCTGTGGGATGTGGTTTCTGAGCCCTGGGGTGGAAAGCAGCGGGTGAGCCTGGCCCCAGAAGGAACCAGAGCTCTGTTCTGCTCCCAGACAGGTCACTATAACCTGGAGACGTGCCTGAGTGTCCTGCTCCTGGCCCTGGCCATGGTCATGGCCGGCTCTGGGAACCTGCAGGTCCTGCAGCTCTGCCGCTTCATGCACAAGAAGACGGGGGGGGAGATGAACTACGGCTTCCACCTGGCTCACCACATGGCCCTGGGGCTCCTCTTCCTAGGAGGAGGAAGGTGAGCTGCCCTCTCCAGTCTCCTTCACTTTCCCTTTCCTCTCATAACATATTGATGCACAAACTCTTGTGTTGCACAGGAAATTCCAGTTGTCTTCTGGAACACTGAAACTCTGCCTTGGAAATTCCTTTCCTCATCCCTGGGACACCAAAGTATTTTGAACTCCTCTGCTTTTTTAGTGGGGAAACTAAAAGATAGTGTGTTTTTTTTCCCTACAGATACTCATTGAGCACTTCAAACTCTTCAATTGCTGCTCTCCTGTGTGCCCTGTACCCTCACTTCCCTGTCCACAGCACGGACAACCGGTAAGGCTCTGCTGGGGATCCTGTTTCCTTGGGGATCCTGTTCCCTTAGGGATCCTATTTCCTTAAGCTAAACCATCTTCCTACAAAAGACAAATGATGAGTTTTTACCTAAGGACTCTGTCAATAAATTTTTGGAGGCTTTCCACCAAAAGAGGGTGGAGAACAGACAAAATAAGTGATGATGGTGGTGATCTTTGGTCGGTGGGGAAATGCCAACAGGTTTCCTGAGGCTGTGCTGTGCTCCTGTGACTTGATTCCTCAACTGGAAAGATTTTCATGCAAGATCTGTCCATTTATGGCCCTCAGTCACTTTTGGTTCTGGTCCATTAAGTCCCGTTCTGTCACTTAACCCACACACGTTAAAAAAATACAAACCATGGCCACATATTTCTCTTTAGTTCTACCCCCAGCTGGATTTGCTTGTGGAGCCAGGTGTGTTGTGGTGTTTGGGGACCATTGCCTGCCTGTGCTGAGCTCCTGATTGCCACCCCCAGGTACCACCTCCAGGCTCTGCGTCACCTCTACGTGCTGGCGGCGGAGCCAAGACTCCTCACTCCCGTGGACGTGGATTCCAACACCCCTTGTTATGCCCTCATAGAGGTGACCTACAAGGTACCGTGGCTGGGAGGCCCTGGAGAAGCTGTGGGAAGTGCCTGAACACTGGGATTTACCCCGGTTTCCATTTATCTCCAGTCCTGGGTTCGTTTCAAGCTGTGGAGATGAGCCAAACTCTGCCAAATAACCAAAGGGCTGTGCTCAACCCACTCCCTCCTCTGGTGCTTTGATGGCACCTTGAGAGCAGAAGGGTCACCACAGAGTCCTCAAACAGTCAAGTGTGACATGGCTGACTTGGTTTTCCTCCCTTTAAAGGAGGACTTCCAAAGGCACAGAGGTGGCTGGAACAGTCTTCTCAGGAAAGGACTAAAGAAAGGGTTCCTGGGATTTTTGGGCAGTTCTGGCAAAGAGGTCTCCACGTTCGCAGCATTCCCAAACTTCCACATTTCAGGCTTGCCCACTGTTAGGTGTTGATCCATCTGTGGAAAATAGGCATTCTTCATGTTTCCTGACATGAAAGTCAGTGCTGAGTCCTGTATTTACTCAGAGCTTGGGAACAGAAACCCCCTGAACTGCTGCCAGGGGAGTTGTTCCCCATAAGATTCCCTTTTCCCATGAAAATGAGCGTTCCTAACCCGGGAATCCTGTGGCATTTTGAAGGGCACACAGTGGTACGCGGAGGCCACGGAGGAGCTGATGGCACCCACGCTTCTTCCAGAGCTTCACTTACTCAAACAGGTAAAGAAAGTCTCCATTTTAATGGAAAAACCCCCCTTTTTTGTGTCACAAAGAGTGCAAGAACAGAGATTCAGGGATTTTCGTTTCCCTGCCCAGCCTTAGCCTGGCTGTCGACAACATTGGCCTGTTGCAGAGATTCCAAAGGCTTAAATTATGCCACGTGCTTCTCTTTGGTCTTGACCAAGACCTGGTGGAGCAGGGAGTTCCCTGTGCCAGAAATTTCACTGTAGAGGACACAAAGCTCTTCCTCCTGAATTTTCTGCATGAGCAGCAGAAAACGGAGCCCAGAAAAAACTCCTGAAAACTCTTAATTTAATGATTCTTTCTCTACTCACTAATAAAAACTGCTCCTGTTAACAGATCCGAGTGAAGGGACCACGATACTGGGAGTTATTAATAGACTTAAGCAAGGGAACCAATCACCTCCAGTAAGTATTTTAACGCCTCACTGAATAATGAGCTCGTAGTAATTTTCACTGCCTGTGTTTTTTTAGAGCCTCCCACGGATTAGAAAGAAGCCTGGCTTTGCTCAGGTCACTGGTGTGCCTTTGGCAGCACCGGGACGGGCGGGCGGAGGCGGGGAGGAGAGAAACTGTGTAGTTGGTTTCACCTATTGATGTGAATAATTCATGCAAAAAAAACAGGGCAGGGGAAAACCTGGTAGTAAAAACCACAGAAATTGGCAGCGGGACGGAGCAGCACCAGAGAGCAGCTTTCAGCTCCTGCTCGTAGTTCAGTTCTGAGTGGCTGTGAAGTCACGTTCCCCAGGCTGTTGGGGCTGTTGCTGCTGTGCTGAAGTGCTATTTTTCTCGTGCCTCAAAGTGCTTACAGTGTTTTTCACGCGCTCACGACGTGTTGGGCAGTGGTGGGAACCAGAGCCTTTACCGGAACACAGGATTTGGGGTGAGGTCAGGCTCCCCTTTGTGCTGCTGCTGAAGGGCCAGCTGTGCCTCTTCTGCCCAGTCACAGGGTTCTTCTGGGACACTTAAATGCCACGAGGGATTAACTGGATCATTAAGGTTGGAAAAGCCCTCTGAGATTGTGGAGTTCAACCGCCTTGTCGGCTGGAGAGATGGAATTAGGCACAGTGTGGGCACAGGCCACCAGTGCAGCATCCTTTGGTCCGTGGTTTTCAGGATACCACTCAGGGATGAGCTGGTTCATCCCGAGCAGGAGGCAAATCCTGAGTCACCTCCTGCTTCAGAGCTTTGTTTTCCCAGGCTGAGCCTTCACCACTTGTTTGCCACAGCAGGAACCAGGAGGAACCTGCTGCTTTTGGGATTTACCTGCTCTCTGGGTCTCCAGAGCTTTGAATCAGCTCCTGCCACAACATGTCCTCAAGCCTTTAAGATGGGCAGGGACCTGCCTGGAACAGGCAAAGAATTTTCCCTGCCTTCCTAGGTGGGAATTGGTGGATTTTATTACCCAAGGCAGTTTCAATACACATCGTTCAGTTATTTTAAGGATGCCCAGTGCAGCTGAGGTTCCAAATGGGGTAACCTTTGGACCTCCTCTTTGTAGTATTGGGCAGCAATAGTGGTGCTTTCATGGAGTTTGGGAATTTTTACCCAGAGAGTGGACCATGTGGTGCTGGGAGCTCATCTGAGGAGAATCATAAATAGAGTGGTGTGGGTTTGAAAGGCCCTAAAAGCTCCTCTCATTCCACTGTTCCATGGGTAGGGACACCTTCCACTATCCAAGGTTACTCCAAGCCTCATCCAACCTGGCCATGAGGAGTGGGGCAGCCATGGCTTCTCAGGGCAGGGCTTAAATAATTAGGACAAAGCCTAAACAGGGGTGTTATTGCCTGGGAGCTGTTGGAGTTACTCTCCTTTCCAGGCTGCCTCACCATGTCCCTCCATCCATGTAAACAAGCCCCGTTGTGCCGTTCCAGGTCAATCCTTTCCAAGGGGGGCATCCTGTACGTGAAGCTCCGGGCTGGGCAGCTCTCCTACAAGGAGGATCCCATGGGATGGCGCAGCCTCCTGGCACAGACCGTCACTCACCACAGCTCCGAAGCGCGTGCCTTCAAGGTATTGCTCCTGAGAGGGCCTCCTGCCAGGGGTGCTTTGGGCCATGGTGTGCTTGGTCATGGAACTGTTTGGGTTGGAAAAGACCTCACAAATCCTGGAGTCCACCCTTTGGATTGTGGAGTCCACCCTTTGGATCATGAATCCAACTTTTATATTGTGGAGTCCAACCTGTAGATTGTGACTCCAACTTTTATGTCATGGAGTCCACCCTGTAGATCGTGGAGTCCACCCTTTAGATCGTGGCATCCAACATTTAGATCATGAATCCATCTTTTAGATGATTGAGTCCAACCTGTAGATGGTGGAGTCAAACCTTTACATCGTGAATCCAACTGTTAAGTCGTGGAGTCCAACCCTTAGGTCATGGGTTCCAGCCTCTGGTGTGGGTTACAGTCTTGTCACTCGTGTTTTGGAAGGTTTGGGTATCAGTTGCTGCTGGCTTTGTGCCCCAGCCCAAAAGGGTTCACTTTCAGAGTGTGTTCTGGTGCCTTTTTTCCCAGCCAGAAGCCATCTCAGCCTTCACGTCCGACCCCGCTCTCTTCTCCTTCGCCGACTATTTTTGCAAACCAACAGCAGACCTGGGCAAGGTACGGGGTGTTGGTGTGGCCAATGTCTGTGGCACTGCTCAGAGGGGGCAACA
Organism: Grallaria varia; assembly: GCA_013396735.1. NCBI lineage: Eukaryota > Metazoa > Chordata > Aves > Passeriformes > Formicariidae > Grallaria > Grallaria varia. The sequence goes on from VWZG01000559.1 coordinate 470,155, forward strand.
CCTTCACTCAGCTCCACAGCAGAGTCCAGCCCTTCAAGCAGCGGGAACAGGGCATGTTCTCTGGGATGTTTTGTAATGCAGAGGTGTAAAAGGGTGGTGACCCTCTAATTTTGGTGGGTTCGGTGTTGGGTTTTCTGTCCCGTTCCTTGAGGAACGTGTTTGACAAATCCAGAGAGCCCTGCTCGGTGTCCTGAGGCATTGAGGGGAAGTCAGGAAGGGGTTTGGGTGTTTTGCATGGAATTCCTTTGCACAAAATGACTTAAGGGAGGGAGTAAAAGGTGGTTTATCAATCCTGAGGATGAGATCAAGCTGTGTGGTATCACTGGTATCCCAAAGTTCTGTGATGCTGGCACATGGGGTGACTTTAATGGAAGGAATCATGAGCAGGAGCTGGAATAAGCCGTGTCACACGTGTTTTTGCTCAGAAACAGGAAATCCTGGACCTTTTCTCTTCCATCCTTTACGAGTGCGTCACGCAGGAGAACCCTGAGATGCTGCCCACCTACATTGCCATTGACCAGGTGAGCTCTTAGTTCTGGCTTAAGGAGCACTTCAGGCTGATCTTTTGGGGCAAAGAGTGTTCATTGAGGATCCACTTCCCTCATGTTTGGGACACCATGGCCCTGCTCCTCCTGCAGTTCCCACCCTCACGTTGTTTGCCCTCTCCAGGCCGTGAGGAGGTTGGAGAGGAGGGAAATGTCCGAGACCTTCGAGCTGTGGCAGATCAAGCTGGTGCTGGAGTTCTTCAGCTCCCGGAGCCACCAGGAGAGGTTGAACAGGAATCCCAACCGAGGGCTCTTCATGAACTCAGAATTCCTGCCGGTGATGAAGTGCACTATCGATAACACTTTGGATCAGTGGCTTCAAGGTAGAGAGGAGAGAACTGTAATCCAGTTCTTCACAGAATTCCAGACTGGTTTGGGTTGGAGGGGACCTAAAAGCCCATCTCCTTCCACCCCCTGCCGTGGGCAGGGGGACCTTTCCTTGGATCAGGTTGCTCACCTGGATCTGCTCTTGCTGATCCAGGTTGACTTTCTCCAAAGTATGGAATAGTGATAAGGGAAGGGCAGGCACTTGGATAAAACAACTGGTTTTCAGTTCAAAATGGACCATTCCCTGAGGAATTCCATTTGCCTGTAGTGTGGGAGGTGTAGTTAACTTTTCCCAGAGAAAACTCCTTCCTAACCTTGCACTGGGAGAATTTCCCGGGAGCAAAAGCGAGGGGTGACCACAGCAGGGAACAGGGAATATGGCAGAAGGAAGGAGCTTGGAAAACAAACCCCCAGCCCACCTTCTGTGGGGGGATGGAGACTTTTCTGTGGAAGTCCCGTTTCCTCCCAGAAATGCTTCCTGAATTTCCCTGGTGTGCCTTGTGTCTTGCAGCTGGAGGGGACGTGGCCCTGCATTCCTACCTGAGCGGGCAGCCCCCGGAGGAGTGCCAGCTGAGCATGCTGGCCTGCTTCCTCATTTACCACTCTGTGCCCACGCCAGCTCAGATGGCAGCTGGGGGCTTGGAAGGTGAGTCTGGAATTGGCATCCCAGGAAATCCTGGGCCCTTGCCCTGGGCAGCTTTTCCTTCCTCAGCCCAGCCCGGGGTACACCAGCCCTCTGCTCTGCCGAGGAGACTCAGTTGGAAAGCAGTTTTGGGAGCTCTGTGCCCTGCTCAGGACTGTGACAGGAATGTCAGCAGCTCCCTGGGGAGAGGGATGTGGAGCTGGAGGCTTCCCAGGGACCTGGTCCTGGAGGTTTCCCAGGGAATGCCCATCCCAGGAATCCTTTGGGGGCCATGGCCCCGAGTGTACAGATTCCTGTGTCTGGGTTTGGATGTGCCTGTCACACACCTCTCTTCTCTTTTGTGTTCTCTTTGTGTTCTTCCTGATGGAATTTGGGATTTCTTACAGTTTTCCTGTAGGAATTGACATTTTAACCAGCGTTCCTACAGTGGTATCCCTGGGAAAACACCTCTGGAGCTCCACCTGCCCCCGGCTCTGCTCCCTCTATCACAGCTCTGTTTTGGGCAAATCTTACCCCATTTTTACCTCCTTTTCTTTGCCCTGAATCTCTTTCAGGGAGCAGGAACTTCTCGGAGCTGCTGCTGAAGTTCAGGCAGCTGCACATCCCGGTGCGGGCGCTGCTCCGGCTCGCTCCACTGCTGCTGGGGAACCCCCAGGCCATGGTGCTGTAGGACCACCAGGACCACCCAAAATCCACTTTATTTTGCACCTTCTCAACCACCAGACTCATCCCCACCTGTGGCGACTGACGGGTCTTATTTATAAGTTGTTACCCTGAGTTAAAAAAAAAGAATTATAGAAGTGAGGTCATAATAAATTTACTTTTGTAAGGAAGGGTCGTGTACAAATATGTCTTTTTCGTGGGGAATTCTGAGGGGGCCTTGACTAGGAGCTGTGCCTTTTCCTTGTTTTTATGACCCCTTTGCTTGTGATGTCTCTTAATCCACTTCCATGAGGTCCCAGAGGGTGGAGGCAGCTCGGAAGGTGCCGAACTTGCTTTCCCTGGAGTGCTGAACTCGGAGCAGGGCTGCTTCCATGCTGGTTCTGGTGCTTCATTTGTCATCAGAGAGGTGGAATTCCTCCAAAAGAAAGCAGCCAGAGGTTGAGTGATTCTTCAGCCAGAGCCAAGGGGTTGGATCCTGCTTATTCTGCTTTCAAATTGAATCTTATTCTGTGGGATTTGTGTCCTGTTTTATCCCAGCCCCTCGAGGAGGGAAGCCAAGGGGTTTTGCAGATGGACAGAGGAGGACAACCAGGAGTGATTAAAAGAGAGCAAAAGTAGAATGATACAAACCACCTGATTCTTACTAAAAAAACATGTTTAATGTGTGTTAACTGAGCTTTTCCAGCTTGAGGCATCCTGAAGGAAGTGGAGCCCATGGCAAATTCCAGCTCTCATCCTGTTTTTTTAAGCTGTTCAGAAGTTGCTGTAATTTAATACAATTAATTTAATTATATCAATTTTATTTCTTTTATTACACCTCCAACTGCACCTTCTCCCTGTGAATTCAATACATTTCTGAGCAGGGGGAGAATCACAGGAGCTGTGAGGTCTTGCGTGGTGATCCTGGGTGTTCCTTCCCCTGGGAAGTGGGCACAGCTTGGGGAATTTGTTTTCTTCCTTCTGAACTGGGGGAACGGGAAGAATGAAGTGCTTGCTTCCCACGGGGAATGAGACTGGGCTTTCATGGAATCCCAGACTGCTTTGGGCTAGAAAGGACCTTAAAGGTGACCCAATTCCAAGCCCCTGCCATGGGCAGGGACACCTCCCACTAGCCCAGGTTCCTCCAAGCCCCATCCAGCACTTCCAGGGATGGGGAATGGGATTCTCCCCTGACTTTTCCCAAGTACAAATATTTGGGGTTTTTTTCTTTGCCTCTTCAAGCCCCTTCCCCAAGGCAGGATGAGTCTCTCTGTTGTATAAAAAAAAACAAAAGCAGAAACCCCCAAATCCTGGCTTCGGGGTGACAAGCTGGGAAACCTGCGGGTGTCCCGATGCCTCCGGCCCTGCCCACGGATCCAGGGGGTTTATCCCACGGGCGAGGCACGCGGGAGAAGATGCTGCAGGGGGGACCCGGCAGCTGGAGCGTGAAAAGGCGCCTGAGCGCGAACAAGGTGGAAAGAGATGGAGATGATGAGTGAGGTGAAGTTAAAACAGCTTTGGCAAACAAACCCCTGCGTGGGGCTGGGGGTTCGGACGCTGCCGGCCGCAGCCGGGCGCCGGGAACACACCGGGATCGCCGCGGGAACATTCCCAGGGCGCGGGAGGGGTGGGAGCCGAAGGCGTGGGCGCCGAGCGAGCCTCTGCTGAGGAGCTCCGGGGCTTCCTGTTTCCTTTCGAGCCGAATTTGAAAGCAGCGGCTGCCGTGACCTGGACCAATGATCGGGGCAGGGCTCGGCGCAGTTTCGGCGCCCGTTACGAATGCCAGGGCTGCGCTCCCGGCGCTGCGCATCCAGCGCTGCGCATCCAGGGCTGCAATTCCAGCGGCTCCCCATCCAGCGCTGCGCATCCAGGGCTGCAATTCCAGCGGCTCCCCATCCAGCGCTGCGCATCCAGGGCTGCAATTCCAGCGGCTCCCCATCCAGCGCTGCGCATCCAGGGCTGCAATTCCAGCGGCTCCCCATCCAGCGGCTCCCCATCCAGCGCTGCGCATCCAGGGCTGCGCTTCCAGCGGCTCCGCTCCCAGGGCTGCCCTTCCAGCGGNTCCCCTTCCAGCGGCTCCGCATCCCGCGTCCCCCCCATCACGGGGGCCTTCCCGGCACGCAGGGTAAGGGGATGATTTTCCTTCGCCAGCCCTTTGCGCCGCCCGGTTCCTTTGGCAGCTCCCAGGGATCGCGGAAAAAACAAACACACCAAAAAACCCAAACAAACCCTGGAGTGGTTGGCAATTCCTTACGCCCCCGTGCGCTGGCTGCGCCCCGCTCGGGACCCGGGAATTTGGGGAGGCTTGCCTCGGCTGCCGGGTGGGTTTGGGGGGGTTTGCTGGTCCCGCGGCACCCCCGGAGCGGGAGCCGCTCCCGCCTCTGCTGGAGGGGCTCTGGATGCGCTGGGATGCCGGGAGGGACCGAGGGATGCTCTGGGAGCCGCAGGGAGGGAGAGCTCTGGATGGAGCCGGTGGGATGTGGAGGGTCTTTCTCCCATACTGGGGTCCTGCAGCCGCATTCCCCATCCCTGGGAGTGTCCCAGGCCAGGCGGGACGGGGCTTGGAGCAACCCGGGCTGATGGAGGTGTCCCCGCCCGCGGCAGCGGGTGGAATGGGATGAGTTTGAAACTCCCAACCCGGCGATTCCATGATAATTCCCGGCGGGAGCGGCGTGGGCAGGGAGGGAGCCCGGGCTCCGCGGTTGTCACGCCTCGTCCCCAGCGTGCTTGGTCACCTTTGGGGGGGACTTTTGTGCCGCGCTGGTCCCGGCCCCGCCAGGTTCTCCCGTGGGAAGCGGCTACACCCACCTAACCCACCCCAAAGGGCGCTTCCCTTGGCGCTGCCCGTGTGCCCCCGTGGCTGTCCCGGAGGGCTCCGGGAGCCGCCCCTTTGCCTTCCCTGCCTCGGTTTTCACCCTCCGGGCCATCCCGCGGCCGCATTCCCGGCCCTTTCCTTCCCTCCTCGTTGATTTCCCCCTTTAACCCCGCACGGCTTCTGCAGCCCGTCCCGCGGCTCGCCGTGGGATTCCTGCTTCCCGCTGCATCCCCCCGGATTTCCCAATGGATCCCCGCGCCGGCGGAACGCGGCTCCTGCTCCAACCCCCGTCCCACTACCCCGAGTTCCTTTTTTTGGGCCGGGACGCCCAAATTTTCGGCAACAGTGACCTCTGTCGGCATCGCCGGGGGCCGGTGGCACCGGAGCATCCCCGCGGCCGCCGGTACCCACCCTTGTCCCCGCCGGGGCACAGCCTCGCCCGGGGCTCCATCCCGCGATCCCGGCTCTGCTCAGCGCCCGGGGATGGGCCAAAAGTGTCCCGGGGACGGCGACAGAGGCGAGGAGCCCAAAGGTGGGACCGGAG
>VWZG01000560.1:0-66296 GCA_013396735.1 Grallaria varia
TAGCCATGATGATGATGATTCTTAATAAGATAATCATACAAAGAGGTTTCTTATACATTACAAAACTTCATGTTGATACTGAAAATTTACTATACAATGAGAACAACTCACATAACTGAGACAAGCAGTTGTAGTACTCATATGTAATGCTGCCTGAAAATTTTGATAGAGCTGGCTGATCACAGATGCACCGTCTTGAGAATCCCTCTTTATTTTTGGTCCCCAATACTGTTACCTCAAACCAGGCAGAACCACCATCATTGCAAAAGCTCTGCAACAAATAGCAAGCACATCTACACAGCTAAATAGAGCACAATACAGGGATTCCCAAGCTATTAGATTAGAAATTCATACAGCATAGTCAGGGTCAATATAGACAAATTATTATGGAGCCCCATACACACCAATTAATCTGCCAGAAGTCACAAACTAGTGACTCCTCACTCAAGCTGACTTGGGTCAGAAAGTTTGGTTTCCAACACTGGGCCCTGCTCCAGTGAAATGTGGCTATAAGCCAGGCCAGTCTAAATCTGTGTGTCTCTGCTGATTAAATATGTGCGGAGAAGGCCAAGGATGGTTCATGACAGAAACCTGTTTTATGTGAGTCATGGCAATCCAGACTTAATTTCTGCCAAGGAAATGCTTTGCAAATATCAATTATAAACTCTGTTGGCTTAATAAACAAGCCTAAAAAAACATTTATACCATCAGTGTAAGACTTTCTGTTAGCAGTGCCCATGCCATACAGTGAACTGGAAATTCTATGACCACTTAAGCTATCTTTTAGAAAACTATGATGGATTAATTATGTCAAGGATTATTAGAACCAACAGGCCAGCCTGTATTGTGTATTCAGGAGGACATCTCAGTCATCTCATTCTCACTGAGAACAAGAGCAGGATTTCCAGTGGCTGCGAAGTTTTTTAAATATTAAATTTATTCTTTTGTTTATCAATATATGACGGATATATGCACTGCAATGTTGATATTGTCAAAGCTAGAGGGACAGGAGGTAGTTGTGAACTTGAGATGGATTTCAGCATTGACAATGTGGGACATCCTGATTTATACAGAAATGCAGAAGGAAGGGGAGGCGTTGCTCGCACAGAAAATACAAAAAATAAGTGGAACCAACTCAGTCCAGGTAAGGAATGCAATCTGAAAGTGATTTTTGACTCTTCCCCTTGTTTCTATCTCTAAGAAATCTTCACTGTGCTAGATAGTCTGACTCTTGAAAGCTAATTTCCTGCTTCTGTGTGAATTTTATATCCCCTTATCCTGAAGATCTGCAGCAGGAAGGTAGAGGAAATCATTCCAGAATAAGACAAAATAATAGAATTGCTACATAAAACCAGCAGAAAAACAACAACAAAACAATTTATTAAGACTGCAAATTCAAGTAGGGATGACAGTTTGAAGATTGTCTGTGACTTTTGTCCCTTGTGCTTACGCTTCACTTCCTTAGCTATATGCTTGCATATTATCTTTTTTCCCCCCTCACAAACCAGCGCAGTACAGCAATGGCCTTCAGTATTTACTTGTCTTGTTCAATATGTGGCCCCACGCCGTACTGACTGCACACCTTTTAAATTCAGCTCTCAATCAGAATGGTTCATTTATTTGTAGATTTCATGCTAAGATCTTAATCTCAGAACTCAGTCTTTGAGCAGTCTTGGAGGAAATCACACTGGGTACTGGAAATGGTGCTCAGAGACCCAGCATTATATAGGAGTATTTTAAGTGATATAGGTCAAAACCTCACATGAATGATTGTGAGGGAAATATCAACCAGAACCCCAGGCCTTATTTGCGAGACATAGCCTTCATACAAAGTTAAAATATCTATGTATACTGACCATTTATACTGCAGCAGTGCTGGAGCTTCATCTGCTTGTTAGCTTCCTACAGGTTTGACAGTGGGGATCTGTTGCAGACAATACCACTTGATCTTGCGTCATCCTTAATTTGACATCCTCTGCATATTTGCTCAATGGGTAGTTTGTGTGATCCATGTTGGTGATAATGAGCAATGTCAGCCCTGCTATTGCCTGTTATCTTTGGGGGTAAAGTGAATTAGCCATCAGTTTTCAGTCTTGTAGTAAGCTCATCAACCCTAGAAGCTTACAGGTATATCTGCAACATCCTATGCACTTTTTGGCAGGAAAGAACCCCAAAGTTGGGTCCTCTGTGATATATCCAGAAGTGTTAGTCACTGTCTCTATTTTGTGCTGTGTAGAACTACCAAACCATTTAAACTGGGTATTTCTTTATGGTTCTACCTTTAAACTGTAGACCCTACAGAACATGTAATTGATTCTTTTTACAGTAAGAGACAAGAGTTCAAGACCAATTGAATTTTCTTTTTTTTGTCCCCTTTTAATACTGTAGCAAGAGTTTATTATTTTCTCTCCCTGTATATTGTAGGTAAATTATTCACTTCAGAGTGACAAATGGAGCATATTAGAAATTCCCTGTTATCTTATAATGCCTTAAAGTAAATCCATTGTACCACAGTACAATGCTGTTCTGCCTTACAATGCAGAAAAGGGGCACTGTTCAACCATCCCTTTGAAAACACAGTGTGAATTTGAAGACAGAAAGCAAGAAAAACTCTGAAGGCACAGGTGGGAAAACCTCAGTGCTACTATTTTAAACATGCTTTTGAGATCCATTGGCAGTGACACAACTCAAATATTTTGTCAGTCTTTATGACTAAATCCTTGCTATATCCTTGGTCTAGATAACATTAGAGTAATTATTTTTTTTCTGCTTTATGCGTAATTTCATGTTTGCAACCATTCATAAGCCTTAGAAAAAGTACTTTACATTCACTCTGGTGTTTTGTTTTGTTTTGTTTTGTTTTGTTTTCTAATTGCTGCATTAAACAGACAAAGCTATATATATATTTAAGTGTATTTACAGATTTGTTGACTGTCTTCTACAATTAAATACAAAGGCACTTAAAATATAATTTTTTTCTTATACCTTCTTTCAAATGAGTAACTAATGCTAAAAAGTACATGTTTTATTGGTGCCTGGAAACCCAAAGAGAAGCTCAGAAAGAAGAAGTAGCAAAAGCAGACAAAACAAGGTTTTCAACACCAGCTCTCACAACATCCTCATAGGCAAAGTCAGGAAGCATGAACTGTATGAGTGGACCAAGAGCTGGACTGAGAACTGGCTGAAAAGCTGATTCTGGAGGGTCATAATCAGTGACAAAGGCTGTAGTTGGGGGTCTGCCCCTAGTGGTGTCCCCCCAGGGTTCAATAATGGATGCAGTATCATTTAACTTATTCATCAATTACTTGGATGAACGGGCAAAAGCCTCCTCAGCAAGTTCACTGACGACACCAAGCTGGGAGGAGTGGCTGATACCCCAGAGTGCTGTGCAGCCCTTCAGAAGGACCTAAACAGTTTGGAGAGAAGGGCAGAGAACAACTGTCTGAAATTCAACAGGGGCAAATGCAGGGTCCTGCCCCTGGGGAGGAACAACCCCAGACACCAGCACAGGAGCTGATCTGCTGGGAAAGCTGCTCTGTGGAGAAGGACCTGAGTGTGCTGGTGGACAACAAGCTGTTCATGAGCCAGCTGTGTGTCCTTGTGGCCAGAAGGCTAATGGTATCCCGGTGTGAATTGGGAAGAGCATTGCTAGGAGTCTGAGGGAGATGATCCTGACCCTCTACTCAGCCCTCGTGAGGCCACATCTGGAGTGCTGTGTCCAGTTCCGGGCTCCTCAGCACAAGAGAGATATGGAGCTCCTGGAGCAGGTCCAGCAGAGAGCAACACAGATGATTAAGGGACTGGAGCATCTCTCTTATGAGGAAAGGCTGAGGGAGCTGGGCCTCTTCAACCACAAGAAGAGGCAACTGAGAGGAGGCCTTATCAATGTGTACAAGTGTCTGAAGGGAGGGTGTCAAGAGGCTTTGTCCAGGCTCTTCTCGGTGGTGCCAAGCAATAGAGCAAGAGGCAATGGGCAGAAACGGATGCACAGGAAGATCCACCTGAATATAACGAAGAACTTTGTTACTGTGTTGGTGACTGTGCACTGGAACAGATTGGCCAGAGAGGGTGTGGAGTCTCCCTCACTGGAGATATCCAAGAACCATCTGGACACAATCCCATGCTATGTGCCTGAGCAGGGAGGTTGGACCAGATGACCCCCTGTGGCCCCATCCAACCTGACCCAATGTGGCAGGATAACCCACCCTGATAAGGCCCAGAATCAGATCAGGGAATGCATACAGTGCAAGCCATCATGCAGGCTGTCATGCACTTTCAACTGCTGGTGCCAGGGCGCTGTTTTGGTGTTGCATTCTGCACTTTGTGACTCAATGGTGGGGCTTTTTAATAACTTTGTCTGAGCCTTCCACTCTCCCGTAACACCCAATCTGTGACCGTGTGCAAGTTTTATTAGACAGTAGGACCGTATTTAAAATTAGCTCAACTAACAGCAATAAAAATGAAATTTCTTTTCTGAAAACATAGTCAAATCTACCAAAAATGTAAAAAAAATTCACAGACATTTTTATAGGTGGGTTTCTTAGCATATGAATCTCTCTTGTTTATAGGTTTCTAATTTGGTTTTTGGACAAAGATTACCAAACCAAAGAATCTAAAGATTCTAAATAGCTGGCATTTAAAGGTGGTAATCGGGATGAATAGAGAGCAAGGAAGCTTTATTTCAGGTGGATATGTTAGTGCCTGAGAATAAAACATTTATGTGACTGAAATTCAAATATCTGACATTGAGGGAATATGTCAGTTTCTGGGGGTGTGTGATTTTTTGGCTGGGTTTTGTTTTTCTTCTTTTATTTTTACTTATTTATTTTATTAATCTGGAGCTAGATGAGACTAGAACTTTTTACCTCTGTTTATGAAGAGGCTAAGAAGCCATCTTGGATTTCCCAGAGTAAATACTATACTGGTCTTTAATTACTTCAAAACACTGGGAGAGCACACAGGTTAAAATTTAACATACGTTGAATTATGATATTAATCACAATAAAGGGTGTTAAAAGTCTCAAATGTTTAAAGTACGAAAATATTAGCTATGCAAGCTCTTTGTTAAAAGAAGTTCACAAGCGTCTGAACACTGAATGTTCTCAAAGAAATGATTTTTTCCATTGTCTTCCAAGATGTTCCAAGATTTTTACAAGATAGGTAGATTATGATGATCCTAAAGACAAGGAAAAGAATGCTTAAATTTTTCATCTGAAGTTTTGCCTGAATTCTATGCCCATATAGAAAATATTCTGCTGATTTGCATCCTCAGTATCTAATTTTAGAGAGCCAAAGCTGATGAGTGGCTGCACCAACAAAATTGTTTTATGACTCACAGCTCAGAAAATGGTTTTTATACTCCACAGTCTCATCAGACAATGGTGATGCTCGGTGTTATTTTGCTGTGTGCGTGCGCAGTGTTGCAGAAGGCTTTGGATGACTTAACCTTTTTCCTACTGACCGCCCACTTCCCGTTTGCAGGTGTGCAGCCTGCCTTCCCTCAGCCGTGCTGCCCATCACCCCGGCCACTTGGACAGGGTCTCCCAGGGCTCTGGAACTGCATTTTCCTTTCCATGAACTGTTTTTGTGGCCTTGTGCCAGCTAAGCTGGTAATGTGGCTATGGTGCATTCTCGAAGCAGTTGTGTCAGGTAGGAGAAACACTTGTTCTTGACCTCTTCTCCCCTTGTCTGGGTCTTCAGGGTACATTACATACATTATCCATACATCCAACAATATGCTTTCACTAAGTGTAGCAGCGAGGGTGCAGCTCCTGCCCCACCCAGCATGTGCATCAGAGAGAGTAGCACATAATCAGAAGCTACCAACAAGTGTTTGAACAAGTCCTGATGAAACTTGTGCCCCCAGTGCTGGAGAGTGTTCTGAGAGACCCCTGCTGCACTGGAGGGGAGCCTTGGGGTGGCTGCTTACCTGGGGACCCCCCATCACTTCTCTGTCCACTGACCACTGAGAAGAATTTTCCCTTAGTTTTTTCTCTCTGTATTTTGCCTTTTGATTTTATTTTTTTCCCAAAGTAACTTTCACTGTTGGCATTGATATATGCCATGAACTACAAGGTCCACTTGTAATTTTTGTGCACCTACCTTAGCATCTAGAGTGTAACAATGGCTCTTTCTGCGACTTGTTGACAGATTCCTGCACCCACTCATTTTTCTCACCTTGCCTTTTAAAAAACTATTTTCTGTATCTGAGAGTCCATTTTCCTTAATTTATGGAGAGCATAGTTGTCATCTGCCATTTCTTGTGTGTGCGCTGAAACCCACAATGTCATCAGCTCCATCCACTCTTGAACAGTTTCACTAGCTCACTGTTTATTTTGGGATTCAACCTAGAGAAAAATCTGTACAGACTTGTACCCCCATCTGCAGGTAGTGTTCTGTTGAGATTTAGGCTCCAAAGCTTATCTATAATCCTCCTTTCTGTAGTACCTTACGTGGAAGGAAAGAAGAATTCACTTGATGTCAGGTTCCTGGGCAAGGTCAAATTTTGTTTTCTGGCATGTGCATGTTGCCTCTGACAGCATGTCATAGTTATAGTGGCTGGGACCAGTTTATCACTGTGGGAATGTAACTGGAACTGTGTATTCCATACCCTCTCTGCCATTTATCATAAACTGTTAATGATGCATTGTTTGCAACAGCTGCCCAGGACACACCTGACACCTCAGGCTATGAACTGGGTGCATGAGAAAACAGAGATAAGATGGTTCCCTGTCTTCACACCAATGATTCAGGTGTGATAACTCCCCTCTGGGAATCATTAACACCTTCACACCCAACCTGAGGGGTCATGTCTGCTAATGGGCCATCAAGTAGACCAAAATATCCTGTGACTCACTGAGTAAATTGCCCATTGTGAAACCCCTCACCCTGGGGGAGGTTCTGGGTGTTCCTATCTGAACTAAAGCATGTATAAGCTTGGGGTTTTGGGACTTGGGGCACTCACTCACTTGTCAGACTGAGAGGAGGACCAGCACCTCAATAGGACTGCAACTACCACTCTCAACCAGACTGCGACCACCAACCTTCTGGAAGGAAAACAGGTTTTCCTTTTCTCTTTGCTTTGGACTCAGGGGGACCACGTGGTGCTCAGCACAGGGGCTGGTGAGCACCATACTGTTTGTGCCCCAGGGGGCTGGGTTGTACGATTGGGTTTTGAGGGCTGAAACCAGTTTTCCTTTGTATCAGTGTATCTATTGTAATCTTTTTATTAAATTGTAATTCTGACTTCTAAACTCTTTTGAGTTGGATTCATTTCTCCTGCCGGTTTACTTTTAAACCAGCACACAGCAATTCAAATGTTTTACTTCTTTTCAAGGGTATATTAAAACCAAAGCCCAATACTTTGCTCAAAACTACCAAACAACCATTAGTAAAACAAGTAAGAAAGTTCCAGTGCATCAGCAGGGCTTTATATTTCCACTTCCAAACTTTCTACTGTATCCATTTCCTACACCCTGATCCTAGATTTGGAAACTGGGTCATTCTATGTATATATACCAGTCAGTGAAACCACCTATATGTTTGTTAAAGTCTTGCTGAAGTTCCAGTAAATATCTTACCTGTAAGGAAGACTTGGCTTAAATGTAGGATTTCACATCAGAAATATTTTTGATGATGTTTTGATTTTAGGGGACACTAGACCTTACTGGCTGGATCAGGCAATATGGTAGATTTTTTGGTAGCTTCTGTTTACTGAATAGATTAATTCAATCCATTTGATATGTTTGCTGGACCTGATGTTTAAAACAAAAGAAGAAAATACACTAACCTCTCAGCTGGACAATAAAGTGAGCACTTCAGCATGAATCAAAACATACCTTCTGGGTCATTTTAAGTAAAGCCTTAAAAATTATTGAGCAAAATCTGGAAATAAAAGAAATATGTCCTTAGATCAGCTTTCAGACATTAAAAGGAAAAATCACACAGAGCAACTGGAGTACTTCTGTGAAACTTCTGATACCTGAATGACAGTGCTGGTGGCTGTCTATAGTTCAGGTTTCAGCATTAGCTCTTGAAAATTATTTCTGACTCTTATATTAGTCAAGTGGGGCAGAGGAAACGTTTTCAAAATACCGTTCTTAAATTTTTCTGTTTTTCATCTCCCTCCAGTTGATTGACAAGTGTTTTGCCAAAGAGTGTATCTACACACAGGAAAACACCCACATGCGCACAGACAAGGAAACACAGATCAGCTTTAACACTTTGCAGTCATTCTCCTTTTCAGAGTAATTTACTGTAAAACATGCACTAAAAGACCCATAAAACTGGTAAACATGACTTTCCCTATTACGGATGTTTGAGTAGTTCAGGTAGAGTCCTTAAATAAAAATGAGTCCTCAGTAGCAATTTGCAGAAAGAAAAAAAGCTGAAAAAAGTGTGAGTTTAAATCTCATCCACATGTCTGTACCTACAGTCACAGAATAATTACTAAGTATAAAAAAGATGGTGGCAGTGGTATTTCTCTCCATGCAGTGCAGATTTAGCACAGGGATTCAGCACAATATTAGCAGAGAATGTTGACAGGGCATTGTTCATTCGTCATCTAAAAAATTCTCCTGCAGCAGGTTGGCTGTTATACATGGGGATCATAGAGGTGGGGGAAACATGCAAATTAGATCAGTAGAGGCGTTACATTGATTCTTTCCTCTGACTCACCTAATGGAGATGCAGTCTGTACTCCATCCATGGTCACCAAAAGATTTAATTCCATAAGGAGTCTACTTNAAAGCCTATCAGGCTTACAGGAAAACAATAAAAAGCTAGTTTTCAAATAGGTGCCACATAAGCAATTAATTTCATATATTAATAAGAAGAGAAAAACTTCATATACATGATCAAGACCCCATTCTACTGCTAATTCTAGATATCAGTGCACCCTTGCACAATTCTAACAGCATCACAACTCATCTCCTGTTTAGTGCAATATCCTGGGATGAGTTGGATGTAGCTGTGAGTCCCTTTAAAATCTTCTTTTCTCCAAAGTGTAAGCTTTTATAGGGTTAGGGTCTATTTGCAAAGGAAAAGGCAGGTCCCCGGTATTTGCTCAGAAAAACTCATGTCACGGGCACAATTTAAGGTGTAGATGTTGGGTGCAAAAATGTATTTTCCTTCATCCAAGAAGTGAGGTTTTAAGATTGCCTAAGCCTAGGTGCCTGTTTGCTATACTTTGTCTAGTCCTTGTGCTCCTAAGTGCTCTTATAAACATTCTCTGAAGAAAATAAACCAAGCATTTCTGTAAAAATGATCAATAGTAAATATACCTTCACTTGGGAATAAGCACAGGAAATTCCAAAAGTTTGCATAAATTCCTGTTTTGTATCAAAGGCAAATTAGGACACCAACATTATTCAAAAAATGATTTATCCATAAATGGCCTAGAGCTTTGCAATACATCAGTTTTAAAGCAAGAGTTTTTCTCCACTGGGCAGTACTCAAAGGGATGCTGCAGACAGCATATTCAGGAGAATGAGGGCAAGGAAGTGAAACGGAGACAACTGATTCAGGATCGGGGAGGAAAGGTAAATCCAGGCTTGCAGTTAGCATTAACTTACTGTCCCAGTACTCTTCCTATTTTTAATAATACTACTAAATTTTTAGGTATTATTACATGAAATGAGTTGCTGTAGAAACCAGAAAGCTCTTTAAAAGATATATAGACATCTCTAATTTGTTTTGTTCTTTTTCTCATGGATATCAGAATAGCATCCTCATGAAAAATAGGTGATCTTGCAAGCTAAAACTGGGAGGAGCACAAGAACATAAGAATACAATTCAATCATGTTGGTATTTTTTCCCAGCAAAAATAGAATTTCAGTGGGACTCTAGAATTTGCATGCATTTTGAAATTGGTTTTGCTTGGGATCTACTTTTAAGCTGGGACTGCCCCTGTTTGTTGCCCTCCTGCTCCCTGCTAAAGATGCTGCACAGCAATGCCCATGGCAGACCAGGCCCTCTGTCGATGTGAAGTATGAACCCCACTCTGGGGCTCATTTCCCAGTCCAGCTTTGTCCCATCCCCAATCACCAGCAAGGTGGCCAGTACCGGGGATGGGGCTGCTCCGGTGTCCCCGGCTGCCCTGCTCCTAGTCAGGAGACAGGACATGCCCTGGCTGTCCGGCCCTACCCTGCCACCCAAAGGAGACTCAAGCACCTCCAGCGACTACCCACAAGCAGCCTCCAGCCCCAACCCAGCCCTGATGTAGTTCATTAAGCTTAATGTAGGTGTCTGTGTTTTATATGTCTACATTTGTGATGCTGTGAGCTTATGGGGTGTTAACTTCATCCTCATATAAGAGGTAACAGAAGTAAGAAGTAAGTCAGTAATGTACCAGAGGGACTGTACCCCAAAAGAGTCCATTTTCCCCAGGACCCCATAAAGAGATTTACTTCAGCTACAGGCAGAAATCTAAACTTAAGTGGTGTAAATCCCATTCTTCACCTTTAACTAGTATGTGGAATAGCAACAAGCAGCAGAGTATATAATAGTGTGCAAGATTATACTGCCAGAATGCAATACCTGCTTATTAAGCAAACCAGCAGAACAGAATCAGAGGAAGAGAACTGTCTAACTTTACTCACTGATATGTCAAAGATTGCATCCATATGTATATACACATATATATGGAAGTTTTGATTCTAGTACTGTAATAGAAATCTGGAACAACATTAGGGAAAAATGTTGTTTTTCACAACAGTTGTGAAAAACATTGTAACACTTTTTTATAGACATGAGTGACTTTCTAATTCACCTTAAGGCAAATTACTTTATGATTTTGGTTTCATGCAGTGTGCATTCAACTGCAAGAAATCAAGGGCTATGCCTGCTCCAGGAAAATTTCTAAAGTTTCTGTGGCGAGCAGGACATATCTTATATGAGTTGCTCAGATTTCTCCCCATTGTTGCCAGGTTTCTTTCACTGATAGGTGTATATATATAATAATTTGGGTTTATGATTAGCATGAAGAGAATTGACGCAAGAGTTTGCAATAATTCAAGAACAAGTGCAAAAATACCACAAAACCCAAGAAGATCACTCACTTAAATACTCCCATGGTTGTGGTGAGAGCAGGTTTTTGTGAGCAAATTATCCTGCTTTTCTCTAGGCCTGGGTAGCAGGGCCTGGCTCTGATAGTGAGAAATTGCATGGTCATCGTGACTTCGGACTCTGTAGCTAGAACAAAGAAGGAACTGTGCCAAGTTCCAGGAGGAGTCTCAAGGGGTAAACAAGTGTCTCTACCTCTTGTTGACACCTGTCTTAATCCAATTAGAGTGGTCAATAGGGCTTGTTTATTCTTTATGTAACTAATAATGTCATGCTTCGGGGTGTAGAAGAAGTGTATAAAAAGGCATCTTTTGGTAAATAAAGTGGACATTTTATGGATCAATACTGGTCGTATACAATCTGTCTCTGAGCCCCTCCGTCGACACATGGTACTTACTTTGACTAAACAGACAGGTGCTCTTTATCTTGTAAGTGTAATACACACCAGATGGAAACTAAATATTACCAGCTCAGAAACAAGTCAAAGAGAATGGTACTGCTTTACTGGGGAACATCCCCAAGGTAGAATTTCTGTCCCATGGAAGAAAATGGCAGAATTTACAGTGTGAAGACTTGTTCCATGAGAAATAATGTAATTTGATGAATTTATTTGAATAATATGTCAGAGGAATATAACACTAAAATTCATTCAGGAACAGTCAAAAATGGTTCAGACCTGATTTTAGAATGATAGCATCATTTTGAAACATAACATTTAAATTTATTCTGGTAAAATCTGCTATTGTCACTCTGACATATTTAGTTGAAATGAAGTTTCACATGCAAATATTTAGGGTATAAGTAAGCATCAGCAATTTTTCAGAGATACAGTCAGCAGGCTCTTTGTAGGCAGCAACAACCTGACTATCTCATCGTGAACTCTGCCTTCAGAGCTCACACATTTTTGGAGTGCTCAAGAGTATACTCATCTGATATTAACAGGCCATTTGTCACAGATCAGAGTCCCCAGTATAACTTTTGACATGACAGAATTAAAAAACTAACAGTATTGTTAGAGCTATTCTGTCTGGAAAGTAGCCTAAGGCAGCTGAGAGCTTTGTATTTTTCCTAAAATTAGTATTAGAAGGCAGAAAGTTCGTGCAAATTTTCTTACAGAATGGAAAATTACAAAAAAAAAAAAGTTATGAATGGCGATATGTTTTGGTTTTGTCAAAGAAATCAGTCTTCTTTAAATGCTTTCCAGCTAACATCTTGGTTACTTGCCATCTTAGTGAAAAGTATCAGAAAATCCCTGAAGCATTGTGGAATACATAAACTTTGATCCATAACTCTAAGTCTCTCCATTCACACAAAGGATCATGGGATTTTAATGGCTGAAATGGGTCAGTGCCTTTGATTTATAGCTCATCTAGTGGGGCACTAACCTCAGTCCAGGCTTACTTGCTGTTATTTGGCTATACAGAGCACAGTACTCTTCACTGTAGGAGCTCAAAAAGAAAAGGGAATACAGGAGTCTTATTTCAGTCATGTCAACAATTATCAAAGAAGTGAAACTGAGCACTTGTAATGTATATGCTCAGCCAGCCTGGATGGCAGATAAATTGTGGGAAGAAATAACTGGGAAAACTGCATTTGATTTAGAGCATTGGCTGTGGTCTCTCTTGCCACATTCATGGGACACATCCAATATTAACATTTCCTATGTTCTTCAAAAGGTAATGTTCATCCTTTCCCTTGTGTTCAAATCTCATTCAGTGAAGTGGCAATTATTTACAATCAATATAGAAATGCCAAGAAACCATGAATGGAAATAAAGGATAAGCACTATACAGTTTTATGATAAAAAGTCAGAGAAAGAGCATGCAGGCCATGTATGTGATAAGCAAGCAGGTGCATGAAACTCTCAAAAGGAGAATGGGAAAAGCATGATAATCCTGATGGAAGATGGGCTGCCTACCCCTGTCTAAGCACTATGCAGGCAGCTTTACAATAGCACTCCACAAGACAGTGTCTAAAATCACAGCTGTCAGGCTGCACTGTGTAAGAGAGCACAAACACCCACGGGGGAAATGGGCAGTACAGAAACCTTCGGCTTTTCGCTGGCCTTTCAGCATGACTTCAACCCTGCAGTTTGCGCAAGGCTGTGGTTCAGTCTCGTGGTTTGGTTTCCCTTGAAGCGTTTGCCTCTGAGTTAATCCTGGGCTAACAGGGTCTGCCTGGAAGTTGGCTGTCTATGCTGTATGCAGAATCTAGGGAGTCACATTTGCATAGGCTCGTGGCCCATCACAACAAATCTATTCTGCTGCATCAAGTGCCACAGTATCTTTTACCTTTTTCACTCTACTGTTCTGTCTTTCTGATGCAAACAGAAGTATGATCGAGTACAAACTGGCACATGGTGATCGAGTGACAATACTTTCCTGGAGGGTGGAGTCTGTGCCCCTGCAGTGATGGGTATGCAACGCATCTTCAGCTGCCATCTGATTCCTAGCAAAATTGGTTTGCTGTTTTGGGAGTGGGCAAGCATCCATCAGCTTGGCAGCTGTGTATGTTTCCAGTGCCATGCAGCACCACGCAAAATAAAAATGACCTTCCAAGCTGCGAAGTCTGATTTTCAGTTTATCTTGAATATCCAAAGGGTGTAATCATGTGACTGGCAGACTTCCAAGAAGAGGTGCACCAAATTAATTTGCAGCTTGTGAGACAGGATGGGAAGAATAATAGTAAAATTAGAATGTCAATTCCTTCTTAGCTTTCCACCAAAAGTCATACGGATGTAAAAATGGATGACACTGGTAACTTCGCTTCATAATTGTCAATGCTGTAAATTTATTATAAATGTACAAAACTTTTCTTATGTATACTGAAATGCCAAAAGCAATTGCCAAGAATATTCAAAGAAATCATAATAGAGTTTTAAAGTTTTACATTGAAACAATCTAATAGAAGGGGACACATCAGAAAAGAAAATCATAACTGCAAAACAATGCTGCTAAAAACCATCTCCTATTCTTTAATTCAAGTATTTCATTTTGCTTATACATCTCAGTCGTTAGTGGAATAAAACTGTGTTTTGAATTTAGTACATGCTTAATTTGAAGTCCTGAACTCTTTTGCTTCAATCTACTCTCTTTACCCACCTCTGAATATAGATCACTATTTAACTCAGTTTCTTAAATCTTCACAAGGAAATGAATCCACCCACTGGAAAATACAAAATCGAGAATATCAAAATATCAGTTTTTTAAATACCTGAATAGCATAGCATATAGAGCTTCCATTTCAAAATTTTCCCAAAATAAACATTGTATTTTTCATGCTGTTTTGACAAAAGGTCAAGTCTTGGGTTTCAAATCAGATGGTTTTCTCAACCCTGCAGGCTGCAGTGCTGAGACTACCAAGTGACTGCAGACTAAAGCACCTGCTGTGATGAGTCACCACTTACAGCATTCTGCATTCTGCAGCAGAGGAAAGAAAATTGGTCCAATATTACATATAATTCAATCAATGTTTAAGCGTCATTTTCAGGATTGTTCAATGAATGTTCCTTTGACATGGCCGTAAATGCATGCAAAAAGGTAAAAACATTTATCCAAAGATTACAATACGTCACTGTCATAAAATTCTGAACAAACATTAAAGTTAATTAAAATGAGGAGGTTAATGACAGCATTATCAGTTGAATGACTGTGAGAAATGTTGAAACAAATTCTTTGTTGCTGAGGTAAAATGCACTTTAAAAGATATGTTTTTCTAATAATGTACAAAGAGAACTACATACTGAAAAAAGGAATTAATGTTGTAAAGCTGTATATTCAGTTGAACTGTACTAAATACTAACATTTTCACAAAAATTAAAATCTCATATACTTTCATCTTCCCTGACTATGGAGATTGGCTTTGAAAATCAGAGTTTTTACAGTTCACATTGGGAAAATACACAAAATCTTCAAAAGACCTTAGAAAGATTAATTAGATTGTGTTGTCCAGAGTTGTACAGGTAGCCACTACCTCGTAAGAGATGAGTCAGTGCCACAAATGGTTATTCTTCCTGATCTGTGTTAGTTCCTTTAGAGTACATTGTAACGCCTTTAATAATAGAATTAAATTTTCGAGGTAAGAGTCCAATACTGTTGATTTTTTGCCTACAACATAGACATGAGGAAGACTGACGGTACTCATGCAATAGGCTCTTATCCTTTTAATGCGTAATGTAATGTTATTGTAGTGGTGGCAAAAGGTTCCACTAAAGTTTCAGAAGTTTAAAACACTAGATAGATTTTTTTCATGAATTTAAAATCTAATTTGAAATGTAAAGTCCAAACTGTATTACTCGTTGAATTAGAAATTTCCCATGAGCACTTTAGATAATCCTCATCCATTAATCACATAAGCACACCCTAGTTTACTTGCTGAAAGTATTTTTAATATGTATTTTTCAAGTTCTTGATATATTTTATATTTGTCGTATTTTAAAAAAGTATGAATAAATATATTGAGATTCCATTTCAATTTGAGATCACATCAAATCATTTAGGATTTATTTAAAAAATCAAGCTTATTTCTCTTGATTATACTGAAGGTAGGAGCACATAATTATGTATATGACATTATTCAACCTAAAACGTTTCTACTCTTTGACTAAGTCTTCATAAATGCCTATTTCATTTGGGAGGCAAAATACATATATTTTAAATATCTTCACTCTGGGTCAACAGTGAAGATATGTAAAATGTGATAGTTTTTTTCTTGTGGCTAGAGTAGGCATAGATGGAAAACTGAGACTTTTATGGGATTCTTTTGTTTGCTTTGGTTTCTTTTTTCTTTTTCTTTTTTTTTTTTCTTCTAAAAAATTCACAAACCATGGGCCAGAGTGGTAAGGGATGAGTAACTTTGATTTGAGGGAATTCAATAAATACATGTGTTGAATAAAGTTACCATATACAAGTTTCCATATGAGTCATTATCCAACCTTAGGCAAGAAAGGCTTGAGACTACTGATGAGTTCTATCAATAAAAGCAGGATAGAAGGTTTTATAGACTTGCAGTATTGGATTGTTAACACTACTAGAGCTCTTCAAAATTTTAAAAGCATTTTAATTTTGAAGACTGAAATTCTCATACTGTGAAGTGCTGTCATAATTTTAAATCACTCTATACTGCAGATTCCCAAATTCTTATTGCTGCCAAATTTCAGATGCTCATTTATTATTATCAATATGTTGGTTAAGAGAAGTGTTGCACTGCATTTTTTTACCAAGTCTCAAACCCTCACTCCAACTGTATGGTGAAATTAGCTTGGCCTCACGAATGATGTTCTTAAAAATGCAACAACAATAGACCAACCAGCCAAGCCACTTGATGACCTTGATAATAAATCACTATATAAGCTGAAGTAAAAACACAGACAAGTTGCTTTATGTAAATTTTTAATATTTTTTTAATACAGAAATGAAACAACTAGAATAAAGTCGGCTATAACATTTTCCTTGTACTTTTTGGGAGGAATCAACTGTCAAGTCGGTAATTGATTACTTTCTCAACACAAAAAGTATGAAAAATGACAGTGAGAGATGCACACTAGCATGATAAGAACCACAGTTTACAGAGAATTCATACAAAACTCTGCTAAAATCCAGTTAGTTTTCTCCAAACCTAATCACAGAATCAAAAGATCATTGAGATTGGAAGGGACCTTTTGAGATCAGCCGGTCAAATCTCCCTGTTTAAGCAGAATCATCTAGAGCAAGTTGCCCAGGAACCTCAATAGACTAGATAAATGGGCTGACAGGCACCTCAAAGTTCAACAGGAGAAATGCAAACTCCTGCATCTGGGAAGGAATAGCCCCAGGCACAGGTACACACTAGTGAATGACTTACTGGAAAGCAGCTTGGCAGAAAAGGGCCTGTGGGTCCTTGTGGGCACCAACCTGAACATGAGCCAGCAATGCACCCTTGCTTGGTATCTTAGGATTCATTAAGCAAAATATTGCCATCAGGTTAAGAGAGACGATATTTCCCCTCTACTCAACATCAGTGAGGTATCGTCTGGAGTCCTGTGTGGAATCTGGGCTCCTTGGTGCAACAGAGACATGGACATACAGGAGTGTGCCCAGAGAAGGGACACAAAGATGATCAGAGTCTAGAACATCTCTCCTATGAGGAAAGACTGAGAGCTCTGGAACTGTTTGGCCTTGAAAAGACCCATGGGGGAAGTTATCAATTTGTATAAATATCTGAAGGAAGAGTGCAAAGAGGATGCCAGGCTCTTTCCAGTGGTGTCCAGTGACAGAACAAGAGACAATGGGCACAGAGTGGTATACAGTAGGTGTCTTCAGAAAACACTTTGTTACTGTGAGGGTGACAACAGCACTGGTACAGTTGGTCCAGAGAGGTTGTGGAGTCTCCACCACTGGAGATACTCAAAAGCTGTCTGGTCATGGTCCTGGACAACTGGTGATCCTGCTTGAACAGAAGGATTTGGCAAGATGAACTGCAGAGGTCCGTTCCAACTGCAGTGCTTTTGTAGGTTTGACAATAGAAGTTATAACCAATATAGAATGGCTGACACTTTGCGGTGGCTTAAAAAATTGTCACCTGATTAATAGCCCAATTTCAAACTGACCATTCAGTTTAAAGTGCAGTTATGGCAGAGATACTGTAAAGCAAGTCTCATTGTTTCTATAAAAAAATGCAAGTGAGACCCAGGTAATCACTTGCCAACTTTTGCCAGTCATTTGTCAACAGATGTTTTCTTCCAAAGCTTTACACTGTAAGATGAAGAGATGTGTGTCACATTGCACAGACTGTTATGACTGACTCTAGACGTTCAACAAGCTGAGCCTTAGCATAGCATGCAAGGATAGGCCCATGGACATGAAAAACTTCTCCAGAAACTGAGGGCTAAAGGAAGGTGTTAACCTTACATTGTAGACGTACAGCAATGGCGTGGGTTGCTGCAACAGTACCCTTTTTTTATTTTATTTTATTTTATTTGACAGAAAGCAAATCAAGCTCTGAAAAACACATTTGACTTGGTTTGGGATAATGATCACCTGACACAGCAACACTGACTGTAACCACTTTCTGTTTTCTCCCTTGAAACATACATCTTGCCTTATCTTTGGGGCTGGATCATATTCATGCCAGTGCAATTAACACCAGTGAACTAACCTTTCAAATTAATCTAAAAGCAGGTTTTTGTCTCTGAATTTAAAGAGGTGAATAAATATGACCATGGCTGAATTGAAAAATTAATAAAATGTGAATAATAAAGATAAGAAACACCTTAAAAAAGGTGGGTTTTTTTCAGTTTTCTGACTTGGATGGAACTGAGTGACTCAGATGAGCAGGCTGAAAAGCTGAAAAAAACTAAGGAAACGCATAATTTCTGCTAGCTCTGAAAGGGTTAAGACATCCCTGTCAGGAAATACTTAGTGGTTTTTATACAGTAGGAATGGAAAATAAAAAGGTTATTTCTGGGTCTGTATTATTTATCCAATACCTTCATTTGCAGAATCTGACTGTAACTTTATGCCCACAGTTAAGTAAGGGTTTTTCACATAAATTAACAGATCTTTGATAAATCTCAGTTTTATGAATTTTTTACAGCATTGTAAAACAGAACAGAGAAAGTTTTAATGGACAGTAGGTTCACAAGGATTACCAATGCATGCTCTTCCATCTTCTGCCAGCTGGTAAGGATCAGTATGGCGACAGTTGTAGCTGCCTTTAGTGTTAATGCATGTAGCAGAAGGAGGGCATGGTGGATTAATTTCATTTTCACATTCATTGATGTCTGCAAAATGAACACACGCTGATCAATAATAATTAAAAATTACAGAAGGATTCCTAACTTCTCATAATCACCTTTCACAAGGATTCATAAATGAAAGGTATTGTACACTGTCAGTGAAACACAAATACTGCCAAAGATCCTTCATGATACTGTTTAAAGCAAAAGTAGGGGTTTCTTCTTGTTGTTTTGGTTTGGGTTTTTTGTTTGTTTGTTTTTAAGATAGAAAAGATGAAAAAATAAAATTCTGCTTTGGTAATCCACACAAACTAAAAATGGGAATTGGTTGAATTTTCAAAAATGCAAACCCTAAACTTGAGAGCTCTTCTTGCATGTGTTTGTAATAAGACTTAAGGTTCTTCTATAAAATTTTTCCATGCTGTGCTCTATAGAGATAATGAAAATATTAATGCTAGCAAAATTATATCCACTTCTAGAAATGATTTTAAGGAGACAAGTTTTCAAGTTATCTTTGGTGACAAAATGTATAACACTAATTTATGATATCACTGCAAATATGATTGTTTCTAAATGCTATACAAATTCTGTGAAATGACAATATCCTGGCAGAATGATGAGCAGATGAACAATTATCCATTGGAAAATGTACATAAGCATATAGTTCTTGATGTGAATCAAGACCTTTCTCTCTCACATTTTGATCATATGATGAAATGGGAGACTATGCATTCAGGAAGAAAACACTCACTGAAGGAAACAACGGGGTCTTTTCCACATTTCTCCACCTTTCCTTTTTTCTGCATAATATTTACTTGCATGACTGAATTCAGCTGACTAAAAATAGGTGTACAATATTGTTTCAGTTTCCTATTGGTCTTGTTTATTTGACAGCTTGTTTGATGCCTCTAACCAGTGGTCCTGGGAAGCACTGCAAGCCCATACGTGGGCAACTAGCTGAGTCTTCAGTGACTTCTCTTTTTGGTTATATTCCTTTCCTTTTCTACCACAAGATGTTTTACTTCAAGCTAAGTAGTTATTTTCAATCGGTATTAGAAACTGACCCCGTAGGAATGATTTACTGACTTTAGCATTGTTGCCAAGGGAATTCGGTAATTGAAAATAGCCTCAAGCCTGATTTTCTCAAATTTTAATACAAAACAGTAGCTGCATCCAAAGCTAGCTATCAACTGAGACAGTGAAAAGACTGGTCATACAAGGAATAATCTCAAACTTCAGAACCTATAAGAAACAACAACTTATAACATAAATCGGAGGTAGGAAAAGAAATATTATCCAGGACGGAGATTTCTAAGTATTGCTCCCTTCAAAATCACAGTTTGGGTTAATGACCAGTGGCTTCACTGTCATCTGGGCAAGAACACCTGCACAACCTTTGCCTGCACTGTAATTCAAATGTGCTGTTTCAGCCTTTATAAATCCATAGTCATGCTATCTGTTAACCAGCTAACTCTTGTCTCCGTCACTAAACAGTGTATGTCAGATCTTACCAGCCTGCCCTGCTAGTCAGAGAGCAGTGACTTACTGAAGGAAAGTAAACAGAGTTATCTGTCAGGAGTGTGATAGCACCTAACATAAAGGAAGGCAGCGTATTTTAGCACAAAACGACTTCCTGAATCAATAGAAATGATTTCTGTCAGTCCAAGTTAGTAAGCAGGAATTAACAGCTCTCGGAATCCTATGTTTTTGCCAGCAAGCCACTCTGTCTTTTTCAGGGCAGCATATAATTTTGAAACCATCTGCAGAAATGCTAAGCTCTATCCTTCTCATTATATTGCTTGATTTACTCCTAATTTGCTGAACATTTAAACGAATGGGAACACATTGCACAGACATGCGTGGAACAAAGTGCTTTATACTGTAAAACTCAAGAAGCATCTGCATAAGTGGGTTTTGATGGTTTTCCTTTAATAATGGCATCACTAATTTAATATATGCAGCAGCTTGTTTTCCTATAGCAGATATACAGTCTTTTGTTTACATTACTGAACATGTTAAAAGAAACTAGGACAAGAAATGATTCACTCATTAAACTTATTTATTCAGTTCGCTGCCAGAACATTAATTTATTGAAAAGGCTTTATTATAATTCATTTAACAGCTTTATTTCTTTATATGGTACTTATGTGGGTGGAATTTAGTGGATAAATAGGATTTGAATAAAGGAAAGAGCTGCAAATTTCATTTGATTTTTTCCATACCAGGTATACAATTAGAAAGAATAGCTTTCTATTCTGCTATCACAGAAATACTGATAAGCAGACTTTATTGCAGATCAGCTGCAGCACTTGCATTCAAATTGGTTTACCACTATCCAGAATATATTCCTAAATATGGCCTTTTCAGGTTTAGTTTTCTCTCATGTTCTTACAAAGCTGAGCACTTTGAGTATGTGTATATATATGTATACACCTATTCGAGAGTATATATACACACACACTCCACTATGCGCACACACATTTGGAATGTGAACAGACAGAATTCAGCCTTCACAGTGTGAAGAGCCAAAGTCTTGAAATATTTGCTACATTCTCTTTCTTTCTAACATATTCTATATAACAGTAAAAATAAGGCAAAAAGAAAACAGAAGGTTAAAGAATGATTAAAAAATCCCAGAAAAGTATTCCTTTGAAAATGCACATGAAATGTTGAAATAAAATATCTTTTTACTGATTTCTCACCTGCTCTACTTTTGTATCTGCAGAAGAAATGAACTTCTGGCAAATATTTTCACAGCTATTTGAAATATGGAAGTTTGACGTACAGTGATTATTAATTTGCTTTATTTTGCTTATTCACTTCACAGTATTTTTTTCCCACTTTTACTCATGTTATTAGTATGATACCAGATCTAGTCATGCAAAGGTCAGTTTGTATCTAGGTCCTCCACTGAAACAATGCTAGGAAAATGACAACTGCCTGTCATGTTGTTAATATTGAATGTTAGAGGAAGCAATGTATAATTCTGATTTATTGCTTTTTTCTTTTTGCCTAGTGCCTGCTAATAGATTCTTTTTTGCTTAGTTAAGCAACTTTTTAGTGCCATTTTCCTACCATCAACTTGATTGCTGAATCGGGATGGGTGGAAATTGGGATAGCAATTCTGAAGCAGGGAGAGTTTCACAAAATCATGTTATTGTACCTATAACCCCAGAAGGGTGACTACAAGAAAGCATAGAAGTAAATTCAGTTCTGATGAGATGTGCTGGGCTTTAGCTTTAGAAAATTCAGAAATGAAAATAATAATGATAACAATTATAATAATGATAATAATGATAATAATACCTATACAAATGGGAGCCTCAGAATTCCATCCTTTACTTGTGCAGGTTAATTGCTCTTCTCCTTGTAACCGAAACCCATAATGACATGTATAAATCACTATAGATTTTCCAAATTCTGAGCAGTATACAAAATCACCATTTTCCACACTCCTTGGTGTTCCACATAGTTCCTCTACAAATAAAAAACTGTATTACGAGCTTTTTAAAAATTACCACCTCACCCTTGCAAATGAACATTATTCTCCATTACTGTTATAAATTAACTTCAGTGAAATTTCACACATATTTTAAGGTGATCAAAATTTTAATTGTTCATTTCTGGAAAAGAATATTACAGGCTTCACTTATAATGCTTGTAAAATGAACATTACAGTACTCTGTAGAGCTCTTAGCTAGTATTTTCTCTCAAAGAACTTCTGCCCTAACTGTCATGTCTGATTATCTCACCAGCCATTCAAGTTGTCAGAATAAAGTTGGCAAACTGTATCCTTTCATACAGAGGAATTTGAGAAAGAAGGAGACAAAGATTGCCAACGTGGACTTGCAGCCCAAAATGCTGTATCCTGGGCTGCATCAAAGGACTCATGACCAAGAGTTGAGGGAGGTGATTCTCCCCTTCTGCTCTGTTCTGGTGAGACCTCACTTGTGGTGCAGCATCCAGTTCTGCGCTCCCCAACATAAAAAGGATGTGGACGGGTTGGAGCAAGTCCAGAGTAGGGCCATGTAGATGATTAAATTGCTGGAACACCTCTCCTGTGAGGACAGGCTGAGAGTGATGGGGTTGTTCAGCCTGGAGGGGAGAAGGCTCCATGGAGACCTTTTTACAGCCTTTCAGTACTTAAGGGGGCTTGTAAGAATGATTGGAACAAACGTTTTGCCAGGAGCAGTTGCAATAGGCCAAAGGGTAATGTTTTTAAACTAAAAAAGAGTTGAATTAGATTCTATATAATGAACAAGTTTTTTACAATGAGAATGCTGAAACACTGGCACAGGTTACCCAGAGATGTCATGGATGCCCCATTCCTATAAAGAAACATCTGCGTTCAGATTGCACAGGGCTCTGAGTAACCTGATCTAGTCGAATATGTCCTTGGTCATCGCAGGGGGGTTGGACTAGACGACTTTTAAAGATCCTTTACAATGCAAAGTGTTCTATGATTCAATGATCCCATTTCCAAATGATAGAGGTACTAAAGATCTGCATCAGACTAACAATTCAAGATCTGCCACAACCAAGATCAGTGCACTAACTGCTGCTTACTCTCCCCTTCCACCAGAAAAAAAAAAAAAAAAAAAAAAAAGAAACTACTAGGTTACCTTCCTGATAAAATTCTTGCCAAACTTCTAAATTCATCCCAGGTATATTGGAGCAATGCTTAAAATCCTGTGGAAACTTTCCAAGTTGAAAGGCATCTGCTGGCACTTCAGTAATTCCCGTGTTGTCACAAATCACACGCGACAATGAGTGTTTTCTGAGTTCGTGCTTTTGAGCTTCTGTGAAAACATTATCATTTTCCCACCAAAACCTGGAAGGATTGATAGAAACTCTTTTTGAGAAGATCGAATACAAAGAGCTGTTTTTTCTTACTTTCACAATATCTTATGTAAAAGACCAAAAATAAGAATTACAGAAAAAAGTAGATGAATATAACGCTAATAAAAGTAAACACCATGGCCATACAGAACCAGTCACAAAAAGGCTAGCATGAGTTTGATGTACTGGTCAACTCAGCTATTGTGTTAAAGACAGCTGGTTAAAACTATTAATTATTGATATTTGCAGAACTGCTTTTCTTTGATGAAACAGGGCCACAAAAAATATTACTGTCCTAAGACAGAAATGTGAAATAAATTTGGTTGAACTGCATGCTTACTCCTACACACAGCAGTAGTCGCTATTCACTCATAAATTGTTTTGTGCATAAATTAAAGGAGAATTGCAGGAGCAACCATAATAGATTTCTGATTGTAGTACTGAATGGTTGCTATGAAAACAGGTATTGCTGAATGCTCCTCTCGTTAATATGGAGCACTTAATTTTCTAAGAAACCCGTAGATATGCAGATTAATTATAGTAAAAACCATAAGAGAGTAATTATGCTTTTGATCATGCAAAAGGTAAGCTAAGAGGACTGTTTGGAACAGAGAGGAGCTGCTTTGCTTTTTTTTGGTCAGGTCAGGAGTGTGGCACCAAACAGAATAACCAGTTGATGCTTCAAAATTATATACATTATATAAAGTATATATTTATCCATACACACGCATACACATATGCTTAAGATAAAAGGAAAGAAAACATTGAGGAAAAAACCAGGAAATATATACATTTTGTACATAAAGACTGCATTAAGGGCAAAAGTACTTCTGGAGAGCTTGATAGAACACCAGTATTAGTACATTAAACAGTGTTAAGTACTGCTAAACTGCCAAAATAGTTCTGTCTGGTACTCAGACCCATTAGGATTCTAGCAGAAACTCCTGCTAGACAGGATTTGTGGTGGCATTGGCTATATTGAAGGAGGAGGCAATCTACAGGACCAGGAGTGGAGATAACATCCCACTCTGTGACAAGAAATGCTGGAGGAAGAAAAAAATTAAGTAGCCTTCCTCCTACACTTCACCTGCACACTGTTCCCAAATTTCTCAGAGTTCCGATACTTCAGTAACCGTTCACAGGCCCCTTCATATAACCAAAGCCATCAAAGACTTTTCTCCACTCAGCTCTCCTACACCTGTCATTTCCTCTTTCATGTACATTAAAACTTATTCTACTTTCATCACGGAATTCAGTTTTATCTAAACTGCTGGGAAAGCTTGAGCAGAAAATGATTTTTTAATCCACTGGGCAGATGGGTGTTTACTCTAACAAAGGATACTCCATTAATTCTGTATCAGGTGACCAAACTCCCATTTAAAGTACAAAACTTCAGAATTTTTGCCCAAATATTTCAAATTCTGAGATCACAAAAAGATTCAGAGGAGGAAGAGAAGGCAAAAGAAGGCTGGTGAATCAGAAACAACTTGTTTCAGGTGATGTGACTGAGGTTAAGACAGTACCTGGGTTTAGTACATGGGAAAAAGAAATGCTTTTACTTTTTGTAAAATTACTGACAAAAGATTTTAGGGCTATCAGAAGGGAGTTCAGTCAGTCTTAATTCAGTCAGTAAAATTCCACTTAGTCCTGATTTCTGAACTTAAAGAGTAGGTCAGAAGAGATATTTTAAAATTTGTATTTACTGACCTGTCAATTAGGGTATCTAGTAAGTATGTAGCATCACTGGTGCAAATACAGAAAGCAGCCAATGCTCTCTCTGACCAGGCATTGCAATGAGTGTTAGACTTTTCCATTCTTAGACTTACTGTGTGATGACTATAACATGTTGTTACATACTTCTAACTTCTTAACTTCTCTTAGGTGGTTCTTTTGGTATTAATGACAGAATACTATTTCACATTAAGCTAGCTGCCATAAACTTTGTGGTAGAAACTTGGGGAATTATTTCATTACTAGAACTCTGTTTTTCTCCATTGGGAGTTAACATATAAAAGTATGCTTATGTTTAATTAATGATAGTAGTATTATAAGACACTGAATAATAAATAACATTGTAAGGCACTGAACGATAAGAACGAGGCTGGCAGGCCATCCATAGATATTCCTACCCCAGACAGGGTTAAGTCTGCCTGTACAATTCAGAGGACTTTCTACCACGTTTTTAACTCAGCTGAGTGGAATATTTGTTGTCTATACAGTTTATGCTAATAAGATACCACCTTTATGATTAACATTCCTTTTTCCTGTGAGCTAATTAATTGACATTTTTTAAAGTTCAGATTCAAATTATACCTTGGATGCTCATTTCCATAATGGTTTCTTTCCATAACAGTGACCTATAAGAGGAGCTTAAAGGTGAGCATAAGGACCACATGTACTTAAAAGACCACAGCTAGCACGGTGTGAACAGTTTAAAATTAGCCTTCTCATGAGATTCCAAATCATTGTCACAAGTATATGACAGAAATG
Source organism: Grallaria varia (assembly GCA_013396735.1). Lineage (NCBI taxonomy): Eukaryota > Metazoa > Chordata > Aves > Passeriformes > Formicariidae > Grallaria > Grallaria varia. Next base: position 26,105 of record VWZG01000560.1, read on the forward strand.
AAAAAAGGGTTTGTTTTATAATTGCTTCAGGAGCAGAAGCAAGATATAAACTGCATCTTGCACCCCATTGTGTCCTGAAGTTGCATTTCTTCTGCCTTCCAGGTATGAACGGTTGACCTGGAGCAAGATCCTGATGGCAGTTGTGCAGGGCTGGGTGAAGTGACATCCTATGCTGTGTCCAATGAGGCAATTCTGTGAGCACTCTGTAATCCCAATTCACATAATGCCAGGTATGGGGTGTTTTAATGATCCCCTCTATAAAGCCTGAAGTACAGGTTTTTGCCTATTCCTTCTGACTTAGGTGTAGGTGTCAAAGAGAAGTGCTGAGGTTCTTCCAGTTCCTGAATCCAGTGCAGCCCTCAGGGGGAATAAAGCCTGGAGAGCACTATATCCATCTCACGGAAGTTAGCGTCCCTGCCACAATTAACTGCTGGTGGCACCTTCCATTTTCACCAGGAGTGTAAAGCTGGACATCTCAGTACCATAGAAACAAACTCCATGACATCTGGAATTGAGACCGTGTGCGGACTGAAGAAGAATAATCAAAAGCTCGCCCAACAAAACCGAAAGAGCTAAGACAAAAATGTGGAAGGCACAGAGAAGGAATTGTTTAAAGCACATTTAAGTTGCAGTAGTCTCCATTGCTAATGCTTTTTTACACGTCATTTGACGGCTTGAATAAACTCACCTGTCACCATCCCTCAGGGCTCTCATTTGCTTTCCAATTATACATGCAAACAGGGGACCAGTTCTAGCACCTGGAATAAAGTCTTCTACCAAACCGCCCAGCCAAACGTCAATATTGCTAGGACTGTGGTACAATTCCATGATTTTTTCAGTGACGTTATGATTGATTATTACTGTGTTCAGGTCAGCCTGAGTTTCCAATTTTGGTAAACCACAGAATTCTCGCCATTCATTATAACCTGTAAATACGATGTTAAAAGGAAGATTAGATTTGACTGTTATACATGATATAAGAAATTAATAAATTTATAAGAACTGGATTTTGACAACTGTAATCATAGTCATAGACAGTTATATATAAACAGAGGGCTATTGGTTAAATTGATAAGGGAAATTATGTCAGGATCTGAAACTACAGGATATGCAATTGCTACATCATTTTAATGAAGGAAAACAAGATTAAAATAATTCCCTCCTATTTAAGCAATGAAAACACGAAAATAAATAATAGCAGCATGCACTGTGTCTTGAGATTTCTAGACTAGGAACACAGGAGCTAGATGAAGAGTGGTCAAGAAGAACAACCTGAATTTAGTAACTGAAGTACTTTACTAAGGAGAGTGTCCTTGGGCTCATATCCAGCTCTCTGGAAAATAGATTTCTTTTACATTCATGAAATCATAGAGTGGTTTGGGTTGGCAGGAACCTTGAAGATCATCTGGTTCCAGGAGCTCCTTATTCATCTATGCAGGCCTCCTGGCATTTTTGCCTGGCTTGCTCTCTGTTGGGATGCCTCTCACCTGAGCTTGGAGGAGGTGATCTTGCATATTAACCAGCTTTCTTGTGCCCCTCTTCCCTCCAGAGCTTTATCCCATGGTACTTTACCAATCAGACCCCTCAAGAGTCCAAGCTCTGCTTTCCTGAAGTCCAGGGTGGTGAGTTTGCTGTGCATTCTTCTCACTGTCCTAAGGATTTTGAATTCCACCATTTCATGGTTACTGCAGCCAAGGCTGCCTTTGAGCTTCATATTGCTGACTGTGCGCTCAGAGGCTGTGCGTGCTTGTAAGAGTTTCTTGCACTGAACTGTGGCCCTACTGTATTTTTTGACAGCTGATGCAATAAAATTGAACTAAGCTCCAACAACCTTCCTCTAAGCAGATATATCCATGGTCTGATGGGTTATTGCTCCTTGACTGTAAGTTCGATCTTACCCTGGGCCAACTGGAATAAAAAATCTAGTGCAAAAAACCAGGCAAAAATGTACAATATTTCTGAAAATGAGGTGTATACCTAACTAAGCCATCTACACCGCTCCAAGAGACATCTCTCAACAGCTTCTATGGTTGGTAGAGCAAATAAGGTTGTCCCTAAGTTGACCTATCCTACAGGCTGAGGACAGCCTGCTGATGGGAAGTAGCTGCTGCCGGCAAAAATCTCACTTCTCTGGAACTGGCTCAAGCAAGATCTTTACATACCTTCACTGAGCACACTCAGATCCACTAACTACTACTGTTCTTCTAGATTCTGGATTTACAAGACTCTTTAAATTTCAAAAGCTGTGGAATATTTTCTTTCCATCAAAGTTAAAAATATTATCAAATTACATTTTAAAAAAACTGAAGTTACTTTTCTTAGCAAAGTAAAGCAAACTTAGCAAAGTTATTATTTAAAAGCTTATGATTACATCTCAAATATAAGCAGTTATACTGCAGTTACCATTTGGAAGAAAATTCAAGAAAAATCAATAGACCTGGGAGTCCATGATCACGGCCACGCTGTAAATTTAAAGCTGCTAAATCAAGTGAACCATTACTGGACAATACAAAGAGTTTTTCTGTTAACTCCTCATTCATCAGTTGATCTTGCACCTGCAGTTTTGCTGAATGTGCTAGAAGACCTCTTAGTAAAGGATCCAAGCCTCCTTCAAACACAAAAATAATACTGTTACAGCACATATATAAACCATTATAATTTTCTTAAAAAATGTGAATGCAAATATGTTTCTATGTTTTTAAAACACTGTTCACACAGACTTTTACATTCAAACATATGCAAAAATATATTTTAGTTTAGAATAGAAGTAACAGTGCTATGAAAAAGCTCCATCTTCTTCTTCAGAAAAGATTTTTCAACCTGTTAATACATTCATCCCCAAAAGAAGATATGAAACACCATCATCATTCATCCTGCTATTGTCAATCTACTAGACTGACTTAAACGGGAGAGTAACGTTTTTCTGTTTTAGTGAACTATTTAATTCAGAATAATCATCTGAGTTTGAGTTAGTACCCTTGAATCTGTACAACAACTTAAATGATCTAATTAAATAAATGTTCCTATTTCTAATTCAAGATAAGTAACTTTGACAGAAGTTGCAATATTGTGGGAAGAAAAAAATAAAACACAAACCAAAACCAGTTCAAATAAAACCGTACCTTCTTTAATGAGCCTCCAAGGACTAAAGAAAACTTCATGCAAATGAAGATTTGGGAGTTCGGGATCATCTAAGTACTGTGCATTCAATCGCCTTACTATTGGCTGGATTGTTGCATGACCAAAACGAAAAGCAGCTGTTGAAAATACATTAGAAACTGTAGGATTCATTGTGGGATCATAACCTGTATAAAGGCCAATATACAGATTAAAAGCATCTCGACCAATGATTTTGGGAATGTAATCTCTTAAAGTAATAATCTGAAAGAAAAGAAAAAGAAACATCTTTCAACATTTCTGTGGATGGATAGTAATGAATCTCAGGTGCTAAATACGTTTTTCTTCACTCATCTATGCCCAAGCATTTGGCATGACTAAGAGCAGTATTATCTGGTAAACAATATCAGTCTTATTCCAGCAGTAAGGAGACAAATGACCAGAGAGGATCTGTGGCACAGCCCAGAACAGTGCAACAGCCAGCCCCGGTTAGCTCCTACTGTAAACACTACACTGGAGCCCCCTGAGCAGCGATTACCAGTGCTGTTCATTTACAACCCATGGGGTAATCCAGCTCACAGGAGGTGTGCTGAGATTAAAAGCCTTGATTGCGATGATGTAAAATATAATGCCCTTAAAAATGGCAATGAAAGCATGAAGCACTATAAAATCTTTCAAGAATGTTTCCTAATGTGAACAGATTCTATTTTCAGACATATATCTGTGACACAAATCCTCTTTACTTATTATTTGAAATGACCAGATTTGAAATACTGGTGCTCAGAATCCACTTGTAGACATTTTATACTAAACTCAAGCCAACTTATAGACTTCTAAAAAACATACTTCTGGAAAGAAAAGAATGATAAACGCCTTCTGTCAAATGCTTTTATAATGGAATAGTATTACACTGGTCTGGAAAAGCATATCAGTAATCATGACAAAAGGAAAGGGGAAAATGTTCTAATGCACCAAATAAAATGAAAGTGCATTATAGGTTAAAGATGATGCTGAACTCAATAAAGCAAAATGGAATAAATATGAAGCATAATGAACTCAATAAAATACCTTAAAGAGTCACTATAATGTGCAATAAATATACAGACAAATGTACTTTGAATTTGATATAGTGCATATTGAAAAGCTAGCTGGTATAAAATGGCCTTATAAAAAACTTGTATCTTTATTTTAGGCACAGTAAAGAGACAAGCAAACCTTTCCAGAATTTGCTTACTTTTCTCACAAGGCAGAGGTTTACATTTTCAGGTTAGGTTGTGCAGTGGACAAAATATTTAAATGACAATATGTTAGAATCCCTCTTACAGCTCCTTTAATGCAGCATATGAAACAAATAAAATTATTGCAAGAAATTAATACTGACACTGTCATTTGAGAAGTTAATCTTTTGCTACATTTGCAAAGGGTCTGCAAGACAGCAGTTCTAATTTTAGATGCATAGTTTTTACAATCAAAGACTGTAAATAGGACTAGGTTAGTCATGGATACAAACATCCTGGTATGACTAATTTTTTGGCTTATTGTAAATCCCAAAGCTAAGCTGCTCTTAAAGGCCAGACTCCCTGAAGGAATGGGCAACTCAGATTTTTCATTTGCTCCAGGGGCAACATCTTAATTTCTAGTTTTCTTGATAGGAAAAGACAGGCTGCCATTTCAAGACATGAAAATTAAAAGGTAAAAAGGGGGTCCTATGCCTACCCTGAGCTAGGAGAGGCACCTGTTTGATGGAAACTTTCAATGGCTAAATGAGGCTCCATCAAATAGAGATGAGTTTTAGACAATACAGGGTCAGTTGTTACTAATACAACAGAATACGATATTACTACTGGAGCCTGTCAAAGAACCACATCTGAAATAACATCCAGTACTTGTGTAGTCTCTGAATGAACCTTGCCTGAATTTGTTTGTGTGAAGACAAGGAGAGGCTTGCTACAAGTTCTCATAACTGACACATATATAAGTTTTACAGAAGGTATAAACACTGCAAAAAACACCAAAATTATTTTTGGTAGAATTCTTTTGCATGCAATCCTTGCTGTCAAAGAATGATATAAATGGTTTATTTACTTTCATAACTGGCATAAATAAGCATAGTACTTTCTTTCAGTAGAGTGTTTCCTCAACAAATGAGATTCTCTTGTGGAAACAAAGGAACATGATTGTCTCAAAATATGTCAATAAAACCAGAGAAAGAAAGCAACTAGATGGAAAACAAATTGCAAACTATTATAATGAACTTCTCCATAATTTATGACTTGCTTTGAGTATATTTATGAATAATAAGTTAACTTTCAGGTGTTTGCAGCAGCATAAAGAATGTATGTGGGTATAATGAGTCTGAACCTGTAATGTAATGGGAGGTTTCAACTCCTTGTGACATTTAAGAGATTACTGGTAATCCAAGCTCCTCTTAGGACACATTCATCACCTCATAGCATCAATTCAAAGCTCTACAGAAGCCTCATGAAGAAAACAATTTTATTCAATAATGTCAGTATTTCTACTGTCTCACAGTGGTCACAGTTTCAACAGTAAAATTCAGTGAAATATTGTGACAAATGGGCACTGTGTTTTAAACAGAGGCCCATATGCTCAGTGCTTACATGATTTATGTAATCTATGTGAAGAGATAGTAACAGAGACTAAGAGTTTTTTAAATGTTATTCATTTAGTCATATCAGAGAAAATAAAATTTTAATTTCTTAGCAATTCAGCCAATCATTTGATAAATATCCAGACAGAAACAATATCTGAATGTCTTACAAGAGTGTCAGAAAAGGCTTTGTATAGATTTTGCGTCATACCATGTATCCCATGTGTACTGCTTTTAGAAAAAGAACTGAATCTCGACCTGTAAACATGATAATACTGCAAGTCAAACAGGTGGTTGGTGTTAAGGGCAACACTTGTCTCATTCAGAAGGCAGAGTTACAACAGGGATTCCCAAGTGTCCTCATGAACTCAGTAAGTATCTTGACTGCCTTTGCCTCCAGGCTGATCCACCTCCAGCAGAAGTCAGCCACACATTAGGTATTTGGAAATAGGCTGCGTAACTTCAGATTATTTTTGAGAACTTTTTGTTCATGTTAAAAGTTATTCCAAATTAGGTGTAAAAGATACATAAATTCATATCAATTTACTTAAGGGTCAGCAGATTTTCCTTGCAAACACCTCTACAGTCTTTCCCAAAGTAGATGTGAATGGGCCACAATGGTAGAAAAAGGAAAATGAAAAAAAGGCTAGAAGAGAGAATATAAAAGTATGTGAACCAGTGTAAAAATAAGTAACGCTAAGAGTGCATCTTGCAGTTGCCATCAGCCAGTGTAACTGCAAAGGAATAGTATCTCACTGAGATAGTGAAGACCAATTAAATGAAGCTTCTGCCCTTGGAAAAGATTAAAGAACTAATAAAGAACAATCAAACACAGTGATGATGTTTAGTCCATTAAAGTGTTATGCATGGTTAGTTTGAAGTTCTCACTGTAAATATTAAAGGATTTAGAGATGATGAAGTCCTACACTTTGATGTAAAAGGTGATTGTAGGAGAGTTCAATTTTATTATAGATCTGTTAATAATCTAAACTATATTCCTTATAAACATGAGTTATGAAATTGTGCAAGACATTTTATTTTATAATATCTATTATATTTCCATTTACCCTTTATAATTTCATATAGTTTAACCGCTGAGAGGAGCTATCTAATAATCTAATTTCACAAACAAATTTCAACCAGGTAGTTAAGTGAATGTATGTCAGCCTCAGAAGACACTCACAACCTTGGATCATGTAAGATGCTCAGAGAACACAAGCAGATCTGGAAGGAAGTGAAAAACCACCTATATATACACTGAAAACTAAAGGCAGTTGTCAACTACAATTGGGATCACGTTGCAGTAACACCATTAATTAAGGTGGTTCTCTCGTACTGTAAGAAATCAAAGAGAATTTGTTTTGGCTTGATCTGCAAAACTTCTGCTTCATCTGACTGGTGCCATATCATCAGTCTTTCACAGTCCAAATGGCACTCCAGGAGAAACTGTCTCCAGAATGAACAGCCCAGGTATGTGCAATTTTACTCTGCAAACTACATATGTGTGAAATAGCGATGTTATGACTTGTAGCAGTTGCATAACTGAGCATTTTTTCTTCAGTTATTAAATGGTAATTAAAAATGTTTTTTTGTACAAAACATGAGGTAAATCAAAGTATGTATATTTAACATTGTATACTTCAGTGCTATTACTTTATAGAGTTAAGAACATGTCATTCCCATAAAATAGAAGGAAAAGTTGACCACTGTTGTGGCTTGTATAAATTACTTCTAATCAGTGAAACTGTCTGCCATATAGCAAAAAATCCCTGTTTTGTCCAGGATATCAACAGGCAATTATTCCTGGTAACTTTGTCAAACTTCTGTTGTCAAATGTTTGTCACTAGAGATATTAATGATTAAAAAAAAAAAAAAAATCCAGGAGGAAAAGTGTGGTCTAAAGAGATATTTTTTCATTCTCTTTATTCTAGAAAGAAGAGGAGGCCTTTTATTACACACCTACAGGCAGAAATTATGCAGTATTCATTCATTCAAAAAAAAATTCAACCAGAGCCATCATTAGTGTGCTGGTTAGCACACCACATTAATAGAGATACTCCAATTATCTCCCTTGACTGAATGTCTCTAAACCAGCTAGTTATAACTCAGACACGTTTCTAATGAGCCATAGGCAAATCTCATTAGTCTGTGATACTGGCAGAGATAATGAGCAGCCCTGATCCATGCAGTGCCTTGCACAAAGTGTTTTCTTTCAGGCCATAATGTTTGTGGATGTAAATCAGAAGTGTATGAGGCCACAGAGGTTGGCTTTTGGACTTGCACTTCTCTTCTAACAAATCTTAACAACTATTTTCACTTGTCAATGTGATTGTTTTAATAGAAATGGCATATTTACATCAGCGGACCTGACAAGGTTAAAGTGAACAATAAGTCAAACATTTCAAAAGAACTGGCTAAATACAATTAAATGAAGTATGCCACTTCTCTGAAGCTATTCGGATTTAAGCACGAGTAACAACACACCAGAAAATGCAGGGAGTTTCTTAAGTGAAACCTGCTCCATATTCCGCTATCTAAAAATTTTGACAGAAAAAAGGAAAAGTGTTTTATGAGAAAAGAGAAATTTTATTCCATCCTTCCCCAATTTATCTTAAAAAAATATTTCCTTTGGTACTAAAAAAATTGTATTTGGAAGAATCAGAAAGCATGTCCAGTATAAATATTTTTATAGACTTTTTTTCTGTATTTTCCCACATCTATTTCCTCTGTTATCTCCTGTCAACAGTAGCCTTTGAAATTCATACATTAATACTGCATCGAGAGCTTCACAGGCATTTTTACACAGGGAAGTTATTATTTATATAATGCTTGTGAGAAAGTAAACATTTTGAACTCTGTGTAAATACAGAGACATTATTTTTAAATCGTATCCTTTATCAAAAAAATGTATCTTAAAAGGTTTCTTCAATAGACAAAACAGACATTGGAGAAGCCTGCACATCTATGTAGCTGAGTAGAAACTGCCATGAAAATCAGAGCAATGAGGTGTCCAACTAAGCACCAGGACACTGCTTTCAGGAAAAGTGGAAAACAAAACAAACTTTAAACACACCAAATTTGAAGCCTAGAAATAGGTGGGAAAGGAAAGGTAACGATCTCAAAAGCCACTCACAGAAACATATTTGAAGTTTTGGGATCAGTTCTGTTCTAAGATATTCACTGTAATGTGTAGATAAGCAAACAAGCAGCCAACCTGATGCAGAGCACCAACAATTTTTCGTGCTTCTTGGTAGACCATCTCGGCGCTCCAGTGGGTGTTGATGCGTTTGAGGGCTCGGGCCAGGCGGTTGTGCTCCCTCAGCCACAGCGTGTGCATGGCGGCCAGAGATGTGACCTCACTGGATCGGCTGTCTCCGGCCAGGAAGCATTCAATCCTCTCCTCTTCACTTGCTTTTGAGTCCTGTGCGCAAGGTGATGGGATCCGGTCTGTGAAAGGCAGGTATTCCTGACGGTTATCGTCATATTTCAAGTTTACTCTAAGAAGGCCTTCTTTGCTTGTTAAATTCCTCAGTTTGCTTTCAACAGCAGAGGTACTGCCATAGACTGTAGAAGCATCAAGGAAAGAAGTTAAGCCATTGATCTGTTGCCTTGGATTTAGCCCTGATACGTTTCCAAAGAGAACACCGTGATCACCAGTGCCACACGCAGGAGATGAGCGGTAGAAGGGCAGGCAGTCCATCCCTGTGGATAATGTATCATTGGTGGTGACCTGCATAAAAAAAGGGCATTTTCTGAGCTGAGGAGAACAGCTGTGGATGCTGAATTAAGGTTTGTCTAAGTATTTGCATCCCTTCTCTCAGGATACTCTCATCTACTGGAGTAACATATTCTAAATCCACAGAGATTGTTTTTCTTCCGATTTAAGCAAAGAGGCGAACCTTTTTTTAAGAAAAGATAGAGATAAACCCCAAAAATTTTACTCTGACATAAGCTACAGATGTAATACATCTACACCTAAATCAGTCTGGCTTCACAATCAAAATTCATCGTAAAATGTATCAAAGTGAAGACGTGAATGTTTGGCCAAATTCTGTTCTACTCAACAGCAAGCCAAACAGCAGGTTTACATGTATGCATAAAAACATAACGATGAGTTTCGACGTCTGCAGCAGCACACTGTAAAAGCTTTGGTTCAATACTGCATTCTAATTCAGTTTCCTAACTAAAATAGGCAGATGCAAATATTCATTCTGCTTTCTGCCAGTCCCTCCACAATTCTTCTCCCACATTGTCTTACAGTGACAGCTGTCTTGCAAGTATTAAATTTTGACCATCTTTATAAAAAGCAAAGGCAGCCATGTAGGCTCACTAAATCAAAGACAGCCCAGCCCTTTATTGGTTTGATCCCCACACAGTTGAGACACCAAGGTCAAATGATGATCCAGCTTTTGTGTAATAGTCAGTATGGATGTAGTTTGAACCAGCCTGTTATTTGCTCAGCTTTTCCAAATACAGGCAAAAGGCCTGAGAGAATGATGTGGGAATTACCAAATGAGATCTTGAGGCATTGGTAAGAATATTGGGAGAACACATCCTGAACCAGCTAGTTTTGTCACAGAGGAGCACTGAATATGGCATATAAATAACTAAACTTCCCTGGGGAGGGTAGCAGCGATGCTGGAGAAGGAGAGAAAGGAAGAGGGAGAAAGGTTTCATTCACACTGTGGGATGTTCGAGGGGAAAACTCAGATCAACAAGTTTATTTCAAAGGACAGAGTTCAACACTAAAACAAAAGCTGCCATATTGCAAAGTTACTAAAATCTGTCTGTATTGTCTAATGCAGATTTGGCTTCACAAACTCTCTTTTTCTGAAGCACATTATTTCCAAATTCTAGCAGTGTTGAATTGCACACCAACAGTGACCCATAACAGGTTCCAAGAGCTTAAAAAAAATTAACCCCAATTAAAAATTTAAAAATAATCATGGAGTATGAGTTTCAAGGAATATGAATCTAGTGTTTTCTTACTAATAATCAATAGGAAGTAGGTACAGATAACACTAACTAAAGCTGCTCAAATATCCTAGGAAAAAATAACGTTCAAAAATTTGACTAAGAGAAAATAAATGTTTTGTACAGACACCTGAGCTAACACTTCTTATTTGTATTCTATCTGCTCGCTTTTCATTTTTCACAACTCTTTGGAATAAGACTGTGAAAAGTACATATGTTATATACAGTGTTGTAATTTCTTCTTCATTCTTCTAATAATACAGAGATCACGCTGTGAATATAGAGCAGTCATTAAATTGGGGTTAACAGTAACAAAGCAATTTTGGAGTGAGATTAATTAGCTTCATATGAAAACATTGTTACCTCATTTATTATACCAGGCAAAATTGTCATACTACTGAGAACTCATGTCAGTAGGGATTGATACCAACAAAGAATTTACATTAAGGAAGGGTTTAATTTGTTTTTAAATTTTGTTTGGTAAAGAAGTTCTACCATTATTTCTTCATTGCCTAGATTTTAGAAAATCAAAATACTTGAAGGAAATAATTTCTTTTTTTTTCTTTCACTGATTTCTGAAATCAATAGTGTCTCTGCCTTGTGTTTTCTATTTAGTGTTTGTCTCTGCTAATAAGTATCTTGCTATTAGTGTGGCTTCTTTTCCGCTTCAGCTGATAATGTAAGCAGGCAGGTCATCTCATGCTACAAATACCTGAACCTGACAGTCACAGCACTATATGTGTTTGAGTGTCTCCTACTTCTAATTATCGGGAAAACTTAGAAGAATTCAGGGATTACTGTGAAAAGAATGTAGGAGATGCCTTTACATTGTTAAACAGCAAGGCTCATAACAGAATGTATCAGCAGTGAATGGAGTTCATACGGAATAATCTTTAGTTAACTGCCTCTGCAATTTCAATTCAAACTGTTCTGGTCCCCAGTGGAGAAAAACACCAGTAATGAACATTAAGGGATTGGCAGAGCTGCATAATGCCATCCTTTCCCTTTTCATGGGATAAGCATTGTGCAGCCAGCGGCTGAATGTGTAAATGAGAGGTTCTTTACATTATTATTCAAAAGACATTAAAATAATCTGAGTGAAAAAAGAGACCCTTTCCTGTTGAAATAGGTACGGAATCACATATTTTTTCCAAAACTAATGAATAATATTCATATGATTCTTTTTTCTTTGCCTTGCACAGTTCTAGAGGGAAAAAAACCACAACAAAACCCTAGCCACAATAGATTTTCTATATTGATTTTAACGGTTATTATATATGCTTGGTCAAACGTGGTTGTGGTGAAATTCTTTTATGTGTAGGAAAATGAAAGGCACTAATTGTTTGAGTGGACTGCAATATCTAAACTGTTATTTCAGTTAGAGAAAATTCTTCCTTATTGTTAATGTATTCAGTGGGAAATGACCTTGTAAAAGGATTTTTTTCTGTAGACTTCAAAGAAAACGTAGCTTATGGTCTATGAAAATCTTAAAAAGAGGAAAACATAAATGCTTTATTTGTGGACATGAAACTTGGAGGAGAGTCCATGGCCCCATCTGACAATGGGCTGCTGCTTCTGAAACGCAGAAGAAAAAGTCAGAGCACACTTTGCTGGTTGTTGAGTGCACACCGATGGATCTACTTGTAGTTGAGACAGTAAGATGTCATGTTACATGTCACCTTTTGCAAGTCACCTCTTGCAAGTCACCTCAATTTTCTGTGACTGTTTCTTTCCCACTTTGTTGTATCTGAAGTATCTGAAAGCTTTTCTGGATTGTATCACACTACGTGTATGTGCCCTGTCTAACTTATGGCAGCAGTGTAATTAATACTGAATTCACCACTGAAGTCAGTAGCTCTCCTATGAAAGTCTTTCTAATGCCTCATTATGTGTCAGCTCTAACCTGAAATAATCAGCTGAGGAATGACAGGTTAACTCCACAATCCTGTTCCATGTATCAGGCTGCTGTAAAAGAAGTATAAGTTAAAGCTAGGGTGTGGTTTTTTTGTTGTTGTTTTGTTTTTGGCTTTGTGTGGGGTGGGGGGTTGGGGGGTGTTTTTTGTAGGTTTTTTTGTTGTTTTGATTTGGGTTTTTTGGTTTGGTTTGGGTTTTTTTCGTATTATGGGATCCTGAGGAGAATGAGAAAAAGAATGTTGAGGCTCTACCAGAAGCCATGGGCTCTATGTGAGAATTACTGGGAGAAATTCTATAGCCTTCATTATAAAAAGGTCAGAATAGAATATCACAATAGCTCCTGCTAATCTATGAATCATTTACCTACACGTGTTATTAATATTGATGCACTACAGCAGCCTTCAGTCCTTCATTGAATCGTGCTGACTCAGAACATTTTCCAGACAGATTCCTTCACCTGTGCAGTCAGGAGGCTCCTCTCCCTGCTGAAACCCCCAGAGAATATGTGCAGCTGCAGGCACGGTTGTTCTTTTCTGTGGGTGGATTTTCCCTTGGATGCCGCTGTTGTAGGAACACAGAAGAGTGCAAACTGCAGCCTCTATGTTTACAATATTATATAATAAGCTATTGATTTCGTTGTCTTTGGAAACCAGCCACCGTTTCCTCATATACAAAATGAATGCATAAAACTAACTGTGGCAGTTTTCCAAATATTTAATAGATAGAGAATGATTAGATTAAAATTTCTGGAAGAAGATTAATTCTAGAGCATTATGCTTCACTGTTCAAAAATCAGTTCCTCTGGTCACACTATTAACCCCGCCATCCTTTTTTTTTTTCTCTTTCTCATTTTTTTTTTTTTTTAAATACAGAATCTCTTCTTTGTCTTTAAGAAAAACAGTGACAAAACACTGGATATATAACAAAAGCAAAAGAACAACCATCTTTGTATCTGTCCATTAAAGCTATGAAAAACAGATTAATAATAAAGTGGAGCTGAAAAATTCATAGGACTGTAATCATGTAATGAATCCACAAGTTGGGAAACTTATCTAATACTTATAGGGTTGTGACTGAGTTTTTTTGTATGTCTCCCACCGCGGCCACTCGTGGCTACATCAAAGGTAGCCATCAGCATGCCTTGACCCATCCCTCTGCTCGGCTACACTGCTGAGCAGGAACAGCATTTAGGCTACACTCAGGGCTAGATTTAGTTCCTGTTCAAACACCTTGTCTTCAAGAGCATCCTTGGAACATGGTCCGTGATGAACTTCTTCACAGCTCCAGAACAAAAATCCAAAATCTGTGCCTTATTTAGAGCACTGAAGGATGCACTTGTGAGTCTATGTCATAAGAATCTGTGCAGCTTCTTTCTTTCTGTGCTGCAATGCCTCTACCACAAGGATAAGGTTAGCCTTGGAGTCCTTTTTAAAAGATCCACGAAGTTGTCTCTTTTTTTAAGCAGATGAGATTTCTAGGCTTGAATTAATCAGGGTTCAGTGATTAGGCTTCTGTTGTCCCTGTGATCCACATTAAATTCAACTTAAGGGAAACAGTAAGAGTCTCTTGTCAATCTAAAAAATTCAATTTAGTAATAAGAAAAATGAAGGTTTTGTACTTAAAAGTCAATACTAATTGTGGTATTGCAAATAATATGTCATAAACAAAAAACATAAGCTTTTGAAAACTTTTGCAATTTTATATCTACTTTTTAAAAGTAGATTTTTTAAAAATGGGAGTCAATATATTGTGTAAAATGGTTCAGATGGATCCTTCATCACATAATGCAAAGCACTACTGGACAGGGATGGGATGTGTGCCCTAGCCTCTCCTCATAAGACTTTGGGAATGTTTCTAAGGCTATTACTTAACAACACAAACAGAAAAAAATAATTTCAGAAGTCTATATCTCCAGGGTGAGAGGGACTATATTTACCTGCTTGTGGTAAAATTGCAGGCAGTCATCAGTTTCACTTAACCTTCCCTGTATTTTAAATTCCCTCATGAAATGAAAGATGAGCCACCTTTTAACGCAGAACCCAATTTGGTTCTCAATACAGTTAGCCAAATATTTTCCTTTATGTTTATGAAAGAGCAATGAGGAACTTAGAGGAAAAGAAGACTGTGACATGTTTGTCAAGTACAGTTTGTTGAGGTGAGAATGGTTTCCTATTCTGATGAAACTTATTCCCTACATTGGCTTCAGTACATAGACAAGTTGATCAGCAATAAGTTCCAGCACTGAGGAAAGTTATTTAGGTTGCCCTGCATAGAAATGAGGGCTGTCCAGGGGCTGTAACGGGCATGGGGGTCTCCTATAGCATGAGTTGGAAAGGCTGCTCTTTGAGAAATAAAAACATGCTTTTACTTTGCTACTCATTTTTTTGAGTGAAAGAGTAAATATACTTTTAAATTAATCCAACAGGAATACAAGATTTACATTTGTGTTAATTTATGTTTCTTCTGGCCCTTTAACAAGCTTTGAATTTATATTTTTCCACCTGCTCAAAGCGAAGATGTGATGTATGTAAGTGTCAGCAGCACCCTGAGGATCTTTTTATACATAAATTGAAGAGATAGCTCTCTTCAAAAGTTTGCATTACCTGCATGAAGTATCTTTGCTTTCAGTGAGTAAAGTTGAGACCCTTTCACTTTATCCAGCTGAAAGTTTACATGACTGCTTTGCTATTTTCCCCAATGGAACTCAAAACCTTGAAGAATGAGAACAGTAAGGAGTACTAGTAGGTGGGACTAGTAAAGTTTCTCTGCAATATAAACCTGAGGTAAAATCTTGATGTTTGTATGAAGTACATTAACCACAGTTTATTTTCACTAAAAACATTTAAATATTACCTGTTTTATTTAATAATTGCATTGGGTCTTGATTTTTCTATAACTGCTCTAATATTTTTTGATGATCTATCAATTGCTTTATAATTATTTCAGTATATGTGCATCACTAATCTGTTTTACTTTACTCATCTGTTTAGAGCCTGGAATTTCTCTTCAAGAAATCAATTTAGAATCTTACCTTTATTGGAAAACATGGATTTTGTTTTTCACATGTCATCTGGCACTCCATCCCATTTAGGAAGGCGGTTCTACTTGTGCTCTGGGGTGTGAATGCAATGTCATGGTCTATGTACTGTCCCCATACCATAATAATATCAGAATACAGGTTGTCTTCAGTAACAGCCTCATTAGATGCGTGAATAACTTTTCTTGTCACTTCACGAACCTGGGAAGAGAACTAATTTACCTTGAGTGCCAACTAGTTTTCACAAAATAGTAAAACATTAAATGTAGGGGGAACAATGATTAAAGCTCTCTCTCCCTCTCCCCCCATTTTATGTACTTCTAATGGACTGCCTAAAAAACCCCAACCAACCAACCAATCAACCAAAAAAACCCCAAGAAAAACAAAAGCCCGACCTCTGACTGACTCTCCTTTCTGTTCAGGAGCTGAGACCCAGGTGCCACAAGCAGATTCAAAGATGTTGCAACTGTTTTTCTGTTTGCCAATGAGCAGTGTATCTTTGATCTGTTCCTTTCCAGAGAATTTTGAAAGCCACAAGTTTCTTTTAGACTGTCTAAAAGTTTTCTTTCTGTTTATTCTGTTTTCTCCTCCTTTAACAAACGGATTTTCTGGGCAACCTTAAATCATTGTCAATACACAGAGGCTCTGGGCTGCTCTGTACATAAATGGAGGAGCTTATGCAGCCCAGGAGACTAGCTAGGTTGCAAACACATGATAGCTCAAAGATTTGCTTCCTTTTCCCAGGCAGGGAGAAGCCAAAAGATATTTTTGAGGCACTCTGGTGCAAGCTGCACAGAGGCACAGATGCTCTGAGGAGGAACGCATGAAGATATCTATGGTACATGTTCAGCCTATACTAAAACCCAAGCTAAACCATCAGAACAAAATCAGCACTCAGTTTGTGAAGATAAGGGTATCATTATTCACAGATTCCTCCCTCATGCTGCAAAATATTCCCTGGCATACAGCAGCTGCCTTAGAAGTCAGGCGACTGAAAGGGCAGCATATAAAACAGTGTCACAAAGATTTTCTTATCACTGTTAACTTGCACAGCTACACTGGGTTCTAGTATTGCCTTTTAGTAATCCTCACATTTACCTATCACCTTTGCATTATTTTTATGTTGCTTTTAAAAGAAAAAAGTTAGACAGGTAAAAGTACAAAAAACCCCCCAGACAATTATGTAAATGAGGAAAAGCATTTATGTCATTAATTTCATCCTGTATTACTCCAAAACAAAGCAGAGAACCTTGCTGATGGTCAGACAAAATCAGATTTGGTACAGTTATATAATCTTATTTTAGTGTGTTTTACTTTACAAGCATGTATCCTAATGAACCTAGAAAAAGGTAGTTTGTACTGTTTACTGGAAATTTACCTGTGTAAATGTCAGATTTTCATCTTCGAGTGCTAAATTGTGCAGCTTAGAGACAATGTTATTTAATTAATAACATGAGTTGCAGGTGACATTAACACTAAATTCTCTTGCTTATCCTTATTAAACATACAACGGTTAAAATAACAAGACTTTGAATCCATCAAAAGTCAGGTTTCAAAGAAATGATTACAAACCAGAACTTGCAAATCCAGGCCAAATCATTGTTCACTGCACTGGGGAATTTTTCACCTATTCCTCTGTGCAAATATTTTTTGTTCAAACTTCCCTCTATAGCAGGTCTGTTATTTTTCAATTATATGAGCTGCTAAACCCCACGAATATTGCAACACTTTCTAAGCTCAGTAAGTTGGGCTAGCTAAAAAATGAAGTTATGATTTGACGGTAATACTTGTTCAGTTAGGGCTTGCTAGTCTATGAGAAATAGCATACACGCACACACCTGTATGCATACTACCACACCTGTGTGCTTTGTATTTATTTTGCAAACACCCAACGTTGTTTCACCCCTCCCCCTTCACTGAAAAAAGGCACCATTATTGAAAAAAGTCACTGCAAAGTCTAGGCTGGAAGGAAACTCTGGAGACCATAATGTGCAACTTTATATTGAAAGCAACAACTAGGTTATTGAGAGACCCATCAAGCCAGATCTTGGGGATTTCCCATGAGGGATATTCCAGCCTTTGATTCCCATTCCCACAAAAGCCTATTCCAGCATTTAACTGTTTTCACAAAAAATGTACTTTCTCGCACCAAGACAAATTTTTCTCTGAACCAGCTTGTGATCATTGCCTCTTACCAAGGCAACGTTCATCCTTGTGAAGATCTCTTCTCTGTTATGGCCTTTTCATCATGGGAGGGTCATGATTAGGTCCAGCTTGCACCACCTTTTCTCTGCCTGAGCAGTCATCCCCCTGGGTCTGCTGTCTGCCTGGCCCCTGGTGCATGGCTGGCTCATGTCCTACCTCTCTCCACCATGGTCCTTTCTGGAGTACAGAGCTGCTCCTCAAGGCAGTCAGTGCCCCACTGCACTGCCCCATAGGCTTACTCCAGGTAGGGGCAGGGGACCTCTCACCACGTGCCTGGCTGAACTTACACTTTAGCAAAACCAGTGCTTCCTTAACTGAGCTCACAGACAGTTTTAAAGTATTTTACACAGATACTTCATATGGTTATAGCCTGGTGTAAGTGTTTCAAGTGATCTTGTGGTACACTTTCTAACCAAGGGTAGCTGGAATCCATTATATTCGATGCTGGGATCCCATCCTCGAGGTTGGCTGAGCCCGTCTTCATAGACTGGTGGAAGCCACCTAGCCAAAGCTGTGTTGGATGCTCCCCATCTAGGATGTTCCCTATGAAAGAAAAACAAAACAAATAAAACCAACCAAACCAACAATCCCCAAAAAAACCATCAGCAGCAAAACAAACAAAAAATGCCCTGAACCTGTGAATATAGCCTGAATATATGTATTATATATTTATATAATATTTATATTCTGAATATAAAACCTGCAGATAAAATAATATAAAAGAATCATCAGCCACAGAGCAATATGCAAGTGCAATGAGATGTTTATAGAGCAATTTTTGAAGAGACATCAAGTACTGGACTTCATGTATGCCTACATCAGTTTGACTCAAAAGGAAAATAAAGAAAAATTGAATTGTTAATGAGTTATTACTATTTTAATTATGTTTATTACCTAAGCTGGTTATCTTTTGACATCTTTGAAATATTTGCTACGAAGGTGATTTCCTGGTAGTGTCCTCATTCCCCATAAAGTCAGATATGCTCTTAAGTGTCTTCGCTAGCATCTTTAAAATATATGCTTCTTTAGAGCAATAGCTAGGAATTTAGGAAACTATAAAGAAGCCCCTGAATAAAGGTGAATAAAGCTTAAAAGAAAAATGGACACTAGTCATAGAGAAGCAATTGTTTCGCAAGACCCAAGGAGAAAGTACTGAGGAAAGGGAAGCAATGGCTGAATCCAGTGGCAATTCTCCCTCTGGTTGCATTTATACTAATTTCTTGGGTGCAGCTCTGGGAGGCCTGTGCACAAGGCAAAGCACTGGTATGCATTTAACTATGTTTTTAAGTTGCTAGCATGAACCACAATTGTTAAATATATACCAACATTAAAAAGAAAAAATAAATTTTTTTGCAATGCACATGACCAAAATTGTAAATCAAGCCACAAAGGACCAGAAATATTCTTGGGCAGTTAGTAGAGATGTACAGTGCTAAAACATACATTTATATGTTTATCAGGATGCTAAAGAGGAAACAATTATTTTATTAATACTTCAATGATCTCCAGCACACTGAAGAGGCTCAATTTGCCAAGCTATATGGTACAGTAATACACTTAATTATCCACAATAATTCACACTTGAAGGCTGAAGTATGCTTTAATAAAGCATTCAAATTAGTTACAGTTGATTTGCCTTTATTGAAATTGTATAAAATACTGCACATTGTGTAGTGCTTTTTCAGTCAATTAAAAATAATGAAATGTTAATGTAGCTGCTTAACCAGTGATTTTTCTCTTGATTGCTTTTGTATTTTAGCAGATCACTGGAATGTTGCTTTAGTAAAACCCTTCTCACATGCCTTTTTATTATTGCATTAAGCATGTTAGTGTCTTGGAATCTTGCTTGAGTTAAAAAGGCAGCTGAAATAATGAAATTTTGTTACCATACAGCTTTACAGAGTAGTTAAATTTGATTATATGTATTTTGTTTATGGGAAACAAGAGTTTTCATTTACTCGTGAAGTACTAAAATTGTAAGATTTGGACTTTGTTTGGGCTGCTTTAGAAGTAAGCTGGAGTTTTAAGCTGCAGTTCACTATCCAGTTTTATATATTTTGAATGTTATTTTAATGTTCTGCCTAGTTTCAGTTAGTAGGAATGAATGCAATATAGCAACTAATAATTGTATTTTATAATGTTTTACATTGCACTAAGGTACCATGGACATAACTTCTGGTAAACATGGAACACTTCTGGAAAATAAACCTGCTACTAAATTGAACACTGAGCTTATATTGAAGTCATTATACTAAAGGAAACATCTCAATTTCTTCTTATAATCAATGGATTCAGACAAGGTTGCTCTTTCTTTCTACTGCGTGAGCCATATTCATACTTCTACCTCTGATGCTACTAGACCTCCAGACTGTGCATCAGGTGCTTCCTTACCTGACAGAATGGTTAATGACACAGCAATGAAATAGAAATGCTGCAGATAAAATTGCTTCTAGATGCCCAAATGCTAGGTGCACAAAAAATAAGCTAGTCATCTGAGAACGTGTCCATCAAGCCAGAAGGACAAACAATTCCTAGGTTCCGTCCTGTCACTCCATTCTATCTCTCACAGCTAGGAACAGCCAAAGATGCAGCCTTGCAGCAGATGTATAACTATCTCTGAAAGCAAAGATTAGTTGAGGCCAATTGCACTGTAAGGTTCCATTCCTTTAGTACTTGTAATTTCTTCACTCTTGAATCCCTCTCATTGCAACAGACACTAAAAAAAAGACACAGATCAATGCTTGTTAGTTACTATAAAAATGGGAAAAGTTGCTCTCTGGATTTTTCTTCTGCTCCTTATTCTTATTTTTTAAATGAAAGAACAAGAATTTTATTTTTCTTGTTATCCACACAGATGCCTTCAGGCAGAAAGAAAAGCAAAATCTGCTGATATTTGTTATTAGTTATGGTAGATAATGACACCTGGAATGTCTGATGTCATGTTGATATAGAATACCATGTTTATGCTATTCTGCTATGTCTTTGTTCGAGGAAGTGCACACTAAAACAAAGTAATCTGAGTGCTGTGGACTAAATTTTTTGTAATTGATTTGATTTGTCCCAAATGTGAAGCGATTTAGTAAAACGTCTGTAAAGCATTTCCTTGCTCACTTCTAAATCGATTTAAGTCGATTTTTCTTGTAAGCAAACAAATGAATTTTGGTTTTAAATTTCACCTATGAATGCAGTATTTGCTGAATGACAGCACAGCATCACATTCCTACTGGATGACTTAAAGTACAAATGCAACATATTTCCTGATATATTTTCTGCTTGAAAGGGGCAACTGTAAAACTGTAAAACAAAGAAAAGCACAAACTGGTACTTCATTTAGTGTCTGAAGTCTTTAAAGCTCTCTTACATCAGAATATGTTATTTATATTATAGTGTATTGGGCTATTTAAGCTGATATATTTCTGTAGAGATTGAGGTATTTCAAGAGGCTCACAAAGTTTTATACTGTTAGGATCTGACTCACTGGTTTCAAGTCTTTGTTTTTGGGGTGTTTTTGCTGTCTTAACACCTTTTTCAGATGCCTAGAGCAAAGAGTCTGAAATATCACCAAATACAAGTGGTGAGTTTAAACTCTGATGTGGTACAAGCATAAAAATATACAAAGTAGAACACAGTGACTAACCAGACTCAGTGGATGATTTACCTTACCCAGCTCCAGAAACCAGACTAAAATGCCTATACACATCCTAGTACAATCAGTCAGTGAAGACAAAAAGGTCTTTTATCTTACCTACAGCAGTGTGCTTCTCCCCATCTTTAGGGAGAAAGACTACACAGCCATGCCTGCAAATTTAGAGCTTCAGCCACATGCTTATGTCCAGCTGCATGAATCTTGGCCAATGTATTCAAGCCCTGATGGAGTTGTCAGTACAAATATTATACTAGCTGCTAGTTCAGATTCCAAGCAACTCTGGAAGTGCCTGGAGGAAATTATGGGTAGCCACATAGCTGGATTTATAAAATTGATGCATACCAGGTTGTATCCTTTCAGCAGAGTCTATTAGGCATGTTCCTTGCAAATGACTTGTGATGCAACAAAACAGATCCACCTCATAAAACCAGACTAATTGAATAATAAAACCACAGAATTTTACTGCTCTGCATTCACATCACAGAGCACCTTAACCTGTACAATGCTAATAGTCTTCCACTTTTATCTCTGTAGCCCTTCACTTGTAAACATTACAGCCTGCCTTTCAGTTTATGACCTTAGGCCAATGTATCCAAAGGCTGCAGAGTATAAATATAATTTACCCTCAGACTTCAAAGGGTTCTCATTTTCAGATTTACACCTTCATTGCACTGGAGGATTCTGAAAAGACAGTTACATCTTTTATGTTGGGTTTTGCAGGAAACAGTTGCCACACAGATTAGGCAACAAGTAGATATAGTAGGAAAAAGTGGTCATTCAGATGGCCTTTAAGTATATGTTTATATAAACTGATACAAAAAATTAAATATATCACACAGAAATTTTAGATGCATGCTTGCTATCTGTTAGGGTAGTGGAAAAAAATAAAAATGAGAACCTACTTGATTTTCCTAGTGCTCTTCATGAAGTAATTATATTTTCCTTCTTAATATCATTCTATCAATTTTAATCAAAAATAAATGCTGGGTTAGAATTAAGTTTGCTTCATTAATATAGAAAAAGATATCTGCTGAATCAGTCCTCCCCCAGTGTAAAGTTCCTCACATAGTCTTAGGAGCCTTCAGAGGGAGAGCATGTCCACAAAAATTAGTGTACCAAAGTTTAAATGATGTGTTCTTCCTCTGGGAACTTTCAAAGGCACCTCATTTACAGGCATGTTGATGCCAAAGTTAATTGATTTAGGCCACTTCCCCTCCACTAATTTCCTAGGGAAAAGTAAACACAGCTTCTTGAGTTTTAAGAAGAAAGAAGGATTTTTCAGGGCACAATTCTTATCATACATACCTGTTATTGCAGGCACCAGTGATGAGTCGATATTTATTAGCTAAGCAATTGTTTGGGCATTTTGGTGGCAACATATAAGGCAGACATCCAGAAATATTAGCAATCCTAATGAGCAGATCAGCTGATAAAAGATCTGAAAGGGAGAACCCAGACAAGCAATTTGCTCGATCAGATATAGCTGCTACAGTAGAAAGGGTATTATTGTCAGCTGCAACCACAGCATTCTTTCTCTTCTGCCTGGGAAAATGCACTTAGTGAGAAGTGTTGCAAGAAGCTGCCTCAGGTACTTAGAGGAAGAGCTTCTTTTATTATCTGATTCATAGAAAATGAGAAGAAAGTAGTCCAGCAACAGCTGAGAACTGAGGTTGACCTGCTCTTTTCTCTCTTCCTTTGACCTGCTTTCTGCTTCCTTCTTTCCCTATATTGCAGTCCTTCTCTTGGCTGGGCCCTGTGTTTACAACAAAGGTGTAAAAAATGCCATTCAAAAAAGTAAGTATATACCAAGGGTAAAAATTGTAGAACCAGAAAGATGCAGAAATTTAAAGACACTGTAGCTGACTATAGAATTCAGTATTGAGTGGAAGTGGAATACAATTAGAAGCTGGAATTTGGAAGGTAGGTAAAATCAGGTACTCCTGTACCAGTAGACAGCATGTCATTAATACATTGGTAATACAATCTAAGATGGGTCTCCCAGTGAGCACCTGATGATGAAGGACCAAGTCACACTGTTGTGTAAGCTCCAGAGAGCTGGCACCCTCTCTTACCCCATGTGTTTAAACATGTGTATGGACAATTGGAGGTGGAGATACACATGAAACAGAAGCAAACTGGTCTACTGGAAGGTGCCCCTCCCCATGGCAGAGGGGTTGGAACTGGGTGGTCTCTAAGGTCCTTTCCAACCCTAACCATTCTATGATTTCTATGAATACTCTTCCTGAACTCACAGAACCCTTGACATTCAAACTGACTGTAATCATCACATGCTGAAAAAAGATGGTAGAGGTGACATAAAACTTTTGTCCTTGTCTACCCACTGGCTAATGCATGTCACCCAGACCTATTTTTTCTGTCTATTCAACTCTGAACTAAGCTGCTTAGTTCATTAATCAAAAAAAAAAATAAAATTATTCAATAGCCTAATGAGCTCAAAAAATAAAATGTTCTCTGAGCAGTTAGAACCTGTGCAAGGTAGGGGTGAGAACAGAGAGAGAAGAGGCTATTAGACATAAACTTGTCATTATGTACTAGTCACTTGTTCCAAATTTGTGGATTCAGCTGTATTCCCATGTTAGTTCAGGTTCAAAACTGTACTCAGAGCTCAGCTTCCCATTATCTGGATTGCCTAGGTATTGACTCATATGTTTTCTTTAAAGTCAATTTAGTTCTTTAATTCAATTCTGTTGTGGCCCATAGACTGTACAATACTTATTTATGTTCCATTAACACTTTTCTAGCTTTGAAAATTAACAAGAACTTTGTGCACTTCTTCAGTTTAGAAATGTAATTTCTTCTGAAATTGCACAGCACAAGAGTAATTGTATCTGTGTGTAAGTGCGAGTATGTACAAATATACGGGAGTCCAGAGTCATATTGATATAGATACATTTTTAGTTCTACGAATGTCCCATTAGTTTAGTAAGCCAGATGTTTATACATGGAAATAAAATAAAATAACTGTGGAACTTTATGTTTGTCTACAGAACTCTAATGCTGTCATGTTATAATGTCGTGTTATAATACTAGGACAGAACACCTCATGTAAGTGACAGAATTAAACTATGGAAAAAAAGTAAATATTTGAGAATTTTTGAGCCTTCCAGACACCAGACAGACATCTTGAAATTCATGTCTAATTAATAGAAAGAATTTTACTTTACTTAGATAATTATACAACACCAAACTTTCTGGACTATCTCTCTTTCTTTCCCCATCTAACATAAAAAACCCAGTTAAAGTGGAAATAAATGCATAACAGCAATGCATTATAAAATGAGTTTTGGAAATAAGAGCGTATTTTCTTAAAAGAGGGATATGCATAAGGCAATGAGAGGAAGTGTGTTTGAAAATGCCAGCGCTGTATAGTGATAAAAGATCAAACACTAAACCCAAAGTACTGGGGAAGATTTCACTGTAAACAAGACGTCTGCAGCACTGAGGACATGCAAGGGGATTTATATGCAATACAAATATACAGTCATGAGTTCACAGGATGCCCTATAGCGGTGGTGCTGCTCTCCTCAACTATAGGAACACTGCCCACACTCCAGCAAAGAAAAATGTAAACCAATGACAATGTGAGGTGATTCTAAGAACAAAAGAAAGTGGTTCCTGGCCCCAGGGTGACAACAGGGTGTGTATTCCTGCCAAATATAAAATAAAAGTGTAGTTAACCCAATTTTAATCTAAAGCACAGCATTCAAGAAATCAACAGGGGGCTTGTCAATGTCAATATACTATATTTACCAGTTGGATGCAATGAACGTTTGTGTTTCTGGCAAACTTTTTGTTTCAACATCTGAATTGACATTTCCATTCGTTCAGCTGCTTGGGAAATATCTTGACTCTCCTGATCAGGAAATTTCGAGAAAGCCAGCAGCAAAGTAGGGGTTGCTCTTCCACTTCCTTGGATCTTTCTATAATTGAGATAAAATACAGAAGGTTTTGCAATCTATAACTTCTTAGAACTTTTTCATAGCTTTATTTGTCTGTGTTGGATATGATGCAAGTTAAAGTATGTTTTGATTGAAGGGTACACCAGGAAAGCAAAGAGGAAGACCTTTTTCTGCAAGGAAAATTTTAAAAGGGAAAGTGTCCTTCCATTGGACACACACAACTTAATAAGGGTTAACTTTGTGGGAAGCCTTCAGGATGAGACAGAACCTGTTGGGATGAACAGAGCTTGCAGCACTAAGTGGCTGGGAAGACTTTGTGCAGGATAGTGATGATAGAGAGCTCCCACTCACTGCTTTGTGTAGGCTTTGCTTTCATGCAACATTTGATACCAAAGACCATCTCAATCACTGAAGGTGGGTTTGCAAATGCCTTAGAACCTGAGAGTAAAGCAACTGGCCTACAGCTGTTCAGATGCTATCTGCAGTTTATGATAGAGACATATCTCGTCGGACACTGTCCAAGCACCTGCCTGGCTCTGACCACTTACACATGGAGTTTCAGCCATTAGTTTAGTAGGGCTTTATTAGACAGTTATAGGGCTGTATAACTTAGTTTACAGTCCGGCCTTACCTCTAACTTTTAGGAGTTCAGGTTTGATGAAATAACTTCTGTAACATAAAGTTACCACATAAACATATTAAAACTCATTTCCCTGGGAGGGCAGTCAGACTCTGCAACAGGCTGCCCAGGCAGGTGGTGGAGTCTCCATCACCGGAGGCATTCAAAGCCCAGACGGGCGGTGTGCTGAGCAACCTACTCTAGCTGATCCTGTTCTGTGCACAGCACTGGCCTAGGTGGTCTCCAGATCTCTCCCAACCATCCTGTAGCTCACTGCAAGGTTTATTTTTTTTACCTTAGCATAGGCTGTCTTGCCACTGCCCTTTTATTGGCAGAGGAGCTTTGAGAAAAGCGAATCAGGGAGAACTTCCTTTTTTATCTGGAAGCCCCAAGTCCTAAACTGACTCCTACAGCTTAGGAAAAACATTCCAGTCTATTCCATTTTGGGGCATGGTCGTAGGTTGCCGACATTCCTAAGAGCTTCTCTGCAGCACAGATTTATTTGGATATGCAATTTTTATGAAAACGTGCTGTCATATTCACTGAGATTTGCTTAAAGCACAAGACAATTTTAAAATGGAAGAAACAATTTTGATTTGGGTAAAGCAAACTGTTAAATTTCTGTTTGAAAAAAATTAGAAACATGCTTGCATAAAAGGCATTAAGTAGGAAAATAACAACTCCAAAGGTTTTTCTAGATGTTTAATCTATCCTTACTTGATCCAAAAGAGACTTAGCATGCTTATTTATTCCTTAAAAAGAAACTATTCTTTTTCTTTGAAGAACAGAGCAACTATGAAAAGGAACTATCTTGTACTTCAGCACAATGTTTTTCAGCTCTTTAATAGATAATAAGGAATTTGGTGGAGAATCAGGAGTATTAAAAGTCCTGAATTGTGTCTCAATTAAAAAGAGTAAAAAGCTGAGGTAACTAAATGCGAGAACCTGAGTTTAATGTTTCAATGTCTGCATGGGGATAATATCAGTCAAGCATCATTTTAAAAAAACTTGACAAGCAGACAAACGTGTCTATACAAATGAGCTAAATAAAAATATTTGTACAAGTTATCTAGGAGGTAAGAATGAAAAACAACCCACGTCCTAAAATAAACCCAAAACCTAACCCCAAAGCTGAATCACCATCACCTTTAAGCGCAAGATGTGTTAAATTATGAGGTATTTTCTTTCTTTAATCTCACAGGTCCTGTAAGATTATCACAGAAGTTATCAGTTTGCCACATTTCCTGCCCATTCTACCCCCTGCCCTTATTCCATATATGCGTGCTAGTCCCTTCTAGTTCTTACCCACACCCCTAAAGACGAACACAGTGTAAGCTGCAAACTGCCTCAATATTTAGTGGTGAATAAATAGCCTCCTAAAGCTCATAGAATGACCCATGATAGTGTCATTATTAGGAACAGGAAATCAATCATGAAGTGTATTTCATATATGTTTATGGATGTAAGCCCTAGTGCAGACCATGGTGTTTGGGCAGAAGCTCCTTTATGCTTGTCAGACTCTCAGTTACTGAATCTCATTATGGATCATAATTTATAAAAAAACACCAAACCCACCAAGCCCTATAATAAATTCTCCAGACTATGAGCCTTACTTTCAGCTTCAGCTATTTTGTGTCTGAGACTTCTTTCTGTCTTATATTAATATAGTTATAAAATACTTCATTTAGGGATTTCTAGTTTGACTTAATGCCTTAGACACGTGAAGGGAGGATGAAGCCAGGGTCTTTTCAGCAATGTCCAGTGACAGTACCAGAGTCAATGGGCACAAACTGAAACACAGAAGGTGGTGTCAGAACATCAGCAAACACTTTTTTACTGGGAGAGAGACTCAGCACTGACAGAGGTTGCCCAGAAAGGTTGTGGAGTCCATCCTTGGGGATACTTAGAAGCTGTGTGGATATGGTCCTGGACAACTGGCTCTAGGTAGCCCTGCTTGAGCAGGGAGTTTGGACCTCCAGAGATCCTTTCCAACCTCACCCTACTGTACATCTGCAATTCTTATAAAGGCTTTTAAAGGGAACCCAACAACAGGACTACTGAGTACCAATGCTCTTTAGA
The DNA here is from genome assembly GCA_013396735.1 of Grallaria varia. Classification (NCBI taxonomy): domain Eukaryota; kingdom Metazoa; phylum Chordata; class Aves; order Passeriformes; family Formicariidae; genus Grallaria; species Grallaria varia. Next base: position 54,227 of record VWZG01000560.1, read on the forward strand.
GTCTACATATCCACATACACAATATTTCAAAGGAATCTGAAGAGTCGTGATTCATCTGAAATAAGTGGTCTCAGTTTTATTCCTAATAAAATTTCAATTCCTAATTGAAACAATCATCATTAAGCATTTATCTTTAGCATTTTTTAGCATTCTCCATCTGTAAAATATTGCCCAAATAATTGCCACAATATCCCGTGAGATAAACATCAGTATCTCCATTTAGTACATGAGGCAGCTGAGACACTGAGAAGTTAAGACATGTGTTTTTAAATTTAGATGCCTCAGGATTGTCCCTGATGTACTGACACTACACAATGAAAGTGACCTCAGTCTCTACATACAGAGCAGCCACAGTTCTTGAGAGGTTCTGCCCGTATAAAGAGTCATCTTTCATTGAGCTTTGCAAAAGTGACTCATTTTCAAATCACAGGGATAAGTCCTTTTGGAAAATCTAAGCAGAAGTGTGGCAATTGAACCCTGAACACCTTAGCTGAGGTATTCCAAATTCTGGTGAGAAATTAATTCTGTATAACATAGAAATCTAGTCAGAGCTACGCAGAAAGTGATTGAAAGACATGACTCTCTATGCATAACTCCAGCACCAAGGAGCTTTCCCTAAGTTGTTACCTACACACAGTTCAAGGTAAATGTTTTATTTCCTTTCCCTTATAATTTCATTACATCTGTTTTAAATGGAAGGCAAAATATAAAATTCACTCTAACAGTCCAATTTAAGGCAATAAGGTTTGGACACTGATGCCATAGGAGCTGTTTCCATCTTCCTCTGCACTGCAAAAAACAAAATCTATGTTCAAAAAAATGTAATGCCCATAAATAATATTTTTTTGAGTCACGTGTTAATGAAATGTGGTATGCTATTTAGATCAGAAACACATTCCTACTTATTTTCATGTTTCTTTTTTTTTTTCTTTCTTCATGTTTTCAGAGAGCAACTTTTATGACAATAATGTACAAGGTTATATTGGATCAGATGACCAGTGACTTAATCACAGAATCATAGGATGGTTTGAGTTGGAAGGACCTTAAGGTCATCTAGTTCAAAACCCCCTGCCATGAGGAGGGACAGCTCCCACTAGATGAGGTCATTCAAAGGTAATGGGCGCAGTGAACCTGTGATTACATGTTTTCTCAAAGAAACAGAAGGATGACATCAAAGTCTTCTGTTATTAAAACATTTTGCAGAACAGATTCTTCACTTTTTTTACCTTTTCATTTCATAATGTGCAGCATAATCCACCAGACTAGAGCCCTTCTGGATAGCCGTAGTAATGCAGTTATCTTCAGTTTCTTCTCAACAGGGAAGAAAATTAAAAGAAAGATTAATATATTAATAAATGACATATTTATTAAAATATTTACAATTAGTAAATATAAAGGTTTCTAATATTAAGGTGCATTTTTTTCTGCTTTAATATAATTTCCTTATTTAAGTGTCCCTGAAATTAATGTTGTGGTTTCTGATCTTTCTGAAAGGTAAGGTAGGGGTAGTAAATAATTTCTACCATAATTTATAAGACTTGAAGAGTTAGATTTGCTTCGTGTTTCTTTAAGTATAAATCCTGCTATGGACTTGTTACACAGTACCAAACATAAAAGGTTCAGCTGAAACATGTTGTGTTCTCTGTGGGAAATCATTCTCATTAGGCTTCGTATGTATTTTTCATTAATCTCTCCTTGGACTGACTGGACAAATCTGAGCCTCCCTTGCAGGTAATGTGGGCTGGTCTGAAACACATGAAGAATTCAAGTCCATATTCAGGCATAATTAACTACCTTTAAGACCTCCTGGAATTGGATCAATGCATGAAAGTCCTATTCTCATTTCTTCACCTATGTTTAATGGAAAGATATATGTGAACCTAATAATACTTCAGCTGTTCTATTTTGTATACTGCTGTCTTGAAATTTGACTTATTTCTCTTTTGTCGATGTAGATTTATATTAAAATAATAAATCATGTTTAAAGTCCAGTAGTGTAATTTCCATCTGTATTTGTAGGATAGCCTGTTTTTTCTTAGAAAATGAGTAATAAAAATTAATAACTATAATGTATGTAAAATTGCTAATCATTTATGTACAGTGGAATTTTAGGGGAACACATTTTATCGGTAGTCCATATTGTACTATTTCTGTGATCTATTTTTTTGAATAGGGCACTCAGCTCAAGGGAATATAATGTGTGATGAGGAGTAGTCTTTGCTAGGGAAAATTATACTTGACTCTGCTAGAGATTTCATCATCTAAGTATAGCAGTAGTTATTTCTCTTTTTCAGCTATGCATGATAAAATATTCTGATGATTCATTTTATATAATAATTCAGTTTTTTGCTATGTCTGAAAATGTTTTTGAGTCTGTGTTATAAACCAAGTCTGATCTTTATAGGCCATGCAACAAGCTGATTATTTTAGAATTTATTATGGCATGTTTTTAATTACCTTTGAGATGTATAATATGCTTAGAGTATTGCTCATTGTATGATATTGATTCAGACTTTGATCTAAAATTGAAGACCTACTTGCTATTTTTGAATGCCATTGTCTCTATTTTCTACTGCGAAATATGATTTTGATACCTATATAGTGTTTTCAAAAGTGTGGTTCTTTCAGTAATAAACAGAATTTTGTACTGTTCTCATCAGACCAAAGGACATTTACTCTACAAAGAATCATATCCAGTTCATCTATTCTACAGTCCATATATATTCGTGTATATTGGGGTCTTCCAGTACCTTAAGGGGGCATATAAAGAGAAAGAAGAGGGACTTCTTAAATGGGCAGATAGTGACAGGACAAGAGGCAATGATCTTAAACTGACTGGGCAGATTTAGATTAGATGTTAGGAAGAAATCCTTTACTTCAAGGGATTTAGGAGAAAATAAAGTTTGAAAATCCTTTTTCTTCACTATCTCTGCCCTAATTTAATGTAAAATCAGCTGCAGATTTCTTTTAAAATTCAATCTAGTATCTCTCTACATTTCTAGTTTACTAGATCTAACTGATTCAGATAGAGCAGATGCAAATAAAGCAGCTCTGATGTTAAAAATGACGAGATTACGTTGTTTGAGCATGGGGACTACTGCAATCTGAGATGCTCTGAAATCCACAGGGTGCCAGCAACAAACAGACCCACGGGAGACTTGCACCCTTGTGGGCCAGCAGGAGCATGCCAGGTGGGACATCCTATGGCAAGATCCTCTAGCCCAGGATGACTAAAGGTAATGATTAGCAGATGGGGAAAGAAATATATCCATCGTGCTTGTAAATGTGTCATCTGACATGTACGTCACTAAGAAAATAAAATCACTCCTAGGCAAAGAATAAGTGATTGACATACATTGCACATACAAAGTCTCACTGTGAGCTTATGAAGCTGCATTTTAAAAAGAAAACAGCCACAGAATAATTCTCACAGAAACCAGAGAGTGTGTTCCACACACAGAAGGAGATCAAGCTATACTGCCACTATTAAATTGCCTGCAGTGCCAGTGTATTTTCAACAGTCAACAAAAGGAAAGAACATGTCTTTTTACTGTTACTTACCAAAGGTGGTATCTTTGCCTATCTGAAGGAAAGAAAAGAAAACAGCTGTGAGGGCTATAGCTGCTGAAAATCCCAAAATAATGAAAATTTTCATCTACAAAAAAGAAGATATAATTGTTGACAAAATATATACCTTCGTCTTCAAATCATAAACTATATTATAAATAATATCCTGCGTAAGGCAAATTTTACTTTAAAATTAGATTTGTAGCCACGTTTGACTGTTTTTGAAATTCAAAGTAGTTCACCTTCTCTTTTCCCCTTCCTTGCTTATTACTTTTCTTTTCCATTTTGAGAAGCTTCTACCCCAAGGAGACACATCACTTTATTTTATAACATATGTTCTCATAATATCAGCAGCACTTAACCTACATACTAGAAACTCATCAATATTTTACCACCATTCACATGATTTGACTGTAAATTAGTGATAGCACATGAGATCATGAAATGGCCAAATTAATACTAGCATCACTCAGATCACTCTATGTTTCTACCCATATATAATTGTGGTATCAAAGCAGCGCAACAAATATGCTCGCATGGTTAAGGTGAGCTGCCTTTTCCATTTCAGTGCACTGGTTCTCTGGCAGTTATTACAGCAGTGAAAATACACAAACTAACCAAGAGGTAAAATTTTTCACATGCAGTATGTTGACTGGAGATTGAAAGACTTAAAATATTTTTAGCTCTATATCCTGTCAACAGTAAGGAAAAAAAAAAGATAAATCAAGTCTGAAAATTCAAGGAAATTATATTGCCCATAGAAACTCAATGTGAGAACGCCCCTTCCTTTTACATTTCATGAATTAATATGATTAATTTCTTCTAGAAAATGGCAAGCAAAAGTTTTATTGTCTGACCTTTTGTCTGCTGAGGAGATTATCTTCACCAGTTCTGTACTTTATCGATGGCAGTAACTGTTTTGAAATATGAAAGCCAAGTACTTTCCAGGGACTCAGCTTATGCTGTCAGCTTTATGCACTGGTACTCACTCAAGCTTTAACAGTGCAAATGATTTCAAAGTCTTTTTGGCCACAGTATGTTCCCACAAAGCAGAAACTGACGTTAATACTCGACTTGTTTATTTTTTCCTGCTAGGAACCAAGAGCTACCTATGTAGTCAGTTCTTATATCAGAGTTATAATTCTGAAAATGAGAAGGAAAAATTACTATATATATATAGTCATGTTATGCAGTAAAATAAACTCTGGGTATATTTTTCACTAGTTCTTTTTGTCAATGTATTTGAAAACAAAACCAATTTTGTACCCTATTATATGCATTTTATAGTTGGTGCTTTACCAAAATGACCATTTTAGATTCAGATGATAACCTCCAGGTTGCCCGCCAACTTCCTTCCAAGCACTTTTTTTTGTTCTCTGGGGCAATTTATTTCACACTTCTGAGTCTAGCTATTTTTCTCTAGTTACACTTTTCAAGCTGATTTCTTCTTTTAAGACCTATAGAATAATCTAACTGGCTGGGTTTTTTTTCTATTCCCTATACAGGCAGAGAGATCAAAATCGGATCAGGAATCAGGATTGAGGATTCTCTCATTTAATTTTTGCTAGTCTCAACAGGGAGATCACAAGGTGGAGCCAAAGATCAGTGTTTTGATCTCTGCCATAAGTGTAAGTAGGAGTTGGATAGCAGGGAGCATCCTGGAGCTTGTGGCTGTGGTATATGGTGGTGAAATAAATACACCTAGAAGCATTTGAACTGACTGGAGGAGAAACCCCAGGTGGTTATTTCAGCAGTTCAGGAATATCATCCGTAACCTCTTCACTGCAAAGATGAGTGGACATGGTTGAGAAGAAAGGACAGAACAAAGGGAAACAGACCTCTATTGGAAAAGTAGGTTTATACTCCTTGGCTATGGGATTAAAGATTGCAGACTCAAAGTCAAATTTGCGTTGTCTCTTTAGGCACTTTCCAAATTGTAAATCTTTTAAGATTATGTTTCCTTACATAAGAAAGCATAAAGTAGATTGATTTCTCCCAAGACAGCAAAGCACTGAGAAAAGCAGATCTATCCAAACACCTAATAGAATAAGCAGCTCTCATCTATACTCTTTTATATACTTCACAAGTACCACAGGTTTAATTTCTGAGAGATAAGAGGCTTTCTGAAAGTGAAAAACAGGTTTGATTTTCTTTGCAGCTTCACAGTCAAAAAAATCAAAGCTTCCCCATTTGGTTCAAAAGGAGCATACCTACATCAAGGTTTGTTTAAATAAAGATCTCAACCTTTGCTTGCTGGTTGCAGTTGAAATATTTGTCAACAGTGTGTCTTAAATGGTTACGTTCAGTAAATTGGTCTGTGATGCAAAAACTGAATGGCAACATTTATTTTGTGTTTTCTGATTTTAAGAATATGAATGCTGAACTCCCCACTGAGCCACGAATACAGTTTTAGTTAAAACATGTGGAAAAGCTTAATTATACTGGACTGACACAGACAGACACATTTGTATTCCTGTTCTTGCTGGAGGTCATTCAGAATCCAGTTATTGAAATCTGCTGAAAGACAATTAAGAGGGTAAAGTTTAGTGGCTCAGAAACAGCCTTAATTTTCTTAATCCAAGATTCATATATTACCTACATGTCACTGCAGAAGATTTCGATGAATATCTAGCCGAATGTACCCCCTTTGTCCCAGCTTGCCTGTGAGCTGCCTGTCTTAGGCCATTCTCTCTGCAGAAAGGGTGTCAGACCCCTCTGCCCAGCAATGAAACTGCACAGATCAATGACAGTCTAAACACGGAGTACAAGACCAGTATAAAACAGTCCTTATGCTAAAGAGCACTCTTGAGAAAAGCAGCAGTGAACCTTAACAGTTAGCCATATGAATATTATTAAGCCTTAAATTAAGTGGCTTGTTCAATTTGTTTTATGCCCAAGATTTAAATCTGCCCATGAAGAGCAGTACTGTATCTGTCTTCTTAAAAGTTAAAGACCTAAAAAATAAATCTTCGAGTTAATGATAAAAAGGAAATTCTGTTCAAGGAAATACCCCAAAGCAATAGAATTTCAGATTACCCACACATATGAATTTCTGCAGACCTAGTATGTTATGCAGAAAACTTAACCCATACTTAGAATATTTTGGAATTGCAATTGATGTTTGATACAGGAAACAGACACAATTCTATAACCTCAGAACAACTCAGATTTTCACTGTAACAGTCTGCAGCCCTACCAGGCTCTCTGAGGCACCATCAGTTCTTTCAAGTGTTGGATTAATGTGAGAGACCTACAACATATATCTGTGTAGTTGCAGGAGCTATTTTTCATAGCAGATTACACTATTTTGTGGCATTTACTGGCAATCCTGGGCTCTAGTAAGGCATGAAGGACGATCTGTTAATATGAAAGTCTTATCTATAATAGAATAATTAGTTTGATCTCGTCTGGCCTTTAAAGTTCTAAGAACACGCAAGAGAAGAAGCAAAAAGTACACATAACTGCACAATATTTCAACAGAAGTAATTTTTCTGAAGTTTCTGCTTAACAACACAAACAACTGAAATAAGCCTCATTTTAATAAGATCAGCAAAATGTCACAAGTCAAAAAAAGGAAAGAAAAAGGTGAAAGAAAAGTACTTTAGTAGGAGAGATCCATTTAGCTGGGTTTCATTGATATCATGACCTCATGCTCTGTGATTTAATTGATTCCACATAATTAACAAATAGCAAAAAAGATCAGGAACTGAACTGAAACAGGGCAGCAAATAATTAAATGGGTGACTGTAGTAACTAACAGCATCCAGATTAGCAGTAAGTACTATAAGGAAAGAAGGAAAAGCAGGGCCTTGAAGTTTTACTCCTGAAATAAGTGGGTTTGAAGAATGAATAAGCAGCTTGCTGACCTGGTAGAATGTGATGGTCTATAGCTGAATCAACTTTTTATTCATCCAGATGACTCTCTGCTGGTTTTTCCAAATGCCATCTTTGTTCTCTAAAACAATATCTCTGACTTTATGGATTAGTTATGGTCTCATCCTGAAGAAAAAAATTTGTGCCAGGCTGGTGGAATGTATCTCATATTCTTATCCTCTTACTCTTTTTATAGGCAACTCAGAAAGAGCGTAAGGATATTGCTAGGTCGTGCAGAGTGAAAATTAGAAAGGTGAAAGCTCAGCTAGAAGTCAATCTGGTCACTGCTGTGAAAGCCAATAAAAAGTGTTTTTATAAATGTATTAACAACAAAATGGTAGAAAGAAAAATCTCCATCCTTTGCTCTGTGTGGAGGGAAACACTGTGACTTAAAATGAGGAAAAAGCTGAGGTACTTAAGAGCTTTCATTGCCTCAATCTTCAACAGAAAGACCTGTTATTCTCAGAGCAACCAGCCCCTGAGCACATAGACTGGGATGGGGAGCAGAACAGATGCCCTCCAATCCAGGAGGAAGTAGTTAGTGATCTGCTGAGCCATTTACACACTCACAAGTCTATTGGGTTGGGTGGGGTCCAACTGAGGCATCTGAGGGAGCTGGTGGAAGAGTCGGCCAAGACACTTTCCAACATTTATCATCAGTCCTGGTTAAACATGGAGCTCCTAGAGGACTGGAGGTTAGCCAGTGTGACAATCATCTACAAGAAGGGTCAGAAGGAGGATCTGGGGAATTACAGGCCTGTCAGCCTGATCTTCGCACTGGGAAAGGTCATGGAACAGATCATTTTGAGTGCAATCACACAGGACATACAGGACAACCAGGGGATCACGCCCAGACAGCATGGGTTTAGGAAAGGCAGGTCCTGCTTGACCAACTTGATCTCATTCTGTGAGAGGGTAACCTTTGTAGTAGATGAGGAAAAGGCTGTGGATGTGTCTACCTGGACTTCAGCAAAGCTTTTGATGCTGTCTCCCACAGAATTCTCTGGAAGAAGGTGGCAGCCCATGGCTTAGACAGGTGCATCTTTTTCTAGGCTAAAGCCTGGCTGGATGTCTGGGCCCAGAGAGTGGTGGTGAGTGGTGCTGCATCCAGGCGGTGTCTGGTCACTAGTAGGGTTGTCCAGGGCTCAGTGTTGGGACCAGCCCTGTTTAATGCCTTTATCAGTGACTTGGATGAGAGGATTGAGTGCAACCTCAGTAAATTCATAAATGACACCAAGCAGGATGCGAGCTTTGATCTGCTGGAGGCTATGAAGGCTCTGCAGAGGGATCTGAACACACAGGCTGGATTGATGGGTTGAAGCCAAAGGTATGAGGTTCAGTAAGGCCAGGTCCTGCATGCGGGTTACAACAATCCCAGGCAGTGTTACAAGCTGGGGACAGAGTGTCTGGAAAGCTGCCCTGTGGCAAAGGACCTGGAAGTGCCGGTTGACACCAGCTGAACACAAGCCAGCAGTGTGCCCAGGTGGCCAAGAAGGCCAATGGCATCCTGGCCTGTATCAGAAACAGTGTGGTCAGCAGGACCAGGGAAGTGATTTTCCTTCTGTACTCAGCACTGGTGAGGCCACAGCTCAAATCATGTGTTCAGTTTTGGGCCCCTCACTACGAGGAAGACATTGAGGTGCTGGAGAGTGTCTGGAGAAGGGCAACAGAGCTGACAAAGGGTCTGGAGTACATACCTAAGAGGAGCTGAGGAGCTGGGATGGTTTAGCCTGGAGAAAAGGAGGCTCAGGGGAGTCCTTATTGCTCTCTACAACTGCCTGAAAGGAGGTGATAGCAAGGTGGGGGTTGGTCTCTTTTACCAGGTGACTCACAACAGGACAAGAGGACAAAGCCTCAAGCTGCACCAGAGGAGTTCAGGTTGGACATCAGAAAGAATTTGTTCACAGAAAGGGTTGTCAAGCATTGGAACAGGTTGCCCAGGGAGGTGGTGGACTCACCATCCCTGGAGGTGTTCAAGAAATGAATGTATATGGCAACAATTCAACTATGGTTTAGTTGATAGTGGTGTTCAGTCAACTGTTGGACTCAGTGACCTTGGAAGTCTTTTCCAACCAAAGGGATTCCATGATTCTATGATCTTAGGCTAATGGTTTACTGTGAGTTACATCAATAGGATTTGGTAATTACATACTAATTTTAGTATATGATGCTGAAATCATGCACTCAGATAAATTATTTTACTCAGAAACAGGAGGAATTTAACATGCAAATAACCAGGATTTCTGAAATTCAATGAATATTAACTGAATAAATTTATAGAACATGAGATTGTCTTGTTAAAATATTGATTTAAACCCAAGTTGAAGTTTTACCTCATGCAAGCAAACATTTAAAACTCCAGTTACAGGAAGTATCCCTAAGGAGTTCTGTGGTTTTGGAGTAACCTAACTTGCAGAACAAGACTATAGAAAGGTAATTTAACTGCAGAGGAGAGTCTACTCAATTTCTTGTGTTTGATTTCATAGTAATCTTGTATATCACTGTTTGAAAACTGCCTTAACTAACAAGCATTATGATTAATATTTCAATATTAAATTCAGAATGTGGAACAGTTGAACAATTTTAAGGTCTATAGAAGGCCTGAAATTTAGTGGCTTGACTCACAGAAATTTTCTTTTTCAAATGAGACAAAATAATCTTTCATCTTGATAGAGTACTGATTTCAGACAAAACAGTTTCTTTTGGACAGACCATTTTAATGGCAAGCTTAATGGTGAAATTTCTGCCTTCTTCCAAAGCATGGTTTTCTTTCAGAGGCCATGGCAGTATCAGATAATGAAGTTTATGTCTTGGATTTAAGGTTGGTCTGTAGATACACCATGGAGCCATAAAGCTGATCAAATACTAACAAGATAACAAGCATGATATTTTATAAGTTAGCAGAAAACAGAAATTGATTTAGTAAAATAAAAACAATGACTGCATAATACGACAGACCAATTTTAGTATTCTGCCTGATGTGAATGAGGCTCTCATTATGGTTTTTGAAAAATCCACAAGAGAATTTAAGATTTCAGAAGAAAAACTGGGAGGTGCAAGTAATGACAGGGATTCACTCCCATATTCAGTGGATGGCAGATGCTCCTGTCCTCCCTTTGCAGTGAAATATTCCATGACTATTTCCATGGTGGGAACCATGACACAGGGATATCTCATTTCAGAAACTCCTTTGATAACAGTAAGAACTGGAACATTGTCTTTCACCTCTTGCCTCCCAAGGCCAACTTCTTGCGAAAATCCAGGCAGTGACAGCGTGCTTTCATTTTTTACCCATCATCTGTAAGAAAAAAACCCCCAACAGAGGTGACACAGTCAAAGTGCTCAAGAAAAGGTGAGGATATCTATAAAAGAGGAACAGGGAATCATGACTGGAGAGAGGATCTGCCCTGCAGCGATCCACACACATGCTTTATGTCATGAAGAATGTTTTATGGCAGTCATGTGTTCTCAACTGTTCTCACTATCTGGATCAGGTGTCTTACTGTGACAGCATTGGTACATCCCATTCTGAAGAGTGTCATTCTCTCTGCACTGTCCAAAGAGCCTGGTATTTTTTTTAGGCTATATACCATTTCCAAAATGAGGCATTGCAGATGTCAAGGTAGTGATGCAAAAGCCCCTCTGTGGGCACAAATGTTGCAATACCTTGGAGAACAGCACTTGAATTCCTCCTCACACTCAGATGCTTTCTCCTGGTCTGCGTTAGTGACTTGCCTGGTAGGTTGCATGGCACTGACTTTCCAAATTAATTATTTAATTTTAAATTATTTGTTTTTATTAAGTCAAAGATAGAGGCAATGGTAGATATTAACACAGTGAGAAATGATTTCAGTGGTGGAGTTATCAGTTTGGAGGAAGAGGTAGTAAAGGGTAACAAACACCCATTGAAAAAATAGACTTCTATTCAGTAAATCAGTAATAAAAGACTCTCTCAAGATGGCCACCAGCTCATTAGATGGACTGTTTGCTAGACACATCCTACATTATAAACACATTTTGTTAATTGAAAAACACATTTTAAATCTAATGAGATACTCTTGAACTGTTTCATCGAAGTTCATATTCATTCAAGCAAATGAGTATGCTTTCAAATTAATCTCCAAATTTCCATTAGTCTGTCACAAATCAGGAAAGTAAATGATCTGAAGAAGTTAAATGAAACATTCTTCATGAGTGCTGATATTAAGAGGTCACACAGCACTACTCTCTGGGACATTTAGTGTTCAAGTGAGCCTTATGACTGAGTAATAAAAACATCTTGGCTTTTTGACGTCATGTCAAGGTTCCAGAAATCTTGAGCTGTTGTTTTTAATGGTCTGATGGGTTAGAAGCATTCTGTAGCTAGATAAAGTATTTTTTAGAAAACTCTCAGACTGAACAAATGAGATGCTACAGCTTTCTTATTTTTATGTTGAAATATCCAGATGCAAAAGGCACCTAAGAATTAACAAGCATGCAGCATTGAATACTAACTAATAAAAAGAACAAAACCCATCATATTTAAATGAGTATTAATAAAAATCAACACTTTATAAAAATAATCAGAGGTTACCAAATAGCTGAAGGAACAGGGAAGAGTATGTACATATATGTATATATAAAAATATAA
>VWZG01000560.1:66304-115481 GCA_013396735.1 Grallaria varia
ATATTTAAATGCATATATGAAATTAAATAGACACAACAAAAGAAGTAATTTTTCACTGAAGTCTTCAAACCTGAACTGGGGCAAAATTAATAATAGATAACATGGTAGACTGACAAATCCAACAAAAATATTTTAATACAGACAAATACATGGTGATGTCTTGGGAAATAAATTTTACAGACAATAAACACATGATAAGAGAATCTTGAGAAGCTGTGACTCAGGAGAAAGAAAAAGATATAAAGGAATCATTCATCACTGATTCTCAACAGACCTTTCAAGTTAATGCTCTGGCAAGAGAAAATAATATGTCCTCCTGAAATGAAAAAAGAGAAGAAAAAAACCAAACCTGGTGTCAATGTATGGAATTGGGAATGCTACTACAAGTTCAACATACCCACTTCTGATATGTGGGTACTATACCTAAGCTTTAACAATGTGAGGCTTAAAGAAGTGAAGGTGCTTGATTTGGTGAGAAATTGCTGAAAATCTGCATTGGAAGTGGTTGAGCATTTACACTTGTAAAAAAAAACATATAGGGAGCAAGTTTTCAGTTCTGCAGAAAAAGGTATAAGAAAATGAGCTGTACTGTAATTAAACAATCTCGGCCATGAAATAAAACATAAATTACAAATAGCAAAAAACCCAATTAAAAATTGTGTGAGGTTACGAGGAAGAAAGAGAAGGAAAGCCTTCTGCACAGAGTCCTGACCCGCTGGACTTGCCTTAGTTCAGGGCTCCTGCATACAATTCCCTTGGGTCCCAGTAGCTTGAACTGTCATGCCAGCTCTGTGTGAGAAGGTGCACAAATCCAAGAACTGACAGAAAGAATGTGACCTTTGTGCCTTCCCTCATCTTCTCATTACTGCTCCTGCAGACTGGTAAGCAACACCTACATGCTGCCCTTCCCATCCGCCCCAGCCAGTGCTCCTGCCCAGCTTCCCAGTCCTGCTCTGCTGCAGGCAGCAAGGAGCTCTGCTTGGGCAGCTCCCCCATTGATGACCACCTGTCTGGCTGATTTTTTAGCCACCTGCTCATTGCAGGGTATGTAGTGGTGTTTAGGTAGTTTAGTTATTGGTTGTCTGGGATGAAATTTTGTCTGTCAGATCAACTTGTGTGTACATTGCTGTAAACCACTAGGGCATTTTGGCATATAGCTGTTGGTAGCACAGTTAGAAAATACCTGCCAGTTTTCCCTAACAATGTATTCCTCATTTCTTCATGTATGCAGTTGATCACTGATGCATAAGGCAGCCACTTCTTGGACAACAGTAAAAACCAAATCTGTGCACTACTCAGATCAATAGCATTTGGCAGCAGAATGATTTACCTTCCGAGAGGATCATAGCTCCCATGAGACATAATAAAATTTGAGTTAATGAGGGATAAACACTTGAGTGAAATGCCCTTTTGTGGGAAGTGGCTTTTGTAGCTGTAGCACACCAGCCACATAAGGTCCCAAAAAGAGCTCTAACCTTATTTCTTTGCACTGCTGAATGCCCTCAAAATACACACCTATGTTACTGTAATACAAGTGTTATACAGCCACACTATGATTGTATTCTGTAATTTTGCAGGATTTTGATACCCACCTCTTCTTTCTAGTTTTCCAGCAAAGTCATTACAGGTCAAAGAACTTCTCATTCCAAAGGCGTGCACGAAAGACATTGATGCCTTTTTCTGGTACAGAATACAACTGCCATACGGTGGAGCTTGTAGATGGACACTGCATTATCTGGAAAGGAAAGCTGCTTCTATAGATTAAATTGAAGGTGCATGAAAGACTACAGATTTCATCCGTACTGTTGGAGATCACCAATTCAAATCAAGATGAGTGTAGTTACATTGCCTGTAACAAACAGCATCTGGCCAATGCTAATTCTTCAGCCATGCCTAGGGGCTGTTCAGCACACTGTTGACTGGCCTGGGGCAAAATCATATCAGATACAATTTTCAAAAATTTAGCTTAAGGGTAATCATAGCCCAGATCCCAACCATTTTCTGATACAGTTTCATTTACTAATAGCCAAGTAATGAAAAGGTCTTCATTAGGGAAACAGTTTGGTTTAAAAAGGGTGCTCTCTAACAAATTTTTCAAGGGGGTTGAATGGGGCCAGTGTGGAAGACAGAAGCTTATCAGACTCTTCATTGTGTGATGGAATAGTTTCAATAACATGCTTGGGCACTCCTGATGACCACTCTGTAGGAAAAAATGAACTTCCTAGAGGTCTAATGGGAGGGTGTGATTAATCAATTTGGTGTGGGTGTTCATCCATAAATAAGGACACACTGACAACCAGACCAGTAGAAGCTTTGGGATGTGACAAGTCTAATGTAATACCTTTGAAGGACCATTAATAAGAAATGACTCCTCTCCCTGCAAAAATTATTAAGCAGTCTGAAATTCAGTGCATAACTCAAATAGATGTGTTTATAATCTTCATCTATCATTTAAAACCAAATAATATTATGACACCAGGTAGCTTTTCTTAATATACATAAATCTAAGAATGATGTCCATATTCTCTTCCTCCTGAGGCACAGAGAAGTTAGATCCTCAACTTCATTTCAGTTGCTGCCTAGCTGTGATAGCACCCGAGTACCTGAATTTGCATTAATTGAAAGTCATCACATTTGTGTGCCTGTGGAACAGCATAATTACCCAGCAGTGCAACACCAACCCAAACAGCCTGTGACTCAGGGGAGGCAATTCCCACAGATTGTTTTTTTTTTTTTTTTTTCAAGTTTGGCTGTAGCAGATGAACACAGTGGACTGTTCCCTGTTGTCAACTGAGCACAGGGGAGAGCTATTCACAAAGCAGAGGGGAGAAAAGAATGCAGACATTGTATTTCATGGAGCTTTGACCACAAAGGAGCTTTGACTGCTCTGAATTAACGGTCACCTCCTGAGATCTCATCTGAGACAAAGAACAGCTTCATTTGCCGAGGCAGTGGATATATCTGCCTTATTACCAAGGTGATTTTTATAGAAGGTTGCATTAAAAGTTGCTAAATACACCACTGCAATATCAACATTAGCTCAATATGCTCAAAGATGCTAAATACTCCACTGCTGCATCAGTTTAATGTGAACAAAGCTCCTGCAGCAAGCACATCTTGGGAACTGTACTTTCAGTGTCAGAGAGAGAGATTAGCACAGGCTGGGATAGGCAGATGTAAGCCGGTTAGAATGAGGTAAAAAGTGGCAGTAAGAGCAGGCAGATCCTTTAAAGGAGGAACATGCAAAAGTGGCAACAGCAAAAGGACAGAAAAAGACATAACTTTCCTGGAATTTCGCCTGTGCCAGTTGCAGTAATTATATGGCAGAACAAACCTGCTAGCAGCAATGTTTGTTTTCTGTGCAACAGCTAGGCTGTGGTATAGGCAATTAGCAGACAGATGGCTAGAGCCCCACAGGGACCATAGTTTGTGACAACTTCTGCACTCCATTGCTTGTGCCATAACATTCTTTTTAAAATAGTACATGTGCCAGGTCTGCATAATGGTTTAACAGATGTTTCATCTTGGTGTCAGGATAACAGACACAGGAATGTTTCTCTGAGAGACAGGAAGGAGATGTGCAGAAGGCTATAGATGTTCCAGTATGTACAGCCTTGTACAGGTGTAGATATGCTTCTTTAGTGCCGGGAATGCCAGGGACATATAGATTCAATGCGGACAGCAGAAGAAGGTGTAGAAGACAGTGAGTTCATCTCTTCCCATAAGAGCCCAATACTTTGTGGTGTATCCTATACAGTGAACTGACTGGTTTGCTCAGTTTTGGGTACTGATGCATTTGGATGAGAGACATGAAGACCAGATGCTGTTTTAGAAGATGCTGGCAGGCTGAACAAACACAGACAGAGGGTGCCTTAGTAACATGGGCCCTGTTACAGAAATGTGAAACCTCCTCCATTAAAAGTATTACTAGCAACATCCTATGTCTAATACTATTTTTTTCATATTTCATTATCTCCTTTTGATCAAGTACAATAGTTATCAAGAACAAAATGCTCAGAGTATTAAATAAGTAAGAATGAATTGGCAAAAGACAGTTAGTCAAGAGGTTTTAGTTATACTTAGATACAATAATTGCACAAAATCAAAGGTGTAGCCTCTCATTTAAACCTGCTTTATGCATCAGCATTAACCTGACCTGTGTGTGTAAGTCACCATATTCAGGCAGCTCATCTGCCTGGGCCTTTTACAGACTGCTCTGAGTCCCCGAGTCCTTTTCCTCACTAGTTGCTGGTGAAACATCCAGTTATTTTCTTCTCTTTTCTTTCCAGCTGTATTTTACCTTGATCTCATATATCACCTGAAGTTTCGTCTTTCTTCATGTTCCCCACATCAGCTGAAGTTCTGAGGTATAACTGTCTCACCCTTTCCTTAAAAGGAGTACACCTAATCTCTGAGTGAGTTGGATAAGTGCACAAATTGATAATGTCTAAATTGATAATATCTAAATATTCTAGGTAAGAAATTAAAATATGAGGCCATTCCCTTCTGAGGTCCTTCCTTCCTCCCTTGATCTTTTTCTATTAATTTTGAGCAATTTTCTGATTGTAACAAACTATATCAACTTGTCTGCATCACCAGGAAATGTCTTACCTGACAAAGCACGCATTGACCCAGCTCTATTCAGTGTTTTCTCTATCCCACCTGCTCAGCCCAGTACACACTTCAGTATGCTCAGTATTAATGTCTGAAAGGGAGCATCCCTCTGATTCTCAATCAAAGGCAGAGAGAGGTATTAGCCACTTTTCCAGGCCAGGACACCCTCCCTAAATCCATTCCCTCTCTAATCTTTATATCCCTACTTTTTGTCTTGTATGTCCCTCTTTCTGATTCCACATTTCATTTCCAGTTCCAACTCCTTTCCATGTCCCCACCCTCCATTTGCTCAGCCTTTCTCCCTCCCTCTCTCTATGTATTGCTTAATATTCTTTGTCCTTATCCGACTTCTTCTGTCCTGGCTCTTTTAATTGTCACTCAACCATTCTCTTGATTTCCATTACAATTTTGTATCTAACAGGGAGGGACTTACATGTTTTAAGAACCTCTGTGCTGGGTGGGCAATAAGTATTTCATGCAATGGAAGTTTCACAGATGGCAGAGGTACTGAACAAGTACTCTTAAGCTCTTCTTGCTCTACTTTTGACACCACCGAGTAAAGATCCCCCCTTTGGATGCACGAAAGCTGCACCTGAATCATTAAACAAAGCTGCATATAAACAACAAAGTCCAGCTCTCAGAAGAGGGACAAGGAAGACAACCTCTTCTCTCTGGGTGCTTAAACATTAACCCACCCATTTCTCTGTCAGGTGCAGTGTTACCAGTCTGAGTTCATGGGCTGCAGTGGAGACTGAAGCTGGAGCTTTGAAGAACAGTTCCCCTTTTATTTATTTATTTTTTTAAATCAGGAAGTATACAACTAACTCAACCAGCAGTAAAAAATCAAAAGAAAAGATGAAAAGCTAATACTTTAACCATTGTCTAAATATTATTTCTGCAGCTGAAAAAAAGCCCACTTTTTTCCCAATAGCGAGGAATTTTCTTCTCTTTTGAGCTCCATACTGCAGAAAATAATTCAGCTGTCATTCCAAGCATGAAGTAGAACAAACCATCTGAAATAGTTAACATAATTTAGTGCAAAGCAATTACATCTATTGCCATGAGAAGTACAATTTACTACCACAGGGCAGTGAAAAAGTCCAATATGTCATAGTAAAAAGCACTTAAAGCTGCACATAAATGAGACCTTCCTCACATCTCTGCATATTTTACTTTGGAAAGGGGACCACAGCTCAGGATTACACCCCCAGATGCCTGCCCTGCCTGCTGGGCTACCAAAACTTGCATCTTCATCTGCGCTTACTCTCCCTCTCCAGCCTCCTCTCGTCCATCCACAGTGGCACAACCTCAGCAGAAGGACAAAAAGTGCTGCCTCTTGAGATTATGGAGGCAGCTACGACATTGCACCCAAGGGCTCGGGCACATGCCAAGAGGAGGAGTGCTTAGAGTGCACAGCCCTCTGCCTGCCTGCCCTGCTGCTGTGCACATGCTGGACACTGAATTAGACCTCTGCAGGGACTGCTGGACTTAAAATGCCACCCACAATGCAGGCACACATTTCCCCTTCAGGCCCAGTGCTAATTACCTGCTGTAGGTCTTGCTGTAATCATCAGGCACCTAAATAACGATGTGACTCTGCCTTTCCCCACATGGAACTACAAAATTTAATAGAAATTGCAGCTGCCATGTCATCTTGTGAGGAGACTGACTGTGCTCTGAAAATGCACTATTGCACCAAGCCCTTCTGGGAATCAAGCAGCCTTCCTCCCAGCTGAGCTCTGCCTACACAGAGCACACATGGAAATTCGAGGTATTAAGGATGTGTAAAGACTTACAGCCTTTGGATTTGTTGACAGACAGAAGACTTTTTCTGTGATTGCTTCTTTAATCTGTGCTTTCAGTTTAGTTGTCAAAGCCTCACTTCAGATACACTTTTGTGACACTGGGACACATCAGCATTCAAAGGCTAAGAGGAGGTGTGACTGAAATGTGTTAACTACTTACAGATTGTCTTTGATGACACGGTATTGGCATTATCTAAGATCAGCTCCTTTCAAGGACATTCTGGTTTTGTTTTGATTTAAATTCAGGATTTATATTTTTCCTTTAGATTATATTTTCTTCCTCTTGAAATACTTGAAATACTGTTATTTCCTCTAGGAAAAAAAATAAATTTCTATAATCAACAGTCCCTATCAGTGCGTTAACAATATGAATATATAGTGTAAACGTGTTTCCTTTTGAGAGGTTAGATACACTAGAAGATTTTTAAAAAAAGAAAAAACCCAACATTTTAATAAAACTTTTCTGAAGTCTTTTCTTCCAAAAATTTGCCCAGTAGAGTTGAATTGGTCCTAGTGTGCCACATTTTTCCTCTATTAGCAAAGCAAAGAACAAGTCTAGGAGAAATCTCAGATTCCAAATCTGAATTATGCCCAGTTTCGAAGGCTGCAGACAGTTTGCTGTTTAGTACCTTTTGGTTCAGAATTTCAGCACTGATCTCTCACTGAAACAAATGTATACCAAGGTCATTTTACCTTCCAGTAAATTTCTACTGGCTGCATTTAAAGCATGGAAACTGCAAGTGCTTCCAATTCCTTACTCCAGATTATATACAAAGGCGGGACCCTGACTCTGTCTTGTCCTGCCTGAGGCTGAAACACTTGTTATGTATCCCTCTCACCATACCTTGATTTCCATGGCCAAAATTGGTCTCGATGACTGGAGGAAGATGTTGTGGCCAGGTCCTCTTGCTGGCTGATTGTGAAAAGGACAGCGGACTGATCATGGATCACACCTCAACTTCCTCATAGCAACTAGATCAAACCAGTAATGATTTACTGAATGAAAGGGAAAATGTGATTAAGTCCTTTACTGTTCTAATTGAAACTGATTTTAAAAAGAAACCCACTGACATAACTGATGATAAGATATACAACTCAAATAGCTGCTATCAAATACCTTATATGTATTTCATAAATGAGAAAAAACCCACCACTGAGCAATAAATTATTTATTCAAAAACATCAATACAAAATAACACTTTTTTAGATATACACTTTTACATTTTTAAAGTGCATCTCTTCATTGCTACAATATTCGATTTGTTAATTTACACTGTACATTAATAATTTATAAAAAAAATAATTAGCGAATATTTTTCCAGCTGGATGCTAATAACAGTGACAGGGAGCACATATTCCATTATAGAAATCAATTTTGAAGTGTGTACATATACAAACTATTCATATCCAGTTTTAAAGACAATACTGTGACAATAGCAAGAGTAACACTAGAAAGTGGAATTACAGTATTCTGTATGATAATAGATTCTTGTTATAAAAGGTAATTTAAAAGTACAAAATATATACATTCTGCCTTTATATTACTTTCTAGTTTAATTTTTACTGCTTATTAAATCTCTTTCTGACTTCCTGAACTCAACAGATAAAATTACAGTAATTTTACACTATGCAAATCTATAATCATGCACATGTTGCAAGGCTGCATTTCCAATTAAAAAAAAAAAAAAAAAGAACAAAAGCAAAGCTACACATAAAAAAATTTCTGCATTTCAGATGTCTTTTTAACTTGTCAACTGAAATACATAAAAAGTGTAATAAAATACATAATAGATACCGTTGAGATGTGAAAAACTTCAAGTATGAAAAAACATTGTTAATTTTATTTTGTTTGTTCCTTATAGAACCACCTATAAGTAGTTCCCTATATTAAGATGATCACATACATGGCCTCATTTTGTTGCATGATATTTTGGCCCTCAGTACAACCTTTCTCCAAAATGGAAAGAAACCTGCAATATGCAAAACCCCAAAGAACTTCAACAAACACTTAATTGCCACATGGCCAAGATGAACAACATTCAGACAGTCTCTATGTGTCTGTATAGAATTTTGATACCTATTTACATTTGACTCTATTGTGAACCGCTGAACTAACGCATTTTTAGGACAGAGGTAGTGAAGTGCCAGGAAACATTTATTAAGATATAGTTATTGACTGCAATAGAGTATATTAATCCAAGTGTTTTTCTTCTTAAAAAAAGAAATTCTGAGTTTATGTGGTTTAGAGTTTTAAAACTGAAAATCTTGTGCTCGTTAGTTGCTGTAGCACACTTTGATTTTTTCCCCTGTGCCAGATAGTCCAATATACTTGGTCTTTCAAAACTTATGTCAGTTACTGAAGAAAATATGATCTTTCCTTTTCAATAAAGAAAGATTTACATGGTATAAATAACAACAAATGGTAATTAGAGGGGACAACCTGAGTATTAATATCACCACTGATGATTTAAACCTAGAGCCCTGAGTTCTTAGGGAATTCTGCCAATGCCCACTGATCTTCAAAGGCATTTTTGGGAGTGGCTTAAAACATTTCCTATAAAGTATCCACATACCTTTTTCTACTTTGGGTGAAAATAAAAAGACACTAAAAGGAATATCTGAAAGCTACACTTTTTTTTAATGAACAACCGCACACAGGAGTTAGCCTTACGCTGCACTGTGGGTTACTGATCACAGCGTGAACCAATTCTAGACATCACTGTCAGTGTTACACATACACTGGAGAAAAGCATTAATTTCATTCAAAATCACTGCACTTCACCTCCATAATATAGTCCTGCAAGTTCTAACAGAGAAGTGGCAATTGCCTCTTACTTTGCAAACAAGATTGCATGATGGACGGGAGGAGAAGTAAGGGGTGTGTATTTAAAACTTACCATTTGGGGATGGAAATTCTCACATATGTAGTGAATAGGTCAGCTACTAATGGTGCTTGTCACCCACAGTGTTACCACTGTGGTATTTAAGATACAAATGACTGGGAATATTGATATAAAAATACATGTGGCATCACTATTCATACAAATTTCAAGGACACATAACAACTAGTTTTCTCAAATGAGAAGTCAAGTAGCTTTCTCTTCACTTACCACTTGCACAAAGAAGAATTGTTTGTCTCCATTTTTCCACAGCTAAGTGAATCCTGAGAACATTCTGAGAACTTTAATTCCCCTTAATTTGAAATCATGAATAATTTATGAAATTTTATCTTTGCCAACTTAACCCATTAATCATATTAATGTTGAAATAGGACTGGTACTTAACTAATATATTACAAAATATGTCAAAATACTTGAATTAAAATTAGGCCCTCCAATCTTATTGCGTAACTTTTTTTTTCTTTATTTTCCAGTGGATATAAAGGGAAATCTGGACATCTAACATCGTAACTTGTAATTAACTTTTTTAGAATAATTATGGCTTATATAACAAATATTAAAGTTTTTATATAATGGAATAAAGATAATACAATAAGCGCAAACAATTAATCATTTATGTACACCTGGTAGTGTTATGGCAATGTAAAATTTTGAATAACTCACATATTGCATTGTCAATCTAGTAAGATATTGGAAAGTGCCAAATGGGGCCAAACTCCTATCTTCATCTGTCTGTGAGAGATTTAAGAACTCCCAAATATGGGCTGGAAATAAGAAATTGTGACGAAATTGATTAACAGAACATAACATTTGATTTTCAAAGGCACTAGACAAGGTATGAAAAAAAATCAACCAAAAAAAACAACCACCCAAGGATAATGGTATAGGTGAAAAAATGCAGTAAATGGCAGGTATATGCCTAGTGAACAGGCACCTGCTGTGGGAACAGAGAACACAAAGGAATGAGCTGAGAAAATTTTCAGTGACCAGCAGTGATGTCACCTCTTGGAGAATGGCATTTCATTCCTAATGTCCCTCAAAAGGGATGATTAACATCATAATCAGGGGAACAGTGCAGTGAGTTATACATTTATGCACTTCAAAAAGAGATAGAGAAAGTATTGCATTTGCAAAAAACACTCACTAGCACAAAAAGCTAAAAAACACCCTAAACCCCAAGATTTCACTTGGACCACTTAGGACCACTGTTCCATAACAATTGAGCAGTATTTCTGCTCATGCTGTGCAAGGAATTGGTGAATAATTCTCTTTTCCTGCTCTTCATATTTGTAACTGTGTACACTGCCTACTCTAGTCTGTGTAACAGCTTCTCAGGACTCAGCATATTCCCAAGCATCTGCTTCCATGCTGTTCCAGGGGATCTCATTAGTGTGCTTTCTTATTTTTTCTTTTTTTTTTTTTTCCTTCTGTTCACATCCCAAGTTTTTCATTTGAGAGAGTGCTTTTGCACTTTAAATATAATTTTCTCCCATCACTGAATTAATATTTAAGATTACCTCCAAGTATCCGTGGTCTGACTAACTGTTTACAGAGCAGAGCATGCAGTCCTGCCCTTTATTTCAAACACTGCACACAGCTATGGCATCAAGCAAATGATTTAATAGCAATAAGTAGGCCATGTATAAAAAGTGGTTAGAAGTACTTATATGTACTTATATTCTGTTCTACAGATAATAGCCTTGTGAATGCAATTATCTCATTTACAAGATGGTTTTTATATGTTTTGTATTGCTGATTGTAATCACATATTGTATCGCAACTATTGTTTTCTCACCAAAAAAATGATGTAAATACTGTTTGAAACCAAATGACAAGTCATTGCAGTAGACTTGTTTCTTATTATATACTTTAAATTAGCCCATTGTTGCCTGTCCAAGGTGAACAAGAGACAACTGCACAAAATGTAGGAAGTGAATTAACCCAACCCTAAGTCTTCATTGCAAGCAGGCACCATTTTCAAAGTGGAGGAAACGGTGGTGGGTGCTGTGATCATCATGGTGATGAACAAGCTGAGGAAGCACAGCTAAAATTGGGGAGTAATATGGAACTAAGATAACCAGGGATCACAAAGAGAAAGAGGAGATTCAGACACCTCTCATTTTCAGTACTTCCTGACAGTGAATTTAATTCTGCCCTGATGTGCAATATGGGAATTTTTAACGAAAAGAGGGTATTTCTCCATTCCCTTAAGCTCTGCTGTTATTAAAATAGAAGAACTTTGAAACATCTTTATAATCCCGGGCCTGGTTCTGAAATAAAGCATGGTGGCAGGAAAACTGACAGGCTGAGAATTCCCCAAGTGCTGGATCCCAGAGCCTCAAGTCTCTGCCGTCTGGACTTGGCCAGATTGGTGGTTGAGAGGAATTGCCAGATGCACAACAGTTGTGCTGTAATGCATGGAAATCTACTTTGTTAATTCATCTCAGTAAGTACTCTTCCAAATTCAGTTTATAATTCATGTTGGGGTATCAGAAAATCTTTTGTTTGTGGAGGCAAATCAGTTCAATCAGGAAAAAAAAGGCAACAACAAAAAAACAACAAATAAAAGTACAACAAAACCCAAAATAATAGATGTTTCCCTCTTAAGATTCATCCTCCTTTTCCTTCAAACAGTTGAGAATCATATTTTTGTTTCATCTTGTGTGTGTAGAAGACAGGCTGAGGCCACACTTGCTTGCTAGCACCTTTAACCTGCTTGTAATCCCATCTGACTAACTCATGGATGCTTGGGGGAATGTCGAAAAGACTAAAAAACTGTGCCAAGTGAAAGGGGGTGCTTTTTCCCCCTTAAAGACAGCTTTTCATAGAAACATAGAAATAATTGGGGTTGGAAAAGAATATTTGCCCCATTTTGTTTCAATTTGGATTCAACGAAGGAAAGCATTTTTCTTCTGAGTCTAAAGATAAAACTGCTCCTTACTCTTAAAAATCTGAGACAATATGCATATAAGAAATGGTGGATCTTTTCTTTCTGACCTAGTGGCATAGGGAATGTGCAGGTTGCAGAGCTTCCAGGAGTAAGGGGTGATGGCCCTGGATAACACCACAAAGGAGTCAGGCATGCATTTAAAAACTGAAACATTTAAGCAACGATGCAGCTGAACAGGCTGTATGTATGTCCTCTGTATGACCACTCACATTTGAAAATGTGTCAGTATTACAATTTAAATTATCACATTCCTACACTGCATAACTATGTTGCCATGAGTATAAAACAAATTGCTTCGTTTGATGTGATTAGAAATTATTAGAATTTAAACATAAATATGGCTTTTAATAGACTTTTCAAGTTCATCAAGTGTGCTTATTTTCTTCTAGCCATAATGCAATTATTTACTTGCTGCCAAGACACTAAAAATATTTGGCAGAAAATTTCTTTTATTTTTAATTTCCAACCCACCACTGAAGCACACTTCTAGTGAGGCTAATCTATTTGACCTGAAAAGTCAAAGGACAGACTCACAGATGAGCAACCATAGGTAATCAAGCCATTACAGCTTAATGATGACTTCCACCCATCAACTGAGGCACAGCAATCATCTATTCGCATCCTCCCAGCTGGCTGCAGTTATTAATTGTAAACAACTGTGAAGGTCTAGGCATTCAAAGTGAGTGCCTATAGTGAGTAGATGGTTGCACACTTACACGTAATACTAGAACAGCTAGATCTACTTCCCACAGCAAGATCTCTTCATAGGAAGGGGGAAGCTGATTATGGAACTCTGTTTCCCGAGCTATCTGTGAACGAACACCTAAGGACATTTAACAGCTTGGATTGTCACTGTTCTAGATTCTCACTAACTTTAGTCAGCTTTATCTATACCT
Organism: Grallaria varia; assembly: GCA_013396735.1. Lineage (NCBI taxonomy): Eukaryota > Metazoa > Chordata > Aves > Passeriformes > Formicariidae > Grallaria > Grallaria varia. The sequence goes on from VWZG01000560.1 coordinate 79,470, forward strand.
AAGGAAGGCCTAGCTTGATCAGCTTGATCTCCTCCTATGACAAAATGGCCCACTTAGTATTTGAGGGAAAGGCTGTGGATATTATCTAGATTTCAGTAAAGCATTTGGCACCATCTCTCACAGCATCCTCCTAGAAAAACTGGTGGCACACAGCTTGGATGGGTGGACTCTTCCATGGGTAAAAAACTGGCTGGATGGCTGGTCCCAGAGAGTTGTGGTGAACGGAGCTAAATCCAGTTGGCAGCTGGTTGCTAGCAGCGTTCCCCAGGGCTCGGTTTTGGGGCTGGTCCTGTTTAACATTATTGATGATCTGAACATGGGGATTGAGTGAACCCTCAGTAAATTTGCAGACAACACCAAGTTGGGTGGGAGTGTTTATCTGCTAGAGGGTAGGAAGGCTCTACAGAGACACCTTGATGGACTCGGCCAATGGGCTGAGGACAACTACATGAGGTTCAATAAGGTGAATTGCTGGGTCCTGCACTTCAGTCACAACAACCCCATGCAGTGGTACAGGCTGGGGAGAAGTGGCTGGAAAGCTGTTCAACAGAGAAGGACCTGGGAGTGCTGGTTGACAGCTGGCTGAACATAAGTCAGCTGTGTGCCCAGCTGGCCAAGANTGTTTATCTGCTAGAGGGTAGGAAGGCTCTACAGAGACACCTTGATGGACTCGGCCAATGGGCTGAGGACAACTACATGAGGTTCAATAAGGTGAATTGCTGGGTCCTGCACTTCAGTCACAACAACCCCATGCAGTGGTACAGGCTGGGGAGAAGTGGCTGGAAAGCTGTTCAACAGAGAAGGACCTGGGAGTGCTGGTTGACAGCTGGCTGAACATAAGTCAGCTGTGTGCCCAGCTGGCCAAGAAGGCCAGTGACATCTTGGCCTGTATCAAGAATAATGTAGCCAGCAGGACTATGGAAGGGATTGTCCCCCTGAACTCAGCACTGGTGAGGCCACACCTTGAGTACTGCAATCAGTTTTGGGACCCTCACTTTGAAAAGGACATTGAGTGCTGCAGCATGTCCAGTGAATGGCAACAAGGCTCATGAAGGCTCTAGAAAACATGACTTATGAGGAATGGCTGAGGGAGTTGGTTTGTTTAGTCTTGAAAAGAGGAAGCTCAGAAGGGGTCTCACTGTCCTCTACAACTACCTGAAAGAGGGTTGCAAGTGAGGTGGGGCTGGTCTCTGCTACAGTGCCTGCAGTGAGAGGACAAGAGNATCAGTTTTGGGACCCTCACTTTGAAAAGGACATTGAGTGCTGCAGCGTGTCCAGTGAATGGCAACAAGGCTCATGAAGGCTCTAGAAAACATGACTTATGAGGAATGGCTGAGGGAGTTGGTTTGTTTAGTCTTGAAAAGAGGAAGCTCAGAAGGGGTCTCACTGTCCTCTACAACTACCTGAAAGAGGGTTGCAAGTGAGGTGGGGCTGGTCTCTGCTACAGTGCCTGCAGTGAGAGGACAAGAGGAAACGGCCTTAAGCTGAGATAGGGAAGATGCAGATTAGACATTATGAAAAATTTTACTGTTAGGGTGATCAGGCATTGGAATAGGATGCTCAGGGAGGTGGTGGAGTGACCATCACTGGAGGTGTTAAAGACGCATCTGGATCTAGTGCTGGGTGATGTGTTTAGGGGTTACAATGGTAGTGCCGGGTAGATGGTTGGACGGGATGATCTTGGAGACTTCTTCCAAACTTGATGATTCTACGTTTTTATGATTCTACCTTACCCTGGTTAATAGCTACATACACTTTTTGTGGGTGTTTAAAATACACCATCTGCTTGTTCTTTAGCTGGAGATTGTGATAGAAAATCCTACAGGCAGTTTGCAAGCATACTGCAAGTAGCACACAGTGAATCGTGCTGGGTTACATTGTCAGGTGCTAGAGTTCAGCTTTTAGAATTCTGATATATGGTGCTTTAAAATGGTCGAACAGGAGATCCATCTACACAAAAATGTATGCTATAGAAAAACCTATGCTATAGAAATGTTCCTAGTTTTTGCAATGTTTAATGAAACATCCATTTCCTCGGTTTCAATTGTATTTGGAGTTCAAATAATTAAAGGAGATCTGCACACAGTTCTGGAAATTTCCAGACTCTGGTGTCAAAGAATAGTGAACACTGACCTGCCCTATGTACATACTTGTGGGGTTATTTCATACAGTTTGAACTCTTAACTTTTGATTTTGGAGGAGACATTTTCATGCCAGGGAGACATAATTCTGGGCGTGCTTTGATTGCCAGAATTCAAAGGGGAAGGGAGAAAAAGCATAGGATGCAGCACACAACTAAAAAATCCCAATCTTAGCTTTCTTCTCACTTCTGGTTAAAAAAAAAAAAAAGGAAAGAAAAAAACAAGAGGAAAAAAACATCAATGAAGCAAATTATTGGAGAACAACTAGAGATTTTTCAGGCAATTGAATTTTTTCAGACCAAGAGATGAGAATTTAACTGTAAGAGAATGAAGTTTGATTGATTTTTTGAAGACCTATGGCAAATGAACACAACATATAATCTTTCAGGAAAATGGCCTTGAAAGAATGAAAGTGGTATGATAAATCTAAGGGTAGTGTATATCACAGATTAAGATGCACCAACAAAACTGAAACAACTGATTAGCAAGCATTAGGCAAAAATGGGACCCACTATTATACAAAGTTTAACATACAGGCACTTACAACCTGTAGGGAAAGTTGTGTAGCTGTGGATGGTAAAGAATATACTGTGTTTATTAAAAAGTATATTGAAAATAATTTTTTTAAAAATAACAGCTATACTTTGCCAACTTGCCTGTATTTTTACCAAACAAAATATCAGTCATGTCAAACTAGGAGAACATTTTCTTTGAAGGTAGGGGGCCCACGCGATTCTGCCTGCAAAGAGTCACTTGATGATTGGCAAAGCCAATAAAGAAAAAATCCCCAGAAAACCTGGGTAAAATCATGAGAGTGCTTGGCATATAAATGGATTTACTACTGATGAAAAGGTATTTATTGTTGAGGGATGTATACTAACTAGCATGGCAAAAGATGTACTGCACTGCTGGGCCTACAAGAACACACCAGACAAGACTGAAGTATGGCGCAAGATTTTCCAAGAAGAAAATCAGTAAAAGTTCTTAATGATTAAGGGAGAGAAATCTTGTTTACATCCTTTTCATATGAGCATTCAGAAACTGTTTTTGGGAGTAATTTCCTGATTGCAATTGCAGATCTTTCTCCACAGGATATAAAACAGTGTGTGAGAAACTTCTTAAGACATTAAAAGAAAATGAAAAAAATATTGAGGGAATGGAAATGGTTCATGTGGCAAAAAAGGCCTTAGAAGCTCTTGGCTTTGTTGAGTTAGGCTGACAAATATTGTAATGAAATAAAAGAATGTTAAGAGTATTTTGAGATCTTAGTAAATTCTAAAATAATAAAGTGCAAAGGAAAACAACAGCAAATAAACTCACAGAGATTATTAGCAGGACTGAGAAGAAAAGAAAGACTGGGAACTCTGTGTAAGTGACTGGGAACTCAGAATCTGGTGATGTCACAACAGCATTCTCACCTACTATATGGAGTGAGTTAACTGAAACTCCTCAGTGCCTTGATCCAAAGGAAGGTGAAGGGCAAATTAAATATAAGTTTGGTTATGAGTCTAATTACTTTTCCTCTCATCCTGCTATGAATAATCTGGTGATGGGGAGAAATAAATCTCTAATAATACTAAAATTGCTGATAAAACCATAATTGATTGGCACAAAGAACTGAAGCCCAGAAATGTATTTGACATTCAAACCTGCAGCTGTTTGGCTGGTTACTGTTCCCTATTTCTCCCTGACTGCAAACATGTCCCCATTTGAGTTCTGTGAAAGTACCAATATATCTCAAACACCATGATGCAATATATGCTAGTACGTTCCGGGGCTTTTGTGGAAACCAGTGTGTTTTTAGTTGCAGGCAAAACTACTACCTTTACTCCAAAAATTCTTCATAGTACCGAATACAGTTAGAGTACAAGGCAAATGCAAATTATACTTCTCCAAGTCTTAGTGTGAAACATTTAAGAAACTTTTTTTTCCCCCAGTTTTATCCAATAATAAAATAATCTGACTAAACACACTGGTCCAGTAAAGGATTTCTACTTTAAAACACAGGGTAAGTTTTATCCCTGAAGCCAATTAAATAGTCACATTCACACAGCCAGGGAATACTTGTTCTGTGGAAAAAGAAAACAGTGAGCTAATTATGTGCCCTGCTTATGGATGTTGTAGGGCAGTAATTTAACTTGGTTCTGAATGTTAATTGAACAAAGTGCTTAAAGACACAGTAGAATGTCTCTAATAATTTTTTTATGAGTAGCTGAATGTTCCAAGAGTCAGTGCATCCCCTGGGTCACAGAATTCATCCATGAATTAGTACAATTTCTACTGCCTCATTTAATAAATATTTTCTACTAAGCACTAGGTAGTAACTGCTAGCTGGAAAAAACAGGCTAAGCCTTTTCCTTCCGTCCCCTCTGTCTGTTAAAGGGGATGACAAAGTTCTGATTTAAACTCCACTCACTTCAGGATTGTTTTATTTTATTCTCATAATCCTGCAACATTGCTCATGATTGCTACTTTTACTGTATTGGTATATAAATCTGATATTAATGTTATCTATAGAAAATTGAGCTGTCAAAAAAACTACATGGTAGTATAGGAAAATCTACGTTTGTCAGTAGAGAAAGATGCCTTCTCAGAATGTGATTCAATCCACTGGTTTTAGACATCTGTTGCAGGAGGGAGTAAAGCACTCCCTGAAACTGCTGGTCTCTTTTCACCAATATGGAGTTGAGACTTGATGATTAACATGGGCCAGATACCTAATTTCTACCTTAATTCATTAAGAAGCATCGAATATGGCATTTCCATCATAGTTGAGAATTTAGAAACATTTAAAAACCTAGCAGCTACTTAGCCTAGAAATAGAAAAAACATTCCAAAAATAATTTGTAACTAGGAAAGAAAAATAAAGTTCTTCTTACATTTAACTTCCTTTCCCTGCTTGGCTGTCTCTCAGTTCTAGAGATTATGCAGCTAAAATGATTCTGCCACTCACAGCTCCTAATGTGTAGACTTGCACGATAAATCACCCTTTTGCACTGAAAAAAAGTCTTCAATACATTTAAACTAGAGGTTGGAATACCAGCATAACTCCAACTTGTACAGGGCACCATGGGAGCCATTCCAAATAAAAGATTACAACTTTAAGCCCAAATAGTTTTAAGTGTGATTCCTTACTGAAAAGTCAGCAGTTTTTTCAGTAGGAATAAATCCATTAAGTGACAATGTAGGCAGCTGTGCACCAAAGCAATATTAGAACAGAAAAGCATTTTTATTTCCCTGTGTATTATTTAAAATTCTGTATCTTTTTTCAGGTTAAGTCCTGTATAAATCATTGGGACTTAAAACAGCAGTGGATTTTTGCTCATGTCCATGGAATTTGATAACTTCAAATTTAATGAAAATATATTACTTGACAATTTTTCTGGTTGAACCAGGTTAAAATACATCTTCAATTTCATCTTATATGCCACACAAAGCCCTTTGGTACTTCTTAATAAATTTACTACATGGTCATTTACTTCGCACAAAATAATTGCTTCTCTACATGTTTCAACACAAAAGCATAGGTTAAGAAACAAAATACGTGAGTACCTGACATATTTTACATTTCTTCTTTGCAGTCTTTTCCCATTCAGCATCTGTAACTTTGAATAGAAATTCAAACTAAGAGAACTACACTGAAAGATGAATTTTGAAGAGTGATAGGTACTTTTAGTTTGCATACCTAAGTCAAGTAGGTTTTTAATATTGCACAGTCTGTCCATCTGTCCATCCCTTTCCTGCTCCCATTTTTCTGCTGCTTTGTCCAGTTTCCCATACAAGGGAAAGAGGGACAGAAATCACCACTTTGCCTCTCATAAGAGCATGGAGGAAAGTGCTTCCTTCCTAACATTTATCCTCTTTGCACTCAAAAACTTACCAGAGGACACAGGAAAACAATATTAAATGAAAAATTAACCAAAGCAGTAAACAAAAAGCAGAAAAATTGCATTGCCATTATACACACCTCACTCTGAACACTGCGATAGAGAAGATACTCAAGAAATGTTACAAAATACTGACAGTATTCTGGTAGAAGCATTTATGGAGATGTACTCAAAAAGAAATTCAGGCATTTTAAAATGCTGCTTATGTCACTACAAAGATCAGACTACACATTAAAAGTTTTGTGGGGAAGGCATGCCTTGTCTGAAGTTATGAATTAATGTAGCTCAGATATAAGGCAGGATTTTAGATTTATGTTAACAAAGTTTGTCAGAGCTTAGCCCTCCTCCTCCAGAAAATTATTATTTAAGCTTCAGGCCTACTAGCTCAAGGGTGGGAATCACTTTGAAATACTTTTTCTAAGACCCTAAGATCCTAAGCTTAGAAGAACTCAGTCAGATTTCCACAACTTGAGCTTTGGATCAGCACAGCCCAGTATTATAATTCTGTGCTTTATGATTAGAGGCAAAAATATTAAATAATATAGGTCAGAGTAAGTCAGTGAGACTCTCTGGTAACATCTTAATTTATAACTAAAATTGTCATGGCCTATTTCTATCCCTGAGGCCATCTGGCAGAGCATGGCCATATCTCTTCTATTAAATGCTCTGGTGTTTTCAGCAGAGTAGCACAACCAAGCCATGCACTGAGAACAGAGCTGAGCTGACTTTAGCTGGACTGTGAACAGGACTTTTTTCTGGAGATTTTAATCATCATAGTGCAAAAAATGAAATAAATTATTTTAACAAATCATCAGTATGATTCACTTCCAGTGCCTAAGTCCATACTGTACTGCTCCTTAATTTATAAGTCACTGATAATTTATAAATCACTTCCTCTGATGTAAATCAACAGTACTACTCATTTGCTCAAAATCATTTTTGTAGATGGGATTATTTTCAGCCATTTATCCGTTTTCAGTTTAAATAAAGGCATAAAGTTAATTTGGATTTACAGAAATTATTCTCTTTTTACTCATTTCTAATCACAAGTGACTATCTTGATTTTGTGATGGTGTCCAATTTCAAAACTCTACGTTTGTATTTTTCTTTCCCCAGCCTGCTGTTTAAGGTGCTGTTGTAGCAAATGCCTTTCTCCTCCTACCCCTCATTCAACTGGGGTACCCCTTTGTTTCCTTAGAAAAAATAAAGGAAACCTGTACACAAATGCATAATGAGGTAGTAAGACTAAAGCTTAGTCCAGTATTAAACAAAGCATATTAAAATTTGTTTAGTGTTCTGATTGGCTATTAAATGTTTGACATTCCAGCTGCCCAGTCATGATAAAGCAACTGTCCCCTGCCTCAGCATGTGATCCCTGAGGGGTGACTGGGGAAGGTACCTACGCAGTAACAGAGCTATTTTCCATTTGTGAATCCTACAATTTTGCTCCTCTGACATCTTAATGAGCTGAAAAGGCAGTGACAAAATAATATACTTTAGTGACAATTGAAAATTTGACAAATGAACATAGGCAACCAAACCAAAACTGGAAGCTCAACATTTGCACCCATGCAGTCTTTGACAAAGAAATGCTATGCTATGCTATGCTATGCAAATCCTACACAGCCTGTGTAACATGTGAGTAACAAGCAGACCATCAGCTTTTCCCAGGCTCTGGCAGCTTGCTCAGAAGACTGGCCTTTAGTCCCCGCCTTGAGAATGTTGCACAATGTGAAAGGAAGGAAAAAGCAAGTGAGCGAATAAAGATCTGCAGGTTCCTCATTAAAAATATGTTTGGAGAATTACTTCTAAAATATAAAGCTAAAATTCAGAGGGAGAATTTGTAAGAATTTTTCTCTAGTATTCCTTGAGATTGATTAGGACATACAGAAGAAAAACTATTGTCTTCTAAAAACAGTAGCAAACATAGCTCATTAAAAGACTACAACAATTTAGAAATTTCATGACAAAAAAGTAAATTACTGAAAGATTATGTAATAAACTAAGCTGAATTTATATTTTTATCACAGTATTTGGGAAGATATGTTTGTAATCCCATGATCCTTAAAACAATCTAGAGGTCTGACTGTAGCATCAGTTCAGTACTAGCTGGTACAGTTTTCTACTGTAATTACCATGCTAGTGTTGAACTTTGTCTATGAGAAAATATCAGAAAGACAAAACTGACGGAATTCCATAATTCTTTATCCTATGGACTCTCTGACATTTATAATTGTTCATGCTAATAACTGAGAATTAATTCTGAGAAAGATATTCTAATGTTACTGCTATAGTTTGTAAATGTTAAAACCTAGGTAAATACAACAAGCAGAAAATAACATAGAAAGCTGAGAATTAAATGAAACATTTCCCATAAATGCATGCTTGAGAAAGAAATTTTTTAAAAATGTTTTATGTAAAATTGAGATTATTTATTTTAAAATACCACAATGAATATAAGTATTTATTTAAAATTAATAAAACTATTTCTCACTGTTGCTGGATATTGTTTAACAGGAGTTAGCACTCCTACTATTCCTCCTTGCAAACAACACCAGAACCCTAAACAACACTGGAATTGCAGAGTTCCTCTTGTTCAAATTAATTTCTCTGTAGATAACACATAGAAATAAGCAAACCTCCTGGTAAGATCAAATCACCTGCATTAGGCACTTTATTTGTGCCTAAGCTTTGGATGGACAGATAAACGTCCATTTGAAGTAAGTGCCTAAGGCCCCACTGCAGTCTGCCAAGAACAGCTTAAGACCTGAAGGCAAAAATATAGGGGACTAAACTTAAGCACTGAATTTATGTAAAAACATTCCTCGTCTGAGAGCTTTAAAAGGCAACTACCTCTTTTCCTTAGGATACTTCAGGCTTTTACTTTAGCAGGACACTTTATGAGACACATAAAATTTAGGGAGGACCTTGATAAATTCACTCCTTACCCATTGTATCTAGTCAGCGTAACTTACTTGTTTGATTTTGATTGTTTTATTTTCTTGAAAAAAATATAATTGCCTGATGCTGCCTGAAATCTGCATGTGAGAACAACTCAGACTTCTCTCAAAGGGACCTGCAATATTTGGTATTACATACAGGGAATGTGTCCTTAGATTAAAATGTCTTCCTTTCATATAATTTTTCAATAGCAGGAAGAATTATCTATGTATATAAGAAGAGGATTTCAGAAGGAGGGTTAAGAATATGTTGAAAGTAAAACTATTATTTCATTAGCTGGGACAAAATCCACTTTGCTTGCATATAAGTCAAGGTTAGAGCTGTAGGAAAGAAAAGGTATATGGCCCAGAAATATCTTTATGCTTTGTTACATTCATCCTGTACTGCAAGCATCTTGCTCCAAACCAAGCAGTTTATTAAAGAAGCTGTTCTCAAGCATACAGAGTGTCACATCAGAGGATGGCATCAAGGCAATCTATGAATGAATAAATGAATGGGTCATGGAAGCTTCATTAATAGACAAGAAAACCTCTGAAACTGAATGCCTATAGTCAGGCTTCTTAGCTGAGTCTAAAGCTCTTCACAGTTGAACTACCATGATACTTAAGTACAGACCAGTACATACCATGTGCATACACTGGGGCTAATTAATATGCTTAGAGACAAGCATGGGCTTAAACATTTTCCTAGATCTGAAAGAAAGTATTTAGTGTTTTGCAAGAGCTAAATTCTCAGGCCTTGAAAGAACCCAACTGTCGAACTATAATTTTTTAAAACATATGGAAAAAGTTGAATTCCTACTGCAGTTGTCTTCAATAATTACTTCTTTTCTACAGTGAAAACTGTAGAAATTGCCTGTGTGCCCAGCCCTTTTCAAAAGAGATTTGAAGGCCAAATTTTGGACACAGCCTTTTCATGTGTTACTCCACATTTCTATCTAATAAGGGGGAGTATGTATGATCACGAGAGTATAAATCAAAATGACACTACAAATATTACTGAATGACTATTCACGTAGAATTTTAGATTAATTCTAAAGATGAGAAACTGATTCAGTTTGGCTTAGTACTTGTTAACTCATAGATTCGAAATATTTATCAGATTGCAAAAACTCTTAACATTACAGATAACACAACTATAGGCTTCTTATAAAATCACAAAGTTGCAATATTGTGAATGAAATAACTACTTTCTTTAAGAAAATAATTTATTTCCCATAGTCACAACATATAATCTAGCATCAGTTACTGTACATATATTTTCTTGCAATACTCTGACTGTCTATGAATACTGGATCCACAGATGCCACTTTTGCTGCTATAAAGGAGTGAATACAGTGTAAAACTGCCGTCAGATCCTGAAATTCAAGTTCCTGAAAGAACAAGTAACAGAAAAAAGAGAAGAGAAAATGTGAATTCATATTCAGGTTTATAAACATTTTACATGAATACAAAACAGACTAGTCAGCAAACAACAATGGACTTAACATGAAAATTAAATCTTTATAGGGAAATGTAAAGTTAAACCTGTTAAGAATAAAAGCTAAATATGTATACCCGGTTCACTTGCAGAGCAGCATGTCAATTTAGTTTTCACTTTGTGGTATTTTATTGCTTACATTTTACTCAGCTTGGACAATGAAAACATTCAACTTGCAAGAATATTCAAATATTGCAACAGAGAATCATTCAGGTTGAAAAAGACCTTTAAGAGCATTGAGTCCAAACATCAACTCAGCACTGCCAAGTCCAACACTAAACCATGTCCCTAATACCTCCAGGGCTGATGACTCAACCACTCAACCACAGCCCGTTCCAATGCTTGACAACCCTTCTGGTGAAGAAATTTTTCCTAATATCCAATCTAAACTTCCCCTGGCCCAACTAGAGGCTGTTTCTTTTCATGCTATCACTTGTAACCTGTTTCAGGTAGTTGTAGAGCATAAGATTTTCCCCGAGCCTCCTTTTCTCCAGGCTAAACAATCCCAGCTCCCTCAGTTCCTCCTCCTCAGACTTGTGCTTCAGACCCTTGATCAACTCCGTTACCCTTCTCCGGACATTCTCCAGCACCTCAATGTCCTTCTTGTAGTGAGGGGCCCAGAACTGAACCCAGGATTTGAGGTGTGGCCGCACCAGGGCTGAGTAGAGGGGACAATCACTTCCTTAGTCCTGCTCGCCACACTATTGCTGATACAGGCCAGGATGCCACTGCCCTTCTTGGCCACCTGGGCACACTGCTGGCTCGTGTTCAGCTGCTGTTGACAAGCACACCCAGGTCCTTTTCCACTGGGCAGTTTTCCAGCCACTCTTCCCCAAGCCTGTAGCATTGCCTAGGGTTGTTGTGATCCAAGTGCAGGAGCCGGCACTTTGCCTTGCTGAACATTATAAAAGTATTTGACAAGTTAAGGCTGTTTGGGGATGATGCAGTATCAAGTCACAGCTGGGACGGGTGAGGAGAACACATACTTTGGCATCCTCCGAAGGAGAGATGTGAGGCCAGAGGCAGGGTGTTAGATAAGGTAAAGTCACACCACATCCTGCAGATAGAAATATGGCTGGGTATGAAATTCATACACTCTAATTCACAAAGAAAGGCAGAATTACTCCTAACCAGTTCTCAGGTTCCCTTGACTTTTTATAACATATTTCATTTTCTCTGCACAAGTTAAATTTCTTTTTGCCCATCTCCCCAAGCAGTAATAGATTGACAGTCTGACAACATGACAACAAATATAACATAAAAAACATGTTCAATTTATGTGATACTACTATGTGTAAAGTCTGCAGCTGGTAAATATATTATGGGGACACTTGGGACAGTTTTTGGTTTGGGAAGACTTTTCAACAATATGTTGGCTACATAGTAGCATAGAGACACACTCTCTATGCGTGTCTTTAAGCAAAAAGTAAAGCACTGGACTTCTGCTTTTTTTTTTACCACAGAATTTTATGGCATCTTCTAAGAAAAATTGCTCCAAACAGAATATTTGAAATTCAAGCTTACTATTCCAGAAAAACTCACCTACTACTAACGAATGACTTGTTCACTAGTATTTGTGGGGCGTGATTTTGTGACCCTGTTTGGGGCATAAATGGGAAATATTTGGTAGCGGAGGGAGCTGCAGGCACAGCCTCTGCAAGGAGAGGCCATGGCTGCCCTGTGGCAGACACAGCTGGCTCCAGCTGCGTCCAACTAATCCATTGTAGGGCACCGATGGACCCCCAGTTGAGGAAGGGGTGCCTGAGAGAAAACATATGTAAGAGAAGGCAGGAAATTCCCCAAAAAGGCAACAATGTTAGTGTAGTAGGAGGTGCTCCATGGCAGCACAGGTAACGCCCCCAAAGGGATGGAAGGTGATGGAGAAGTCACAGTGGCACAGAGGAAACCATGAATGTTGATTAAAATCTTCAGCCCATGTAATCTTTATTTTAATAAAACCAAGCAAAAAGCCCCATGTTTTTCTATTTTGACTGACAGTTAAGGAGCAGCTATGGGAATAAGTTTCTTAAAATACATTTTGTTAACAGCAGGCATTTACTGTAAATATCAATATAAACTAATATAAAAACTTTCAGAAAAAAAAATCCATTATGTACATTTCATTACCTAAGTTCTATAAAACTAAAATGATGCACACACTCATGATTATTAATGAAATATGACTCAATATGAAAAAATACAGGCCTCAATATATCAGTTCTCAGCTCAAGTAAAAGCTTTACATCTCCAAATTTCCATCTTCAAAGACAATAAATTCAAAAATATAAGGCCACTCACATTAGTCCTAGATTTGTTCCAAAATCAACTGAAATCACCCTATAATTTCACTTCAAGTTCTGACATTCAACACACTGACCGAATGCAGCCAAGCAAGCCAAGAGAAGAGAGCCCTTCACAGAGCTTTCCATTTCTCTACTGTCTCCATGCACCTCTAATCTATAAATGTTTATGGAGATAAGCAAACAGAGGTAATGCAGACTGTAGGCAGGATTTCAGACTGCTCCAACAACGTTATTTGGAGAGCTTCAGCACAAGAAAAGAGCAAAGAGAGGAATGTCTCCCCACTGTAAGTTAGTCCTTCTCAATGTCCCACTGCAGAGTCCTCTTTATTTCTATCACAGTTCAGAGCACAGATCAAACTGCAACGGCCCCTCCTGTGTATCTGAGAGAGGTTGTCTAATCTGTTGTGGAGGACTTTTCCAATACTAATATGCTCTTATTTCTACAAGATATAATCTACGTAGAGTTGGAAAACTAACAGTATCGCTAAACTTATGTTTTGCATGACAACAACACAGTATTTTCTGCAGTTAATCCTTCAGTTGGGGATTATTGTCAAGAGTGGTGCTAATTTTGAAAATTGTTACAGAGCTGAAAAGCTAACGTGTGGCATAGAAGCACTCCTCATGCAGTTTATCAGCTGGTCTGCTCCTCTTGTTGTCTCTTGTATCTTCACTATTTTATGTTAGGTTACGTGTGGAGGTGAATGACCCTCTGGAATCATAAAACAGGAGCAGAGCTCTGGAGGTGTTGTCCTGCAGGGCTCAGACAGATGTGGTCAGCTATGGTGGTATCAGAGAGGTGGGTTCACCTGAGGTCTTGTGCACCAGAAGCTTCCAGAAATGCAGCTTAACACAGTGTATTTGATCCAGGACAGCAGAAGTGGGGTAAGGCTGTGGCGCCGTGTGTTTGAAGGATGTTTGATGTCTGTGCTGGCTGCAAAGCAGAAGCCGGGGTAGGGATTTGTGCAGGTTGCTCAGAGAACTGCTGTTCTGGTGGTGGCTATAGCTTGCCCATAGATTACAACAGGGAAAGGGGAAGAGGACTCGGGGTTAGTTTGAAAATACGGATTTAGTAAAAGATAATGATGGCTTTCTGACTTGGGAACATATAAATGTTGCATGATCTGAGCAGAGGGAACACAAATATCTCTTAGCAAGATTCTATCTTGAAAGCAGTTTTAAGGGTGGAAATTGGGCCTCTTCATGTCTAGAATGCAATGTGAATTTTTTCTAGAAAAAACCCCAACAATTCTTTCAAACAAATACATTGCTCTAATAGTTTGGGTTTTTTTAAGTAACATTTCTCCTTGTACTCAGCCAGGCAGATGAGTAACTGGTCCTTCTATTTGCTCTATATCATCTAAAACCACCCTTATGTGTGCTTGCCTTATCTGTGATTGCCACTTTTTTCTTTAATTAGGATTATCAGCTATTTAGAAGAATCTGTGCATGTCTAATATTTCAATAACCAGAGCTATTTCAGTTTACTGTACGTATTGTAATAAGTGGATTAAGTGCAAAAAGGCACTAGAAAAAAGACACCAAAAGAACAGAAGATATTGGATTAAAGGAGTGGGAGGACAAGACTGCAAAACTTCTTGCTGGTGCTGAAAATATAAAAAATGAGCACACTGCACTGACCTCCATCACTGTGTGTGCACAGCCAAGGAAGAAAAATATATGTTCTTGTTTCATCCACCCACCTAGGAGAGTTGGATTTATTACATAACATAAAGAGTTTGATAGGCCTGTTGCATTATTACCATGCACACAATTTTATTGGTTACTTCTGAGAGCTGTTGAATCACTATTTGAACAAGACACGACCCTGTATCACATAAATGGCAAATAATGAAGACACTGACAGATAGTGTTATTGTGCCCTATGGATTTCATGACTTCTTTAAGGATATTGGTAACCCTCAGTGTTTATTATTTATTGATAAGAGCACAACTATTACCACTCTATTCTTCAGCTTTTTTTTTTTCTAAAATCAGATTGAAACTATAGTAATATTTTTTGTGAAAAAAAACCCCAAACCAAACCCAAACCAACCAACCAAACCAAACCCAAAACCCCCACCAAAACAAGACAAACCAGACGAAATATACAGGTTTTAGGTCCAGACGACATAGAAGTCAAAATGGAAACCAAAATTCTAAATTCAGTTTTATACCTCAGCAAGTATACCAGGGCTTGTTTGCCATATCATGGATGAGAAGAATAAACATATTAGTATTGCACAGCTTGTTAAGATTGTTATAAACATACAAAAATAAATCTTCATCTATGGTATGAAAGCTTTTCCAGCTACAAACTTTTATTTGACTTCCTCTTTGTGACTGTTATTTGCACAAAGAGCAGAAGGACAAGCTAAAACGTTGTTCTTACCCTGCAAGTCTAAGAACCAGATGTGTGATGCCAAAATTCAGTGCCAGATAACTGCAACTCTCTCAATTGCACTTAAGTTCTTTGACAGTGTTCTACAGGGATCTGGAAGAGTCAGATGGATTTTCACTTACAGCTTGAGTGATTCCAAATGCCACTATCTACTGCTAAATCTGAAACACTTTCAAATGTCACACTGGCAGATGCACACCTTGCTAATGCACAAGAAACTTATCTGAAAAGTTGTTCTAGAGATGTTTGTTTACAAGCAGCCAACTAAATTCACCCATTCCAGCAAATACTAAAATAAATTTCCAACAGCAATCACACTGTCCGATACTGTCACACAGGCAGAATCTTAACTCTTACCTATCATTACGTTGCAAATGTATTTCAAGATCTCATGACATTCAGTAGTAAACAGCCAGACTTCAGTAACAAAAGACTGATGTTAATAAAAATACAGAGGGGCTTGAGTGCTACATTATGGTGTATTGGCAATAGAGATTAATGTTGTACTAAAGGGAGGGCTTTGCTTGCACACTCATTATTTGCCACATCACTCAAGAGGACTAATACGGAATAAATATGAAATAAATATCCCTTCAGAGAATAGGATTTACTGCAAAGGATTTACTGCAAAACTCCTGCAGTCTAATTGAAAAGTCACATCACATTGTACCACTGTACCACCCTGAAATTACAGAATAGTTGAGTCTTGAAGTCAGTGAAGAAAATATGCTGAATGTGCCCAGTTAAATATGCAGGGCTCTTATCCGTATAACAGACAAGAAGTTTATGAGACCAGCAACATCTAGATGAAGCTCCAGTATGGCTCACAACAGCCTATTGACACAGTGGTTTCTTATCTTTCTTTCTTCAATAAATATTTGAGACTGAGATGAGAAGAAAAGGGAAATGCTCAATTAAAATATGCTTGTGAAAAAAAGTCTTATCATCAGGTAGCTACAGTTCAGCTAAGGGAGATAAAGCATCAATACAAACTTGGAAGTATTAACCTTACGTTTTCCTTTTTTTTTTTTTAAAGCAATCTTTAAAACTCAGGGTAAAGAATACCTACTATTATTAAGATTACTTGTAATTTCTCAGTATTAAAGACAGGGTAAGTTCAGGGAAGTACTGAAGTGGGAAACTATGAGAAAAAATTGTAGAGAATATCAAGAACCTGAGAAACAACTGACAGGAATCTTGGCCTTGTTATCTCCTTTGAATAGAAAACTTTTTAAATGGAAGGGAACATAAATCATCTGCATCAAGCTTTATTTCATACATAGTGGCTCATGTACTCAGGAAAAATGAAACTTTTATTATTTGATCACATTTTTGTTTCTCATTATTGGCTGCATTTCATCATATAGCACCATCTGGCTCTAGGTAATCTCTTTTAGTGAAATAGGCAGAGGCAGATACTGTACTGTACTAGGTATTAGTGTCCGGTATTTTCCAAGTAGCCTGTAACTCTGAAGTCTAAGAAATCATACCATTTAGGTGGTGGGCATGCACTTGAATATATATACCAGTTATCTGAAGTGGAGAGGCTGCACAGCTCTGTCCCAGTCCCGTTTCAAGTGAAGTCCTAGTGGATACACTGCACTGTGTACAGGCAGGGGTAAAAAGGTATAATCACTGAAACACTGACAAATCTCAGCTACTTAATATCAGCCTCTCCTCTGGCCTTTTTCTGGGACCTTCCAGTATTTATAACACATATATACATTTAGTTACATAGATACTCAGAATTCTGTATGAACCAATCACATATCAACTTCTATCTGATACTTTCAAGGTACCTCACAAATACTCAAGAAAACTTTGCCAATTACAAAATATTATCATTAGAGCTATGTAAAATAATAATTTTTAATGTTTTAAAAGATCTGTCTCCTAAACAAAATTTGCTGTAAAATTTTCATATGGACTCACTTTTATAATAATCTTACAGATCATCAAATTTTCATAAAAATGCTAAAATTTACATTTTTTCTATTTAAAGAGTAAAATGCAGGTAAAAAGAATAAAAAACAGTTTAGGTGAGCACAAAAATAAAAATTAAATAAAATTTGAAAAATCAGATTGTTTATCCAACAGAAAGGGGAAAGGAATGATTTTGTATTAAAGTAATAGAATTCTATTACAAGTAATGGAATTGCAGCCTTTGGCTAATCACACACATGGATTATCCAATGATTTGATACACAGAGATACACATTATTTTTGCACCTGAAACAAGTTACATAAGCTCTCTGAAACAGATGATCACTTATAAAATGAGGACAGCAGTCCTTTTCTTCCTCCAAGGAGTGCCGTGAGAAATGAAGAGGAAATGGCCTGCTACTATAGACAAATTATTTTAGTATTGTACCTTTTGTAACAGATATTGTAATATCTGTTACAAAAGAAGAAGAGAAAACTCAGGTTAAGCTTGCTGATAAAATCCTGAATAATTTACTAAGGCAGATGTATAAAGAAAGACATACAGCATTTGCGGTAATTTTATGATAAATAAAGAACGTTAGGGATTTTCTCCTTACAACTTTTTTAAACATTAGGATAGGTAACATACAACTTTTGTATATGGTCAATATAGAAAAATACCACTTTATAAGTGACTTTAACCTCTACAACTCCAACTAAGAGTATTCGAGAATTTTCATAGGTCTTCACATACTTTTCTTTTGTTGTCACTGGCTTTTGTCCACCAAAACTCAGTGGAACGTCACTCTTACCTTCTCCTCTCTGTCATACCACACCAAAATTCTCCTCAGTCTTTTTAAAACCACCTGATTAAAAAATCATCTATCTATCTATCTATCTATCTATCTATCTATCTATCTATCTATCTATCTATCTATCTATCTATCTATCTATCTATCTATCTATCTATCTATCTATCTATCTGCAAGCTTGGGATCACAGGGCAGAATCAGTGCAGATTTTGGCATTACAGCCAGACCTCCAGATGACTACAGTCCTGAACGAGAAACTGCTGAAGTTCAGTTGGGAATCTGAATTCTAAGTTTCATAATTTTAATTGATAATCGCTGGAGGAAAAAAACGCCAAAAGACACTACGAATATCTCATCTATAGTAGTGACTGAATGTCTCCACAATTTCAGATCCTGCAAAGCATCGAGTACTCTTAATTCACAATAGAACAATAGATTTCAGCTTGTTCTCTTGCAAGAATATTCCCTTTTTTAAGCTAAAAAATGTTACATAATCTTTTGTATAATTTATATCGAACCTTAAGCATATATGCCTTTTAACTTAAGTCCACTTACATAGCAGCTTAAAAATATATTTAACATTTATATAGTTTTAGTTTTACTTTCCCTTTTTAAAATGCAATTCTTAGACAGTATATCTACTATAAGTCGACAGAATAACTTCACAGAACTTTTCTTTCCAAAAGAGTAAAATACCAACATAGCACAACTTAAAAACAGGGCTGTACAAACAGTGCAATAAATCTATAGGTACTACACTACTTTTGTTTATCATGAAGCTTCTAAAGGATAGGAAAAAACCAACAAACTGTGATGTGTTCACCATACGTAATGTGCAATAGTAAATGGAATTTCTGATGCCTTGACAGTAATTTTATCTCGTGCTTTACAAAAGTGAGAAAGGGAATGTTGCTTACCTTCGTTTCAATTTGTTTGGTATCTAGATTCTGAAAAAGCAGCTTCACTCTTGTTTTCCCATCATCTGAAGAACCTTTGAGCTGAGAGAATTTAAACCTCCACAGCACATTCTAAAGAAAAAAGAAATTTGATTAAGGACTCTGTTACATGTTCTTATCTAGAACTGTAGACAAATGATCAACGTTTGTGTGTTAAGATAAAGCATTAGGGCAGTAAATATAGTACATGATAACAGGCTCTTTGAGAAGCAGTTAAAATTAACAGTTCTGTGTCCTATATGAAAGGAAAAGATGCAATATTAGTATTCACTGATTAAACAACTATTTAGAAATTCTCTGAAGCTAAAATGTTTCTTCTTTGTCAAGATCCATGGCAAAAGCTTAATTCCATAAAGATTCATAAGGTTATTTGCATGAGTTGCACTATGAACACAATTCCATGCCATATCCTGATCTTCCATATTTCAGCTGTCTCGTCTGCAAAACGTAGATAATAGTGTCTTACACAGATGTTGCAAAGCTAAATTCACTGATGTGTGTAACATGGTTTGAAAACCTCAACTAAACTATAGAAATGCAAAAATATTATTGAATGTAGTCTCAGAAACCACAAAGGTGTACTCTACATTACATAGCAGTTTGCAAACTATGTGAGTTTTAGGCTTCTTGGTCTCCTGCAAGTTTATGCATGTCATCTTACCACTGTTGGCAAATCCTAGTTTGACAGATATGCTTAAATATTTATGGAGACACCTTTTTAGAAAAAAAAAATAGGGAATTATTTCTGAAAAAAAAGGTAATTGTCCATATTTATCTAAATGTTTTCTACTGATCACCTGAAAATGTATAATTTAAAAAAAACACAAGACAACAACTTGCATCCGGACTTCCTGCTGATGTTTCCTTTAATGCCTATAATCTTAATGAAAATTCTCTGCACCCGTTGAAATGTGATTCAGCCCCGGGACACTGCTGAGGAAACACAATTTAAATACTTGGAAGGCTATTTCAAAAGTACACATGCAAAAAAGTTTGCTATGTTTCATTTTCCAACCTGCCTTTGCTCAAAGTATTTTTTAAGTAGACCGGGTCTTCAGAACCCTACTCATAATGTAAAAGGGAATACCCTAGAAATAAAAAAAACCTATCTTCTGGGTTCCCTGCAGACATAAATGTCACTGACTTCACAGAGAAATATAAGAGATGAAGAAAAACCTGACTACGCTAAAACACTGTGATGGTGCTTAAACTTTACATTCATGAACAGACTTTAACTGGGTCCAGAGGGCCTAATTAGACCACCTGAGAAGTGCTCAAAGCTTAAATAAGTTTGGCTCTAAACAGGATAGATGAATGTTTGCTATGTAATATAACTGCTAAGGTGGAGATGAAACAAGAATTCAGGAACAATTTAGCAATAATAGGCATTGCTGGAGTCATCATCTCTCTCAGTGGTTGACACTGAGTGGGAAAGAGGAGAAGTAGACAGTTCTGGAAGGTGGAAGAAAAGGCACACTTTGGGATCCCTTTATCTTGGATGAGCAGCTGGAAGCACAGGATGGGAAAGATGAACCAGGAAGCCAAGAAGAAAAAAAGAATCTCTACAATGTGATATAAAGCAGCTGCAGGCTACAGAAGTATCTCCGTGATGGGCCCAAAATGATAATGACTGAACGAGTTCAGCCCATGATGACCCAGGAACAGAACAGGCAAAGGAAAAAGTTCTTTCAAATAAGTTTTCAAAAATCTACCAAAATTGTTCTAGGAAACAGTTTTCTGAAAGACACTTATATTTCATTTGCTGGAGAGAGGAGTGAGAATGTGTAAGAGAAACAACCCTGCAAAGTCAGCAAAGGAGGAGGGAGAGGAGGTGCTGTTCCTGAAGGACTGTACCCCGTGGCAGGGACACCCACTGGAGCAGTTCATGAGGAACTGCAGCCCATGTAAAGGACTCATGTTGGAGAAGTTCACGGAGGACTGCCTCCCATGGAGGGTCTCCTTGCTGGAGCAGAGGAGGAGTGTGAGGAGTCCTCCCTTGGAGGAGGAAGGAGCGGCAGAGGCAACGTGATGAACTGACCTCAGCCCCAATTCCTGATCTGCCTGTGCGGCTGCAGGGGAGCAGATAAAAAAATTTGGGAATGAATTTAAGCCTGGGAAGGAGGGAGGGGTGGGAAGAAGGTGTTTTAAAATTAGGTTTTTATTTCTCATTAGCATAATCCAATTAGACTGGTAATAAATTATAGCAATTTCCTCAAGGAGAGTCTGTTTTGTCCATGACATTAAGCAGTGAGTGAGTTCTCCCTGCCCTTATCTTGACCCACAAGCCTTCTGTTATATTTCCTCTCCTCTGCCCAGCTGAGGAAGCCAGGGTCAATCCACCACACTCAAATACAAAAGTTCTTTTCCTTTTTATTTTAGAATCTGTAATAAGAAGGCCCTTTTTATATTATTTTTCAGACCGTAAAAAACAATGTTTTTCAACTAGGACATGAGCTGGTTTCCCAAAACTTGAGATCCAGGTTCAGAGTCATAAAATACACAGGTGACAGGCCTTTATTTTATTAATTCTGTATGAACACCTGCTGTGGTGTAAGAGCATTCTTTGCATCAATAGAAGACCTTAAGTTTTTCATTATCTCAAAGAAAAAACAGATTTTTCAGTAAAATTGATATGACCCTAATGGACTGTTAATTGCTTGACCACTTTAAGAATTTTTTCTGTGTTGGTAGGAAATATTCTGGAATAGCTATGTGTATGGGGCAACACAATCAACTGGAGGTGACAATTATGGGACACAGATGAACTGCAGAAGTCACCCATTACTACTCCACTCTGGCTTGAGGATGCAGAGGACACCTCCATCTCTCACACAGATGAAAAATACATGTATTCAACCTCTTCACAATTTTTACAGTTTAACAGTCTATCTGATGGTATCCTGTCTCGCTCCTTAGGTAAACAACAAAGGTTAATCTAAATTCTCTTCATCATTACTACTGAAGGTAGGCACTGTGGCAGAAAGTCCTATCAATAAGGTAAGTTTATAATTTTAAAGTTGGGAGTAAATGCAATCAGTCTTCACATTAAAAAAAACCAAAAACGCAACAACGACTTTCTGTAGAATCTATAGAGAGATTATTTTCTATAGTTAATTTGTGGCTACATGCAAAATGTGTATAATTGTGCAAGAAGCACAGTTTCAGAATGTAGTATCACCTGAGGCAGGGAAGTCTATGCAAAAGTATTTCCTGAAATTTTATGCTGCTTCATAGGATACCACACTTAATGCAATTAGTCTAAATTTTCATGCACCCTTGGTCATTATTTCTCTGCACAAAGATTTCAATAGACTTGTGCATTTTGGCCCCAAACCCAAAAAATACCAACACGCAGAAACTAGATCCTACGTCAATATTTCAAAATGCAGTGTCTTCCCTTTTAACTCAGAATTACTGACTGAATTTTTTAAATATATACTTGAAAAATCCTTTCAGTTAGGAGTTGACAGCCATATTCGAGAGGACAGAGCTTCTA
Organism: Grallaria varia; assembly: GCA_013396735.1. Taxonomy (NCBI): domain Eukaryota; kingdom Metazoa; phylum Chordata; class Aves; order Passeriformes; family Formicariidae; genus Grallaria; species Grallaria varia. Next base: position 101,829 of record VWZG01000560.1, read on the forward strand.
TTGCAATTTTATTAATGCGGAAACACTTTTTGTATGTATGTTTACTTCTATGATCAAATAAATGTTAAAATCCATTTAGAATACCTTAAATTAAAGTATCACTGAATTATATATACAATAGTAGTGTTATAGACAGGACTTGGAACTTGGCATGTATCATAAACCATGCCCTGTAGGCACTTTCTATATAGCCATTAATCTTTTAGATTCTGACTTTGAAATACATTTGCCCTTGTTCTGTTTATTTTACGCATGGCCTAAATTTCTTATGATAGAAGAATAATTAGTTCTATTTTATATCTATAACTTCAAAACAAATAGCATTAAGTGACGTGTCATTTCTTTCACGACTTTTAATCTTTTACTAATCTTGAAGTATCTTCATTACAACAAACCAGGTTCTCTGCTAAATATAACCTCCTTTTGCTTTTATTACTTGAAAAGGAAATTACTTTCTTTATATCTTTCTCCAAAATTTACCTTTACATGCTAAGGCACAATTATAATTGCCTTTTTCCAGTCCCAAACTGACTACATTTCAGTAGAGCTAAATAAATAAATAAAACAGTACATTTGAGGAATAAATATTGGACATCAATATAAAAAGAATGCAATAACTGATAACTTCAGTAACAGCAAAATAATACAAAGTAATGTTTCCCTTTTCTTTTACGCTTACCTTTGTTTTACTGTCAAAACAGGTAAATCCTAGAGCAAAGTCGACTGTGAAACACAGGGCATCCCCTTGCCAACTGCACATATATGTTTTAGACTGGAAAGAAAAAGGTATGATGTTTGAGAGAAAAACCATCATTGTAATTTACCATATAAAAAATACTTTATGCAGAGGGTTTTTTGGGTGGGATGACACTCAACTGGCAACACTGGTACTGCTTAATATTAATTGTTATGTTTGAAAATCATCAAAACCTTCTGACTATAAATTAGTATTGGATTTGTCAGCTAGATATTAAAAGGAGATCTATACTTCAAGTCACTCTTCTACAGAATAAATACCATATTCTTGAAAATCATCCTTACAAAATGCAACACAGAAAAAACAAAGCCAAATATGACTATTCCAAACTCTTGGCAAGCTGCTTAGATCTGAGCTATTAATAACTTCTGACATCACTTCCAGCAAACATGCAGGCAACAGCGCCTAAATGTTTAGTCATTGCAATCTAATTATGAAAAAGCATTCTGTCTACTTGACCTTTCCATCTGATTTAAACCTGGTAGGCAACCTTTCTATTTTACAACATAGTTTCATTTGTAAGCTCTGGTGACATGCCAGCACAGCACTATGTTAATGTTAGTTAATGTAATCTAGTAAGAACTAATAGCTGTCACTCTTCAGTGAGCACTGATACTTGCCAGACAGTGCTATATATACACCAATTCTATGATCACCTTTCAGGTTAGACAGAAAAAAAAATTTCATTAACAAATCCCAGAAGTTCTGTTTAAACTTCTGAATAAGCTTTACAGTAAAAAGTCAATTAACTCTTTCCATGTATTTTTAAGGCTTGCTGTCTTAGGTCTATAACAGAATCTGAAAAGACATGAAAAAATTTCTGCTGATGATACAATATGAAACAGCTTGATGACACTCTCCATTGACAGCTAATAGCAAAAAGCCCATTGCCTTCAGCTCAAGTGGAGACCTGATTCTGTCCACAGGCTTTCCTTGCCTCACCTCACCAGCCATTTTCAAGATTATACCCTTGTGCCTTATGAAATCTTCCAAGGAAGCATTACTTTGCTCTCATTGCTATTTCATAAACCTCAGCATTGCCTCATGCTTAAACCTTTGTTGACATGAAAGTTTTGCATCTGGGTGATTTCTTTAAATTAAAAAAAATTAACACAAGAATGCCCTAGAAGAGACTGAAAGCATTAATAAACTTCCTTAAGTTGATATTTGTAATTTTAATTATGTTTTAAACATTTTTAGTATAATTTAAACCTTCTGCATGATTGTAAAGATTTCCTCATTCCAGTATTAATAAAAATACTTAGAGTTATACTAAAATAAGCATTTCTGAGTTACAGATATGACACTTTATAAAGGATTTTGAAAGGGCTGGGAGTGAAACTAATTAGCTAGGGCAGATTACTATTATAAACATCTTCACAATGTTGCAGATGTAAAATATTTCTGAATAAAAAATTTTGCTCATTGGTGTTCTAAGACCATATTATTTGGCATTTAAAAATATTTCAGTGATTGATATTCAATTAGAATGACATTTACATTTCCTTACATTTTATTCAGTAATTATAAGGTGGCATTAAGCACCAGTCATAACTTATTATCCATTATTTTCCAATTAAAAAGATTATGCTAGCTGAGCTCTGATGCAGCAAAGCAATTTTTAAAATGTATTAAATTAGATTCCCCCAATGGGTAAGTGTCTAATTGCTCAGCCACAAATGGTGAATACCAAAATGAACAATGCACAAATAATTAGCCTGAAGTACTTTACAAATATCCAGTATTGGCAAATAATGGAACAGGTTTGGAAATTATTCACAAATGCTGGAACAGAATATGCTGCATTTTCACTGTGATAAACATTACAGATTTGTGGTTTTTACTTACAAAACAGACTCAAGAGTGTTTTCTTTACGATAGAATTAATTTGCAATTTGCCATATAAATTTAAAAGCCTCCTTATAGCGTTTCCTCGCTGGTTTTGAACAGGTTCTCAGACAGCTCTGTGATAAGGATCCTCATCTCTGCTCATTAACGCTAGGACAGAGTACTATTCCTTCCCATTTCTGCCTTTGAAATAAGCTTCTCATACACTTGCAATTGTGTGATCACTCTTGGCTACCTATAACAATTGTTTACATGAAAATTTCACATCAGAAGTCTGGGATTAGCTGTCTTTCAGTGAATGTTGCAAAAGAATAAAAAAATAGTGCTGCATATTAGCCAGCTTGAGAAGTCACAGTTCAGGCAACAGAGAGGAAAGGAACAGGCGTCATACTGCAACAGCTAAGATTGTAGTTTACATCCTAGATCAATAATTTAATATTGTCTGAGCAATTTGTAATGATTTGTAGAATAAGTATATTTGTAATAAATTACAATTACAAAGCTTTTACCTGTGTAATTTTCAGGTATCAGCAACTCAATGCATATACTTTTAACTCACAAAAATATCATTAAAGTTGATAATAACACTGTCCAAACAGCATAAGAACAGTATTTCTAATTCATTCATAGACAGAATTCCTTAAACCTCCTGCCACTGATCAGAAGCATGACAGTAGTGTATCTTTGGCACAGGTATCTTCCTCCAAGACCCTGCAAAGGCTTAATAGCTACAATGACGGCACATACACACTCATTTTCTTTCTCACAGACATAGATATTTCCCAGAAATAATTCAGCTTTGAACTACCTCTGGTGTTGAAGAAACGACCGGGTGTGCACCTTACAGCCATGGTCTAGTTGACAAGGTAGTGATCAGTCAAAGTTTGGATTTGATGACCTCAGTAGTCTTTTCCAACCTAAGTGATTCTGTGATTCTATTCTCCTTGACTCTCATTCCCACCTACAAGCTCTTGACACTTCCATACCAGCTTGATCCTACCAGTTAAATAATACTACGAGGCTTGAGAAACTTAGTACTTTTTATTATGGTTTTATCACTTAGACTTCCATGACTACACAGACATTTTGGAATCTGCATTAGTTAATTAGCATGGAAGGCTTGGGTTAATTACCTCTTAATATAAGGGGAAAAAAAAGAAGAAGAAGGAAAAAAGAGAATAGCTTCTTTCATGCTTATCTTCCATAAGTTTTTACAAAAGGGCAAGGACAAGAGAGTTTGCTTCAGTGCTCTAAAACAAAGACCACTGTAGGATTCTGTCTAACACTGAGAAGAGACTTTACAAATATGTTCAATGACAGGCAAATTAATTCCCAAATCAGCTTTTATGATTATCAGTTACAACGACTCTCTCAGAAGAGGGAATGTGTTTCTGAAGAGATCTTCTAATAACAAGAAGGACTTTAATCTTGATTTCTGCATGTTGGGTACACAAACCAAGAGGTGAGTAAATGCTAAAACTGGAGATTGAATGCACAGGAAAAGAAAACAAGAGGGACTTTCTTATTTTCACTCCAAGAGGAGTGCAAAATATACCTCAAATAAGTGAGAGACAGAGCCTGAGGCACAAAGAGAAAGGGGGACCACTTCATGTTTAGTCACTGGCCCATGATAAAGCACAAAGACTTGGTGGGTAGCATCACCACAGCAGCCCAGACATAGATGGCTTGGGAAGGCAAGGCAAGGAGAAAGAGAAATTCTCCTTGTCTTCAGTTTCCTTTCATGTGTAGGGGTCCTTGTCCACACTGAGCCATAGTATGAAGGCAAACTAAGCATGCCCACTACATCAGACTGAGACCTTCTCATTTCTCCACACACATGTGGGTGTCCTGGGTAGGCTGAAGGCATAAGTGTGTTTGGTTTCATCTGGGACTGGGTAGTTCAAATGCTTCTAAATAAATCTGGACATGCAATAGAATTTTGTGGTGACTGGAATATGAGTTTATTGCAGTGCTTTAGCTGGAGGACATAAATTTGCCTGAGTTCTGCCATAGGCATCCAATATAGTATCTGGATTATTTTTTGAAGACATATGGTCTTTACTGTCACTCTGATGTGGGATTGTATTCTGTTTGATTTTCTGTATACTGGGGCTTATGTTTTTCAGTAATGGCTGTCAGTTGAGATGTCACATTCTGAGATCATAAGAAAGATTCTCAGTTAAAAAAATGCCATTTAAGATAATTTTTAAAGAATCAAGATGGTCGACTACCAGCCTTTTCAGTCAGGACTTATTTTTCTAAATTTTCTTGGGAAATAAGGTTTCTAAGGGTAAAATGAGGCTCAGTGATGTTGCTCATCTAAGTGCAACTCAGAAAAACATATCATATATTCTTTTTAAAGGATATTTTCCAACTCTAGTGCTGTTGTTCCAATCATCAAGTTTATAGTTTCAAAAATTCAGCTGATGCTTTGCTACATTGTGGTTAGTTATTGTCTTGCACCTCATTTTGCTTTAACTGCAGCATTCAAATGCAATATATTAATTCATTTTGCACTCAGCTATGTTCTATTGAGCAGGAATTTTAGTATTTTTGATCAGCCAAAATACAGAAATAATACCAGTCTTCTATTCTAAATGAGTACAAATTTGGCATGTACATGATTTTCCTTGTTTATTTTCCAAATTAGGCAATCCCATTACACTTTACCACTTGAACTATACATTTTCCCGGCTACTCTGTGAACTACTTTATAGATGCAGTCATACATTTGCTCTAAGATGGGCTGTAAAGGTTTATTGCATGTAAGTGGGAACACAGACAGTATTTCCAACTAGACTCATAATATAGACTTCAACACACACTTTCTAAAAATAAATTATAACAAGACAGCAAAGCATTTAGGTGAGAACCATATCCATACCCATACAGTATACACATTGCACAGTGTTCACTTATTCACTTTAAGTTCAGATATATGCTATGCCTCTGAGTGAAATTAATATGACATCAATATAATAAATACTAAAATCTTAATAAAACTTTGACTTTGCTTAGAAAAGTGAGTATTAGCATTAAAAATAACATTATTATTAATCTAATGAATATGTTTTTGGAATATTGTTTTCCAGAGACAACTCATCCCTTTTACATGTAAAATAACGTAGTTTATGAAAACAAATTTTAATTTGTTCAGTAAAACCAGCACCTACTTCATATCTTATAAAATAGCCATCATCTTGTCTTTTTCCTTTTTTTATAGTTAACTACCAATGACTATAGAAACAAAGCATTAACAACAGTGCATGTGTTTAGCATATTAAATTTGTGATGATGCCAAAACCTTTAAAAGTTAATGGAAAAGCTCTTTTGAGCTTTTCAAAATTTACCTGTTATTTTTTAGTGTAAGATATTCAATAATTAGAGGTTAGCCACATGCAGACCAAAAATCAGTGACTAAAAATCCCAAACAGAACAACTAGAAATACCTCAAACTGAGCACTTTTCCCTCTTAAATGAAATTACTTTTCCGCAAGGTCGATGATCTCATAAAGTGTTATGAAAGTGAAATGTATGCAGATGAGAATGAAATTTTAAAGGGCTCAACATNGAATTGAAGATTAACATAATAATTGAATCTAATTGTAAGAGTTTTCCCTAGAAATCAATTACTGGTCATCATTTCAGTCATATTAACAGATGACTCCAGGGTTGCCAATTTGAACAGAAAAAAAAATCAGCATCCTCTAAATATCACTGATGCTTGTTTCTTCTTATTTCTAAGACAAAATCTTTCCTCATATTACATTTAACAATTTTTTCAATCTTTCTGTCAGTGTCAGTATATGTAAAAAATGGAAGTTTGTAGGACTTGTCAGAGGAACTTAAATGCCTGAAAGAGATGGGCCTAAACTATGTTCTCTTTTATTCTGCATTAGAAATAATAAACTGCACATCAGCATTTAAAATATAGTGACAGTGAGGGGAAACATTATACCAAGAGCAGAGGGTTTGGAAGACAGATTCTTGCATTAAGAATTTATACAGCAGTTTTTTACAAGCTATTAAGTTATACAGGAGTGACAGGAGCAAGGTGCCTTAATGCATCCAGCATATTTACCAAAACATAGAGTTTGGTAAAAGCCTTCATATGGGACCAGCTAGGTCAAGAAAAAGCCTTTTTGACATTCAAATTTTAGCATAAAAAGCCATCTAAGTAGGATGTGGAGATGAAGATAAGAGCAGCCAGAGTTGTTATGGTTGTACTGAGAAATATATCTCAGCCCACACACAAAGAGTGTACTAGGAGGCCAAACTAAAACTCTTAATTCTGAACACAGCCTGCAAAATCTTCTGCAATGTTTTTTTTTTTGCATAGAATTACTCATGCTAAACAGAAGTGCTTTGTAAACTCTTTAAAACTGCAAAATAGTTGAATTAAAAATGCATATGCTTTGGCTTTCTCATATATAAAAACCCCTGTTATTTTAGTATAAAATATTTTACATTTACACATCACCCTTCTTTAATTTTTTTAAGCAAAACTTTCAGAAGACATTATAAAGCACATTGAAAGCATTCTCACTCTGAATCGGCATTACATATGAGAAAATGAAATCTGACATTCACCAAAAGCTTAAGAGTTTTCAGAAATTTCATCCAGAACACACTTCGTAAACTCAGGTGTATTCCTGTTACAGACAGCTGTAAAAAAGGAATCAATGAAATGATTTCTTTCAGAGTGATCAAATTAATACCATCTTCACTTAAAAGACGTGGCAGATCCACTCACTTGCCCATACCTTTAAGGAATTTGTCATGTCACATTTAAAAGGTTACAGAACCATGATAATTATGTATAGACACAAATAAAACCACGTTATTGAAACAAACCAGATCTGATTAAAAATCTAGTACAAAAAAATCTAGTAAAAGTCCTTTGACTGCTGTTGCTGCAGTCAAAGGAACTGCATCTTAAAGCCCTAAAATTACTCTTTACATACATTGCTTGATATTAGTACAAAACCAATGCATTCTCTTGTAAAAGACTGTGCTGTAATCTGATGCTTTTTTTTAAACATCGATGCCCATTTGTGGTTCAGCATATATGTATGCAAGAGACACTCTGGCATTAAAAGTAAGATTTTTCAAAGGACCAAATAATGGCTTATTATATTTTCATGATATTTATCAAAGGAAACTTCCATTTATTTCAGTAGACATGGGGCTAGCTCAGTGCTTTTAGAAAATAATACCTATTCTTAATACATCCATATTTTAAATACTGGCTTTCTCAGGGTATTGCTATGCTTGAAACTTCTGTCTTTAGGTCATCTACTGAAATAACTATCTCATCTAATATACTTTTAATTTTTAATTAGGTCATGCTCATGACACTATAGCTCCTAACTGCAAAAATGGTTTGCTTAGTTGAGCTCTCATTGGACAGCTGCGTTTTCAGGACCATTCAGCATCACTGAGATTAGGCAGTAAACCCCCATTACAGAGAGACCAGGGCTACATGCACATGTGGGCTGGAGCGAATGCTCCTCCACAGGAATTGTGTTCCTGTAGGGAGACTGAGGTCAACTTGTAGGTTCAGCTATTCCTTGGCAAGACAAGCAGATAATGCAGTTGTGGCTGTCTACTCTTGGCCATGGCATTGTCTGTGTAATGTGAACCCACGGCTAATGTAAACCTGACAGAAGAAAGAAGACTTGCTACCTCCTCTGCTGAACAGGCAGACTATGGCTTAAAGTGACTGCAGGAAAAGGCAGAGAGATAAATGGGCGAAGGAGAACAAAATCTAAGACCAGCAGCTTAGCAATGGTTATCTTGTACGGGGAAAATTTAAAATGTGTTCTTCAGTCTTGACTTACATCAGAAAGAGATTTTGTCTCCTCATCTCTGTGACAGAGCAATGGCTTCATTGTTTTGTAGCAACTCCTTTTTCCACAAAGAAAAGCAAGATTCAACAGTGATTTGAATGTTAACAGTTTCCTACCTGTAGATTGTCCCAAGTGTATTTTTACATACCTGAGGCAGATTCTCAGTGTCTATCACAGTAATTGGGCTGGCACCATACCAGAACCAATAGAACACTGCTGGTGTACTACAGCAAAGACAATGACTTTGTTTGGATACAGTTTGCTAATATATAATGACAATTTTTTCTTCTCTGGTGATCTATAAATTCTGGAATTTCACATTTGAAAAGGGATTTTAATCAGAAATACCAACAAAAGACATTCCTGAGCACAGAATTCAGTTCTGAACCAATGACGCTTTGATGGGATACTCTTTTTCTGCCCGATTCTTATAAAGGAATCTTATAAAGGTGGAGAGTAATAGTGAATGACAACTTTTAAAAACATAAAATCAAATATAAAAACCCGAGATATTACTCTATAGGTAATATTACTCTGTAAATTTGGAATTCCATGGCACCAACTTTTTGACAGATTTCAAAGAATCATAGAATGCTCTGTGTCCCAAACCCCCTGCCATGGGCAGGGACACCTTCCACTACACCAGGTTGCTCACGGTCCTATCCAACCTGGCCTTGAACACCTTCAGGAATGGGGCAGGCACAGCTTCTGTGTGCAACCTGTTCCAATGCCTCACCAACCTCACAGGAGAGAATTATTATGTAATAATATGTAATAATACGTAATCTAAACCTGCACTCTCTTTCAATTTAAAGCCATTCCCTCCTGTTTTCTTACTGTGTGCCCTTGAAAAAGTCCCTCTCCAGCTCCCTTGTAGTTTCTGCCTTATTCAAGCCTATAAGATCCTTGAAAAATAATAACGAAACTAGATTCCTATGACATAGTTTTTAAGTACTTGGATTTATAAATAAATATAAATATTACATTATGTATAATTATTTACATTTACTCTTTCAATAGAAATGATTTGTAATTTTAAGAATATTTTGCTATTTTTAGAAATAATGGTCAATATTTTATATTAATAATGTTTAAAATAGAGAATATAGAAATGAGTTTGATTTCAATAGCCTTGCACATGATAAATTATATTGCTTTTTAAAAAATTGTAATAGGAGCATTGCTTGATTTTCATCTGTTATTTGAATTGTTGAATGATTAATAATTATTGCAAGGGCATTTACAATTAATCTGTATAGCTCTCAGCATCTTTTTTTTTTTTTTTTGTGATCGTGAATGGTGGTTTTTTTGCATCAGTGTGGAAACGAATTCGATTCTAACAGCATTTCTACATATGACCAGTTAAATTGGAATTGTGATAAGCTTTCTGTACATAATGAAAACAATCTAGAACTTAATTGTGTAATTAAACTGAGTGCTTCTTGTAACAAACTGGTGAGTATCTTTTAATGATGCTATAAATTCAGTCTAATCTAAATGCTATTTAACATCTCACCTGAATGCAATGAGGATATTCTCTTTGCTTAGATGTTTGTCTCAGAAATTAGTTCTGTAATTAGCATGGCTTTTCCATTCTTAAAGGGACTCATACATAATTCTGTTTCATATGTGCTTTCTAATCATCACAGAATTAAAAAAGCATTGCCAACTGTATTTAACACTTTCACATTTTGAATGTATTATTTGCAGCTCTCAAGGCTTACACTGTGATCAACCAATCCTGTTTTACTCATCTTCTCAGTTCACCACAAAGAATTAATAGATTCATAAGCTAGAAATGACAATTATTTCTTATTCAGACGGCCCAATTTCTCTTAGATTTTGTTTAAGTGGACTTATTTTGCTCAGTCTGAGGATGACTTAAACTACTGTTTCTGAAGAACTATTTAATTTCCAAAGATGCCTAGAAACAATGAGGGTGTTTGTTGTAGCGGCAGTAACTGAGGCAGCTGAAGTGTTCTGAGCATCTCAGAAATCAGGAATTCAGAAGAGTCAGGTAAGCTGGGATAGAAATTTAAGTGGAAAGACAACTAATCTAGGACCAAGTCCCAGAGGCGACATGGTCTCTAAGATCTATTCTGATTACATCTAATTCGAGCTGTAGTAAGATCAATTCAAAATGCCACTGAAGAATGACTAGGAAAATACATTTTGTGTAATGTTCTAGGAAGGAGACCCAGGAACTGAACTTACTTTAGGAAGCCTGGATCTGAATATTACAAAACCTTCAATTTTCTCTAAATTAAAAATTTTCTGTTGAACTACATTTCACGGTTAAAAAAAATAGTTTCAGATGAGGCTAATTCCACACTTCCATGTAGTGTGGCTGCCATACAGTGGGAATGCAAGGAATACGTATTCCTGATGAACACACATCACTATTTACATTCTTAGTGGCTTGTTGAACATTCAATTTATAAGCAAATGTAAAGGTACATTGCTAAAATATGCATTGATGTTCCGTTGCAAAAAAAAAAAAAAAAAGTTTAGAAGCAATTTGAACTTTTACGTTAAGGATCTTCCCATCTGGCTCCTGATTTTGAAATCATGAGGAATTTATAGTTATCTCTAGTAGACAAGGAATAAATACCCTAACACATAAGCTCATTTTGTGTCTTTCTGGAGCTACTCAAGATATGGAAGCTATTTATCAATTTAATAGGTTTTAAAATATCACTGCACATTTCTTTCAGATCTTTCATCACGATGTGATTTTACACACCACAGAAGCAAGAGGTGTAGCATGTATGCATACAGTCACTACTACACTGATCTTTTATACAATACGGTCAACTACATGAGAAAACATACTAGTTTCCTTGAAAGGTTATTGAAATCAGTTGGAGAGATCTATTCACTTCTGTATGTTTTGATTTAGTTCTACTGAACGTTTCAGAAGATTTTTAACAGAACTATGCATCTAAAATTAAGTAACTGTCCAGAACAAACAGCAAGCAGTTGTTGGAATGAGGAGGATGCATAGGTTATTCCCTGAGCTGCAAAGGAAGGATGAGAGGGATGCATTACATGGACAAGTTTTATTAAGGAAACTTTTAAACCATAAATCTTTACTAGAAAAACCAGAGGTGAAAATAAAAACCTGTCAACAATACAGATTTCGAAAGGATTTGTACAATAAACAATGGATGTTTCATGGAAAGCAACTTCATCTTTCTCAGATGAAAATATTATGAATAAGTTAGAAATTAATTAAAACTGATGAACTGGCAAAATCTATGACAAGATATTACAAGGAAATTATAAAGATGACTAGAAGAGAGGGAATGAAAAAGTAGCCAGGAGCAAACACTTAATCAGATATAGTCCATCAAGCAAAAAAGGAAAGAAAAACAGAGCTGAGGAAAAGTTATTCCTCAAAATAATGACATGGGTTTTTTTTTTGTTTGTTTGTTCCTAAACATCCATGACATGGTTGTAGATTCCTCAGGCATTTCACACAGATCAACCTGAAGAATACACAGTGTTTAGAGGGAAGTGTAGAAGTCTGGAACAGGAAGACGGTGAACTAAGCATAGTGCAAGGTGTGTCACTCTCATGTCTGTCATTTTTAAGTGTGGAAGACTCTCAGGCTCACAGATGAAAACAGAGATTTGCTGGACTGACTAAACTGTAAAAGAAATTAATTCTTGCTTACAAAACAAAACAAAACAATTAATTTCCATTATCTGCTATTTAATTTTATAGGAATTTTAATCATAAGTGTTTTAGCAGCGTATTTGTAGAAAGAAAATTGAAAGTTTCATATGAGAATCCTGTAGAAGCAAAGCTCCAGGTCTGCATGCACAATTATTCCCAACAATTATTTTTGCATTTATCTAGGAACAGACATAATCAGCAAGCAATTCTGAGCCACAATGAGACAGTCTGGATTACATATTCAGCATCAAGAATCTTACTATAGAGAATGGTTTCCTGTTAACTCTTAGGAAAATAAGGAAACACTAAAAATGCATGCCAAAATATAAAACACCCACAGCATGTGGAATTCATGTTAACTGGATTATAAGCAGGAAAAATAGAGGATAATTGCATTGTACATTTATGTTCACTAAAAAATGGTTTTGAATTTCCAATAATGTTAAGTGAAATAATTTGCAACATTTATTAATTTTTATTTTATTTTAATGTATAGTATTCACAGGAGGAATCTGTATCATTCCAGGACCATTAATTTTACTGCTAACAACACCAGTACTGCTAACAATAACAATCTCTGACCTGGCCAAATATATATCATAATTTAATTTCCAGAGTTTATTTGTATGTCAAGATCATCATTGAATCACAGCACAAAATGGAAAGAAGTTCACTAGAAGTACTTACCTTTGAGCACAGAAAATAACCAGGCAGCAAAACTTCTTGAATATTCTGATATAATTGAGTGAAACCCAACCTATTTTAATATTTGGAGTAACCCATATAAAAAAACCATTATTTTTCGTCCAAGAAACAAATGGCTTCATGACATTAGGCTATTCAGCCGTATGGGGATTGGAAAGAACTTGCAGCACCCTGCATCATAGCTGGAAGTAGGAAGGGAAAACTTTTTTTTGTGTTAGAATTCCTAAAGAGAAGGGTATGTAGCCATGTCTCATCCCTATATACTAATTGCAGGTGTTTTAGAAACACAGTAGTAGATGGTTTTACATGCATGGTTTTTTTCAGCCTCCTGAGAGTTCTTCCATTTGTGAAACAGATTCCTCTTCTGTGTCTTCTGCCAGCCACGTACCAAAGCTTACAAGGTTTCAAGATGCCAAAATCGTTAGTTCAATTTTTCTACAGCTGACAGTGAAATGTATTACTGTCACTCTTTCCTCTGTCCAGCACCAGATACTATTCCAACATCCTACTCCATTCTCCTGTTGAACAGAACTGATCCAAATCATCCCTTTGAGATGTTTCTGCATTAATTTAGCAATCATATCCAAGATTCAGATGAGTCAATATAATTTCCCTTGGAAAGAATAGTCTGACGCAAGGGAAGAATACTGATTAAGTAATTAAAAAAAGGTAACATTGAAAAACAGAATAAAATCCCATGGTACTGAAAAGACCAACCCAAAGGGTCAAAGAATTAGTAAGAGCTCTGGAAAACGTGCTAGCTTTTTACTTTTGAAGATTGTCTACACTGTAAAAAACTTGGAAAATAAATAAAAT
>VWZG01000561.1:436-86837 GCA_013396735.1 Grallaria varia
GTGTGTGCCTGTCCGTGTGTGCCTGTCCGTGTGTCCGTCCGTGTGCTCCTGTCCCTCTGGTCCATTGCCACCACAGTCCCCGCTGGGCACACCTGGGCTCAGGAGCCGGGCACCAGGTACCACTTCGGGTGGTGCTGTGTTTGTGCAGGTAAGAGGACGATTTTGGGTTTGCACGCCTGGCACCCGGGGCACAGTGACTGTGAACACAACCTCTGCTGTGGCCCTTTACTTTCCCTTTTCCCTTGTGCAGGGAGGAAACTCGAATTCAGAAGATTTTTTCCTTTTAATTTTAAATTATGCAGACATGCAGGAACAGGATCTGTCTTTTACAAAGAGAATCCAGAGGTTCCATTCCAACGAGAATTCCATTATTCTTAATCTGCATTTGTTTATTTTTTTAATGTAGTCAACAAAGTTTTCAGACCACAGAGCCTGCTCGGTGAGTCTGTCACCTGGACCAGGTCTGGTCAGCGCTTGAGTTGGGATTAGAGGATGCAGAGTGCCTTCACTGCAGGTGATAAAGCAGAGGTTGAGGAATAGGTAATGTCTTCATTAAGGAGAGACATTGAGAAAGTTTGGAGCTGACAGGAGGTTTACAGATGTCAAGATTGCACTACAATCACTGTGTTTAGTGTTGGTTCTCCTAATCATAAATACCCTGGGATTTTGATGACTTAACATGTTTATGCATTCTGTCTGTGTGACACTGCAGTTTCCATCAGTATGTGGGAATACTGTGCTGTGTTAACAGGGTAGTGTTGTCTTCAGTCCACATTTGCAACAAATGTGCTGTGCTTCACTTTTTAGCTGTAGCCTCAAAGCCTTGCTCTAAACTGCCTATTTCAGCAGTTACTTCATTTCTGTTTTTACACAGCTAGCGTTCTTAAAAGTGCACTGATTGTTCCACAGATGACACTTCACAGCATTAGTATGCACATGATGCTGTGTCTATTTGCACGTATTTTGATTAAAACCTTAAAATAACACAGCCCATCTGTGCAGTGTGGACATTAATGGAATCATTCTCAGGAAGATGCACCTGCAAAATCTGTCTCTGTTTCTGTGTGCTTAATTACCAACCAGGATTACTCTAGGTGCATGCCTGAATTTTCATTTTTCTCTTTGATGATAGCCTATGTAGACATCTGATTTGGGGGAATTTGTATAGATACTAATTGGTAAAATAGTAGGGGAGGTTTGTCAGATAGATGTTTTCAGGCAATTTAAGGTTTATTCCATGAGGTTTTTATTTTATTTTTTTTAAGAATGGATTTTATTAAAGTGTCAATCCTACTAAATGTCATACATATTTTCCAGCAAGATGCTGCTATTCTGAATATACAAATAGTATGATCTTTATCCACAGCTGGGACAGTGCTCTGAAGTAACTTCCAGTTAGATTTTATATCAGTGAAGTGTTTATGGAATATTATTATAAAAGAAAGCCCTGAGAATGTCTTGCAGATTCACTGTGCATCTTCAATAAGTGTGTTATGTTGCTACTGCTTCTAAGAGGAGGCAGTGTGTTGTTTTGGCATCTTTTCTGGTGAAACAGAGAAGTTAAGAGTGTGGATCTAAGTTTAGGAATGGGCAACCCACCAACTGAGGAATGTCATCTGGTTTTGGAGAGAATTATTTCAAGTAACTTGCAGAAGGGCAGTCCTCAACATGTTGCAGAGCAAAAGGAAGAACCTGGGTCTTCGGACTTTTAAACCAGCTGATGATGCAGACTCTGTCTCCTGAGGTCAGTTTGGAGCCAAATCTTACTTGTTTTATCAGAAAATAGTATTATACCTGATTTGAGTGATTCTCTCTCAAATTTGAGTGAGAACAATGTCATGAATGAGAAAAGTCTTTGGCTTGAAGTAGCACATTTGATGGAGGACTTATTGCAGGGGAAGTTTCAGTGTGACTAATGAATACGACTCCTGTTATTATGGTGGAAGTTCCTCAATGGGGACCAAAGAGAGGAAGAATTAGGTGGAAGGATTAGTTTAGTTTTTTGGTCTGTAGGAAGGTTTTTCTGGGCTCAGAGACCCAGACAATGTGTGGGTGAGCATGTCTGTAGCACCTATACATACACGTAAGTATTTTCTTACTTCTGCTGGCATTTCATGTAGTTTTAAGGCAAACATCTTTGCTACATGCCAGAGCTAGCTTTTGATTCTGGAGATTATGATACTGCAAATAATAGGAATAAAAGAATGCTTTTGTTTCCAGCATGTGATAACTTTCCTGCTAAAATACATTTCTGAGATTTGCTCCATAATTATCTTGGCTTCAAAGGATATTTCAATTTGTCACACTACAAGGCTTTCTTCTAAAACATGTTTTGATTAATCACTGCTAGGTGATCACAATTCCTCCTGTTTAAAAGCCATTCTTCCGATTTCCCAAAATGAGGAGCAAAACCCCTAAGAAAAAACCTTGCATTATATCAACATCTTGCCTGCACCATCACGCCTGAATATTATGGGTGATACTGGGCTATTTCAGCTGTTCAGGCAATACCAAATCCCCCAGTTATTATTACATGAGCTTTATTTATGTGTTATCTCCCATGACACTGAAATACCTCTTTCCAGGCTTTCCAACTCTTTATTCCATGACAAGGAAATGTGGCAGGGCATTTCTGTCTCTAAGACTGGCTCTTCAGAGAAGACACATTCCTGCAGGCCTTTCCATGGCCAAAGACAGGAATGCTGGGTCTTTACTGGGCGCTGCTCACTTTGTAAAAGGCACTACCAGCTGTTATCAACATGTTTTGGAGTTTGAGATCTCAGGTTTGGGGAATGAGGAAAAGGGGAGGCAGCACCTACAGAAATCACTGAACTGTAACTGAGGAACCAGGAACATTTGTTTAAATTCTTGTAGCAAATGTAAGTGGAAGAGTAAAAGAGCAGGACAGTGGTCTTATTGGAAACTAGTCATATTTGAACACGAGCTCATTCTGTTAATTTCCTCCATCATATACTTTGTTTTACTCGGTGTTTTCCTAGAGGCTTGTTCCAGTTGTTGCAGGAGGTTTAGTGATCCCCCCTTCAATAGGAATAACATCAGGCTTCTGAAGTTGGCAGGAGCAGAGCTCAGCTGAGATGACTGTCCCAGCTCCATTAGGGAAGCCAAGCAGAGGAACGTATTTTGCAGAAAGAAACTTCTGCTAAGATCTCCTGTTATGATTTTGGGAGACTTGCAGGTCTTAAGGCTCGAAGTGATCTGCTCAAGGTACACTCAGACTTGCTTTCTCCTCTGCGAGCAGGTATGAAATCTCATGAGATAATGAATCATAACATTTATTTTACAGTTTTTAATTTCAAATTTTGTTTAAAAAATACTGCTAGATTATGGGGGTTTTCAGCAGAGAGGAGGTCATAGTCCTTATGACCTTGATTTGTAAATGTCATCCAGGGTCAGTAGATTACTGATTACAGTAGGTGAAGTTAAGGATTTTTCCCTTAACATTACAGTTAAACCCCTGAACTGTAGTCAGGGAACAGGGATGGAGGATGTTGTTCTGGCAGCCTTTGTCAAGTCACTGAGTCTGTGCACAGTCAATTCCTCCAGCTGTGAATAAGAGATGATGTTAGAAGGAAGTTTGACATGAATTGTGACCTCTAGTTCTTAAAAAACACACAAAAAAATTAGAAGGTATATGTTAGTTCAAAGCATTCTGATATCTTACTAATTGAATAATACATTCTCCAATGATTTGCAACATGTCCAGAATTCGAGATACAAAGACAAACTACCTGGATCTGACTTTTTGGGAAGTATAAAATCAGAAATAATAGAACTGTTTAGGTTGGAAAAGACCCTTAAGATCATGGAGTCCAACTGTTAACCCAGAACTGCCAGGTCCACCACTACTAAACCATGTCCCTAAATGCTACGTCTACATGTGTTTTAAATACTTCAGGGATGGTGATTCCATGGTGATTTCTTGGGCAGCCTCTTCCAATACTTAACAACTATTTCAGTGAAGAAATTCTTCATAATCTCCAGCCTAAATATCCCCTGGTGCAACTTGAGGCTGTTTCTTCTTGTCCTATCATTCGTCTTCTGGGACAAAAGACCAACAGCCACCTCACTACAACTTCGTTATAGGTCTTCTCTTCAGAGATAATAATGCAACACTTAGAACCCTACAACCCTTTTTTCCCATCTCAGGACTTTTCCTTTCTGTTGTATGATCTCCTTTGCCCTTGCTGGTGCCAAAAAAACAGGACCAATAGTACTAATTGAAGGAAAAGTTGTTTATTCATTTCTAGTCTGAGTATGAGGGTGGGAGTGGGCTGACAATATTTATTTTTCAGCATCACTAGAAGGTCAATTGAATAGCTCATTCTTCACCTAGCAAAGAAAAGGTATGCACAGACCATTATTGCTTAGAGAAAGCTGTTTCAGGAATGGCAGTAGGTGGTTAGATGGTGACTGTATCACCAGCCAGGGACTTGTGTTATAGCTTAGAGATTTAATCTGGAGTGGAGAAAAAATGTTCTATAATAACCAGTACTGATATACAACAAATACGTTGCTCAGTGGAAAATTAATTTCTTTTGTTTCCTTGTGCTGCTGGAAGCAACTTTAAAAAAGTTTCTTTGCTTGGGAGATTGAAGCAAGCTGAGTTGCTGTTCTTTATTGCAACAAGGTTTTCATGGCAAACACCTGATATTTTTGTATACAGCAACAAAAGCCTGAGATTTCTGCAAGTATTTTGACTTCAAAAGGCTTCTTTCATTAAAACAGTATGAATACTCTCTAAAACCTTCCCATTTCTTTCCTAGTATGGGGGAAATTTAGCAATAAAGAGCGGGCAGATGCCCGTGAGCCCTGGCTCTTGCTTGCAAACTCCTGTGCTCCAGAAATAGTGAAGCAGGCTGTCCTGGGAGCCCACTGAAGAGTCACAAATCCCACTCCAGGGTGTGTGGCCAGAAAGTGTCAAACGTGGAGCTGATCCGATTACGTGTCACAAAGCTTCTCCAAGCTGTGTTAGCCTTGACAATTCATTAGGAATGAATGAAACGGAATTATAGGTCATATTTTGCAAGTGCTGTCAGTCCTGATTATGCAGTTGTCTAGATTTTCTTTGCTCAGGGAGTACTGTTATGGCAGAGCTCATCTACCATGCAGTCGATGTAAGCCATCCTTCTCCAGCTCATCAGAATCTATTTACTTTGCATTGATTCAGTTCCTTAGAAATTAATCTTTGATTCTTTGCAGAACAGAAGGATCCCTTGAGTTTGGTTTAAGCAACTTGATTTGATTATTGTTATGTCCTGAATATTGATTCTTTAGTGATTTTAATAAGATGTGTCAAAACTGCCATGTTTCACTTCACAGGTGAGGGCAAGTTTAAACCATTGACAGGTTTTAATATTTTTGGACTCATGGTCTTTGACCTAAGCTTAGCCAACACTTAGTTGTGGTTTGACTGCTTATTACCCAAGTGCAATTTTTTCAGTGTTGTTTGTTTAACCATAGTGAGTTATGTGCCTATTGGCAGCATCCAGGTATTTCTTTCCAGCGAAACCAGGTTTATATTGATTGTCATAAGAATAATCCTTTTGCATATCGATTGCAAAGATTTTCTTTGAACTACAAAGTTTAGAGCTGGAGGTACCAGGGGGATTTCTGCTGGCTCCATGCTTAGTGTAAAACTAATTACCGCTTGTACGACAGAACTTCTGTAATTCCAATTCCACCAGCAGATAAAGACTACAGATAATGTGCGTGGACTGTCTTGATTACCACTGGAGTTCTTAGAAATGAAACAAGAGCTGCTATCCATTTCACAGCACTTCCTGTATGGGCATCCCTGCAACCCTCTGTCCATTTCAGTGGTAGGACTGTTTTTCTCCATAGTAAGTTAAATACCCTAATGAGTCTACAGCATGGGGATGGAAAGGAATGCATGGTTTTCAGTCCATTGTAGGACTTGATAAGAGGCTGTTCCTCAGTGCTGACCTTTGCAAAATATACCAGAAAATCTTCAAGAAACCCTGTTTACAAAGTCTAGGCAGGGTGATCAGACGCAGTGGTTTTAACTTCTGATCGGAAAATTAATTCAGCACCGGCTAAGAGGCAGCAAGGCACAGCTCTTCTGTATCACCTGGCATTCCTCTGGTCCTGTGAGTGCACTGGCAAAGCTCAAATCTGTCTCATTTCTAAGACCTGCAACATCACAGCCTGGGAGGCTCAGTCTGAACACAGGGCCTGGTGGTGCAGATCTGCAATGGCCAGTGACTTCATGTTCCTCCAGCAAGGAAAAAAAAAAAATCATTCCTTTTATAAAGCACAGTGCTTTAACATAGACAATAAATCTGTTCAGGTGCCCTGGGAGGCTGGGGCAGAAGGGAACTGCTCGTTCCTAATGGATGGGTTGACAACCTTTGTTAAAGTCTGACCTTTCATAAGCCACCTTGAGTAGTTTCAAGGCAATTTCCCTGTCCTGCTCTGCAGTTTAATTATGGTGCCACCTCTAGAGTGTTTCTGAGAGTGGTTTTTATGTTTTCTGGAGGCTTTTCTTAATTGTACAGATAAGTACTTTTATGATTGATTCCTGAAATTAAAACAGTTTACAACTGCGCTTATTTCATCTTCTTTCTTTGCAATCCCTTGGGTTTATTACTGACTACATTTTCTGTTCATTTTTTCACTCAAGCTATTTGTGTATTTCTGACTAGTTTTTTTTAATCCTTTAATATTCACTGTTTTACCTTTATTTTTATTGCTGCCTTGCTACTTTCCCCCCCCCCTTTTCAGTAGATATTTCTATTGCCATATTTTCTTCTCTTAACATCCTTTTCACTTCCCTTAGCAGCTGTTCCCAGACTATGGCCCATGACCCCAGGCACCCTGTGGCAGTTACGAGGGGGCTTTAAAATGAAGTTGCTGATTTTAGATGTGGCGACACAGGGAAGTCAAAGAACTGTTGCTTTCCTTCATCAGTTTCTGAGCTAAGACTGATAACAACATGTAGGAAAACAGATAAAGCATAAAGTACCCTGATACCAGACTCTACTGGTATGATAAACAACTTAAAACTATTTACTCTGACTTCAATTTCTCATTTCCATGCCTATGGTTTTGCTCCCTGTCTCTATTTTTTGAAGGCATTGACTTCTAAGGCAGGTCCTGTCCAGCCAAGGAAGCCATGGAGAGTACACTGAGTTTTGGGTATTCTGCCCCCTGTTTGGGGGAGTTTGTGGCAGCTTTGTAGGTCTTCAGGATTAAGAAAACAATAACAACAACAACAACTAAAAAAAACCCTACCAAAAACCAAACCAAACTGAAAATAAAGCCACCAGAAATACTCAGGGATAGTTCTGTGTTAACCAGTTTTGCTTCTTCCCTTAGTTCTGTGCCTTTGAACTTCTCTTGATTTATGACTTGCAGATGCTCAATTTCCTTAATTAATTGCAATGGCCCATGGCATAGATGGACATACCCCTGATGATTGTGCCACTGGTTTGTGTGGCATATAACCTATCTTGGGTCTGTCTGCCTCGAGCAAAGAGTCTGAGTGTGTGTATTTGGAGATGGGCTTTCTCTGCACAAGATTTTGTGATGGCTCACCTCACCTAGCTTTACGTACCTGTTGGAGATTCTCCTACTCAGGCATCCTTTGCCTATAGAGATGGTGGGAAAAGAAAAGAAAAAAAAAAAAAAAGAAGGTTTTTCAGGAAAATTCGTTTGACCTTTTTGAAATATATTACTCCCAAGAAATGTCTGTTCCTCTCTATGGGTCATAGAGGGCTGGCAGGTGGTTTACTCAGATATAGACAGTGCATTGTAAATACCTGGTTTTGGTCAGATGAAACCTGGTAATTTCAATATTACTTAAGCAGCAGGACTGATTCCCCAAGCCAGGCTGAAGTGGCCATGGCTGTTGACCAAATGTCAGGGGCACCTTTCTGTCAATAAGTTATCACTGCTGGAAAGTTTTGTATTGGTTAAAACAGGCATTTTCAGTGAGGGTCTGGAATATCGTAGAGGGGCGATGTGACTATTTTATCCTAGGTATCAGATTTAGGATCTTTCAGGAGATATGTGATATGACAATGATGTCATGTAGCTCAGTGTTTGATCATGTAGAGATGATATAGGAAGTATTAAGCTGTTGAATGTCACATTATCTTAAAAAAGCTTTTCTCTAATCCAGGGTTTGTGTAGGAGGAGGGATTACATTGGCTTTGGGGAAAACTATCTTTTGGGCTGATTTAGTGCAATTTTAAGACAATTCTGTGTTGCTCTTGCACTGGAACCAAAATAATTGCTGGAACATGGCAGAATTTTCTGTGAAAGGGTCAATTGTTTAAGTGATAATTTAACTTATTCCAGTTTTAAATAGGATAGAGTTTATTAATTCTGATTTGTCATTAAGAAGCTCTACAGGGCATGGACTTTTTCTATTGTCAGTCCCACACTGTCTGCAAAAATTGGTCTTTTTATACTAAGTGTCTCAATTAAAAATTGGCCTTCATCTATGGAGTCTCTCAATTAAATAGCAGTATTTTGAATACTCTTGATCCGTGCCTAGGTGGGAGGATCCATGCCAATGTGCACACAGCTTTTCTGCCTCATTACCAGCTCTTTTTGTTGAGCTAACTTGTTAGCCTGATCAGATGATACGTGCTAATCCCTTCTCTGTTCTGTGACATGATTCTGTAATGGATGGCAGCAAAGCTGACAGGAGGGTTTTTTTTCTCCTTCAATACCCACTGGAAAAATGGGAAACTTGAGAATACCTGGAATCTTTAATGGTTATGTACTCAGGGGATTTGTGGAATCCTGTCTGTTAGATGGAAACTCTTGCAACAGGAGGATCATGTCTGGTAAACAGGACACTCTTCGCTCCTGTCCCAGCTCAGCGAAGGTGGCTCAGGAGGGCTTTTCTTTCAGTGCAAGACTTGGACTGCTGAACTGAGCTTAATTCTGGCTCTGTCACAGTAACTTTATGCAAAACAAATCACTGAATCACAGAATGGTTTGGGTTGGGAGGGTCCTTAAAGACTGTCTAGTCCAGCCCCTCTACCATGGGCAGGGACAAGCTCACTAGACCAGGTTGCACAAAACCCCATCCAACAAGTGTCCTTTTACACTTCAAGGGATGGGTCCAACTTTTTCATCCAAAATCCTTCCAAGTCGAAGTTCCTGCTTGAAGAACTGGCATTTTAAGATCAGGTGACAGGTGACCTTTTTCTCAACACTCCAGGACCTGTTTCTAATTTAGTTTATAACAGAATTATGGGAGTTTTATCCAGATGGAAGACTTGAGTCATGGTGTCATCTCAAAGACTGAATGAAGAAACATTTGATTTTAGGATGTTTAAAGGCTCACTCAGGATGGAGAAACTTGGAGGTGCCACCATGGGTACACTGCCTGACTTGGAATTGTTCCCCTGCCAAAATTCCCCAGTGTGCTCTAACAGGAACCCTCACTGACAAAAATTCTAAGGTGAGGATACTTAAGGAGACTTAAGCCAGCTAAAAGAAGATTTGTGGAATAGATTTGTCTGACCCACCCCATTTATCTCGCTATCTGCCCGAGCTTTTTATTCATTGCCTAACTCTCCTTTCTTCCTGAAAAACTCCCTCTTGTAGGTTCCCACATTGGTTGGGAGCTGAGACAATGCCAAGAGCAGCACCCAGACTCCTGAGCAGGGCACGGGTGACCAGGAGGGTCCTGTAGGTTTTACCCCAGGTCCCTGTTGTCCTGAAGGGTTTTAACAGAGTCAGTTATCAGCAGTCTGTGCTTCTGGAATTGCTGATGCTTCAGGTTTGTTGTCGGCTCCCAAGAGCAGAGTCTTCTTCCCAGGTATTTGAATGATTATTGAGCTAATAATCATCTAAACCACCTAATTCACATTGAAGCATCGCTGTCCTTGGCTCCTAGGACTTCTGAAATCTTCTCTTTTACAAGAAATAGTTCTTTTTAGCTTGTGATTTATCACAGAAGACAAACTTGTGGCCTTCTTGGAGAAGTCAAACTGAATCACAAAACACCCTATGAATTTTATCCCCTGGAGTACCAAATCACAAAAAGTGAAAAGAATGGATATTAAAAGCTAAAATTTGCAAAAGAAGGTTGTAAAGTATTAGATACCAGGGGCAAGTTTCCAAAAGTTCATGCTGTCATTTTCTAGGAGAAAGGAGAAATATGATACCCATTTCTTATGAAATGAAAAAAAAAAAAAAATAGACTGACACTTGAAGGAGAATAAACACTTAAATCTTCCATCAGTGATGCTGCTGGACTGAAGTTTTAAGATGAAATACTGAAAATACTGCTTCCTTTGGTGACCATGTATGAAAACACGGCAGGCACGTCTGTTTCAGTGCCTGCTCCTCTGCTGTAGGATCCCAAATCTCAAACTTTTGATGAGAAACGTTGCTGATGAAAATAAGTAGATTTTTCTAGATGGGTGGGTATTCAGGGTTTGCTTTATATTCAAGTCTCTCTATAAGGCACAGACATCTCTTTGTCCAGGGTTCCTCATTGTGTCACCTGAGTTTGGATAAAGGCCTGTGACCTTATTCATACTGATACTTTCTTAGACAATAGAAGTCAGTTCTTTTGGTTGTGTTTTAAACAATGTCTGAACATAATGGGAACTTGAGATAGAAAAATTAATGCAATCCTTCCCATGGGTTGAATGCTTTCTGAGAATAAATCCATAAGGCCTAAGAAGGACTCTGCCACTAGCAATAGTTATCTGTGATTTAAGGTTTCAACAGTGTGTTTGGTGTTATATAGACTTGAGTGGAGAATGACTCCCAAATTATTGATGCTTCTACCATGTTGTCTTTATTTAGGGAAAGATTCTGTCATTCCAATAAAAACTTATGTAGTGCTTTAATCTGCTCAGAGGTATGCTGAGAGACCAGTGGGATTGTCTGAACATTGATCTTTTTGCGAGCTGTGTTACTAAATCATCAGAGCCAGCAGAGACTGGATCACACAACTCAGGATGTGGTATTTAAAAAAACAATTGCCTGTGTTGGCCTCCACTGATGTGATGAGTTCAGAAGGTATACCTGAACTATTAAAAATGCATAACTTTTAAAACGCATAACTTTTCCTTAGTGCTTTCAATAATTGTCAAAACCTGTATGTTTAAAATTGTGACTTAAGTGTTTTTTAAAAATTGTGTATGACAATATTATGAAAAAATAATGCCCTCAGATTGCTCTCTGCAGCAATGCAGGTGAGCTGGAACATTTCTGGCAATATCCTTCCTAGGCAATTTCATCAGGGAATACTTGAAATCACGGACTAGAAGGCTCTGACCTCTTGAGTGCCAGGCACCAATCTGAACTAAATGGGTATCTGCCAATCCCAGTGCAATCCCCAGCACTGGCACTGGGACCAGGACAGACACTGGTGTGTCTGTCAGCAGATGAAGGGGTGTTAAGCAGTGCCACTGTGTTGTCCTGGGCCAGGCAGGAGGCAAGGGCAGCAATCATGGGAGGCACCACGGCAGGGGTAGCCCGTCCTTACCATCCTTCTCTTCTGCATTTGTGGTGGCTCTGAGGCTACTTTGGTCCCTGGGAGGGGTAGAGGAGTTCCCGAGTTCTGCCCACATCCTGCCCGTCCCCGCCTGTTTACTTGCAGGGCTGTAGCCTGCAGGAAAGGCATTCCTCAAGGCATTCCTCTGCTACAGGACAGAGCTCAGGAATAAGGTAGGTCTTGACAGGACTGAGAGCCATGTGGTGGGAAAAATACTTTTCCATTTATCCCATTCTTTTCCTAAAATGAGAAATGGGATAATATAATCCATTCCTAGATAGAATCTTTGAATTTCCCCTGGAAATGTTCCCTTTGCTGTGAGATTCACGCTATGCAAAGGCAATGCTCCTATTTATAACTTGTGGCTGAAGAGAAGTCTCTCATTCAGTAGAGTCATCTTAGAGTAACTGTTGAATGGATTTCAGTGCTTTGGTAAAGAGTCATCTTAGAGTAACTG
The DNA here is from genome assembly GCA_013396735.1 of Grallaria varia. Classification (NCBI taxonomy): domain Eukaryota; kingdom Metazoa; phylum Chordata; class Aves; order Passeriformes; family Formicariidae; genus Grallaria; species Grallaria varia. Next base: position 12,403 of record VWZG01000561.1, read on the forward strand.
TTGAATGGATTTCAGTGCTTTGGTCACATTTATTTTAAGAGCTTGTCCTCTGCAGAAAGGTGGGTCAGCGTCAGAGTCCATGTGGCTTTATTCACACTTTGCAGTTGTGTTAGTCCCCTAAAGCTTGGGCTTGCCTTTTTTGTTTGTTGTTGTTGGTTTTGTTTTCATTTTTTTCTTTTTGATTTACACTAATAGATAGAGTTGCAGCTGCACATCAGGATGGAGCCAGGCTCTGAGATATGAGAGATTTGCTGTGACAAAAAAAGTAATTGGTTCCTGCAATTTGGAATCTGATGAAACTGAGAAGTATTAAGGTTGAATACTTGCATGATCTTTCCAATAACTCATGTTCCTTTGAAGTCACTTCATTGTCCTGACTTTCCTGATGTTGAATTTTTGCCAGTGAAACTGAGTTCCCCTGGTGTAATTCATAGGCAGGAGTCCTAAAGCTGACACTCTTGTACGTTGGTATGTGGGGAAGAAATCTTTTTGCCTCTAGGATGTTATTAGGAACAAGATGACAACTTGTGAATATTTTCCAGGTATCATAATGCTTTAATATACTGGAATGTTGAATAACATCAGTGATAACATCACAGCAATGTGTGACAGAAGAATTAGTGTTTGTTACCCTGAATCACAGCTCTTTGTTCCAGCTTAGGATGGACATCAAAACTCTTAATGCTGAAACTTGTAGTATAGCTTTTAATATTGTTTTATATCTTTTAATGCTTTCAACCTTACAAGGACGTTACCTACAAAGGCACAAAACCAGGGAAAGCACTGGTCTCATGGCTATCCGGTGGTATTTGTGTGGATATGCATTATAAAAGCAATAGACTAGCTTCTATAAATAGCATCCCAAAGGAAATCTTTTAGAAGAAATCTAACAGGGTGCTATGAAGGATTTATTTGTGCATTTTGCTTTGTTTTCCACGGTGAGCTCTTCATAAATAGTGAAGTAACAGGCGCAGTAGACAAGCTGCTTCATGCGAATAAATGAATCAATACATCAAACTAATGTAGTGGTGTGGAAAAGCAAGAAGAGCCCTATTGCTGGTGAGAAGAGACTTCGGGAGGTGTGGGGGGGTGAGGGAGGACATGCTTTGCAATGTGCTCCAACAAACATTTTTCCACAGACTTCAGAAGTGGAAGTTCAGTGTCTAGACTGAAGATGTACATGATGCTTGTACATTATGCTCTCAATCTTTTCTCTGCTTTGTACACCTCAGAGGGAAATAACATTCTGCCTTCTCAAAGGGGAGACCAAACGTGAGGAGATAGTGTTATTCTGTCTCAGACTGGAGAGTCAAAGCTGTAATTCATGCTGATGGGATCACCAGGGAGAGGAGTTAAGCCCACACCGGTCTTCTGCTCAGGTGGTTGATTCCAATAAGGAAACCAGCAACTCTCTCATGTCTCACAGAGACATGTCAAGGGTGGGGGGAATCCCTTTCAACAGATAAATGTCAAACATGGCTATTGTACTGTATGATGCCAGTCATACAGAGAAGACTGTGCCATGGGAAGGCATGATTTATGTAAGATGAATTAAGTACAGTGAGTCTCCAAAGCTTTCATACCCCATGTAGTGTTAAAGTTTTGTAGTTTTACAACTCTTGCTAGGAAGTAAATGTAGCAAGACAAGAATTCTCATGCTGCAAATCATAGAATCATACAATGGTTTGGTTTGGAAGGCATCTCAAAGACCATCTAGTTTCAACCCCCTGCTATGGGCAGGGACACCTTCCACTAGACCAGGTTGCTCCAAGCCCCATCCAACCTGGCCTTGGACACTTCCAGGGATGGGGAAACCACAGCTTCTCTGGGAAACCTGTGCCAGAACCTCACTACCCTCGCAATAAAGAATTAGCTCCTAATATCTGGTCTGAATCTACCCTCCTGCAGCTTCAAGCCATTCCCCTTTGTCATACCACTGAATGCCTTTGTAAAAACATATTTCTCCAGATCTAATGATTCAGGGTTCTTAAAAGGTATTTCTTTTCCTATCCCTTTTATAATGTTCTGGGACTTACACCAGTTATTGCTCTATTTCTGCTCGGATGCTCAATATGCCTGCTCGATATGCCTGAGAGATATAAGTGTTTGTGCTGGCATGGCATGGAAATGAAAGCCACAGTTCAGCAGTTTAGACCTAAACCTGATGAATTTTGAAGAGAAAATTCCTTCCCTGAATTTGGGGGTCATCCCAGCAACCTACGTGCCAAGTGGAATCTGGAGGGTGGCAGCTGAATGGGGAGAAGGGTTGCATTGAAAGAACCTGGAAGTTGGATACGTTGGTAGTTGCTGAAAAATGTACTTTCTTAAGGAGTTTTAAAAATGTTTCCCAGTAAAAATGTGGTGAATGCAGTTGCTATAGCTACCAGCAGGGGTTTGTGGAGAACTTCTTGAGGTACTTGCTGTTTAGTTGTACACAAATACATGGTTTTTCTTAGTTTGAGGATTCAGCATCACCTTGTGTTTAGATTCTCTCTATCTAAGAAGTCACTGGTAAGCAGCAGCTGTGTTTATGATTTCTGGACAGAGCAAAAAAAGGCAAAAATCTTGAAAATTTTTATTTTTGTTTTTCTCTTTATTGTGGAAGTGAAACCTTGCTGATGTAGCTGAGCTACTGTGTTATTAAATTTCTTATTTATTTGTCTGTCCAGGATTCTTTTCAGGGTAAGAAATAGATAATAGCATTGTGGGGTTTCATGATTACCTTAATAAGGAAAAAATTTCAAATTCTTTCGTGGTTAACCACCAGCCTAGCAACTTGCTTTGGGCCCTAGAAGTCAGGGAAATGTTTCACATTAAAACATGACACTGCAAAGAGAAGATAAATACATTATTTCTAAAGATCAAGTACATCAGGCAATAGAAACCGAGCACTCAAACAACTCTGTAGTTGTAGTGTGGGAATATTCTATCTTATAAATCAAGACTGATAGTTTTCTAGAGCAAGAAAAGTACTGTAACTTTGAACAAGATATAGATGAGATACTGGGATTGTTAAGAATAATTTTGGATTTATGTTGGCCAGGAAGTCAGACTGCACGTTATCATCACTTTCAGCTGTTGTAATCTATAAATAAGTATTGTTCTCCAAATACATCAAATTGTCAACATTTCAAACATTAAATTAAGTCTTAAATGTATTCATGGAAAACAAGTTATAACACCTGTTTTATCTCACAAGGATCAGGCTGTCAGTCTTGCTAACAGAGATAAAACAGTAAAACAATGCCTAATCTCATAATAATTTTTATTTTTTAATTTGGCAACAGATAGATTCAACCAGTTACTCTTTAGAGAACAACTGTGTTCGAAATACCTGCTTATCTGTATATGATCTCAATTCATGTGCATCTCTGCCCATGTTGGTCTATCAGTCCTTTGGCATCCTTGACATCAAAAGGAAAGCAAAGTACCTCCTTACTTCTAAGTGAGGCAGGAAATCTAGTGCCAAAACCGATGTAGAAAGGCCAAGGAACTCAGTGCCTTCTCATACCCTTTATTTTCCTGGTGTCTTCAGGCCTCCAGGGTCCTGAGCCTTCCTGCAGGGTCAGTGAGAGCGAAGCATTGCCCACATTTGGGACAGCTGAACATCAGGGCTTGGTTCATCCACTGCAGTTTATGGGCACAGACAACTCAAGAGCAAAGTTTAACCTTTCAGGCAATTCCATGAATGCCCCATAGTTTTTGGTTCCCATATCCATTGTACTTCACCCAAAAACTCGACTAAACTCTGCACAGGATGTTCTTAAGGTCTCTTTGTGGAAACTAGGGTAAAAGCTCCAAAAGACATTGCTTTTCCTGGCTCCATTTTGGTTCTTCTACCCAAACTTGCTTTCCTAAGACAATTTCAACTCTCAGAAAAGGGGATCTATTTAGAAATCAAGATCTACTTCTTCTGTTCCCCATTAGACAAACATTTTGTACTGAAGTGTTTTCACTTGATAAATTTTCCTGTCATTACTTTTACCATCTATTAGCTGTTTCTGCTTTTGCCTGACTTTCTTATGTCACTTTGACCTGTGAGACATCTCTTGAAATATCAATATCTGAATCTTTGCTCTTTGTCTAAGTTCCTTTTATTGTGTCTAGGGAAAATAAGCACTCCTGTGAGAAGTTAATTTATTTTACTCTTCCTCATGAGAAAAAGATAAAATCAATCTGGGTATGGATTTTTTCTTTCTTCCTTTTTTTTTTTTATTTTTTTCCCCTGCATGAAGTGGAAAAAGAAGCTCAGGTATAAAACTACATACAAAGTTAGTTAGGCACCTGCAACCTAAACTTAAATGAAATAAATCCTTGCCAATGCTCTGTCTTAAGAACAAGCCTCATGTGAGGCTATCTGAAATTAAGCTTGAAAGTCCAGAGAGGCACAGATATAATTTGTTTTAAGTTCTAGACCTGCTGTCTAAGTAGGCGTTTCTTTTATATTTCTACATTTTTTCCCATGTCCTCTCTTCACCACCAAAGCTTTCAATTTTGCTTCTGTTATTATTTTCCTGCTAACTACTCTATGTCCTTATCCATTTGAAAACATTCTTCCTTCATCTATCCAATAAAATCTATCAAATAAAATCTTTGACATCTATTATTACCTACCTAATAGGTACAAAATCAGGATATTTCATATGAAGAGGTCAGGAAAGGGAATTAAGTAAGTTTTTAATTTTCAGGTGGGTTTTTTGTTTGTTTGTTTGTTTGTTTGTTTGTTTGTTTGTTTGTTTGTTTGTTTTTTGTTTGTTTGTTTTGAGACAACTTGAGGCTCTTCTTGCTACAGTTAATTATGAAAATTTGAAGTATGAAAACATGAGAAAGTTACGAAGACCTGAGAGTGATGTTGTTCAATGTTCCATTCGTGTAATCCATATACTCCTTTATTTTTTTCATGGCCCTTTCCCTTTCTGTTTTTTCTTTTTCTGCTGCTATTTCTGCAGCTTGTGGGAAGAAGTAAAAGGAAGGAAGCAGAATGGAAGGGATGGGAATTGAGATGGCTCAAAACCCTTCCAGGGTTACTGACCTGACGCTGTCCCACGCCTTGCCTAAAGCACAGACAGGCAGACCCAGCTGTTGTGCAGGGGTAGCTGGTGGTGACATTTTTATCAGCTCTTAAGTGACAGCCTTCTGCCCCTGTCAGTTGCCTGGTGTGAGCTGTGGATGGGCTGTAAAGTGAAGTTTTTGTATCTTATCCTTTCTATGAGTGACAGTGATGAAGAGAGAGATTCCTATTAAAAAATAGGGGTAGTTTACATGCTACTTTTTCCCCCCCCTGTTTAATTTACAGCTTTCAGCCCTTACTTGCTGTACTTTTAAGTGTCTTCTTCATCATCTTCAGTTTTCATAAAATCGTGAAATGGTTTGCATTGGAAGGGACTTTTAAACGTCATTTAGTTCCAGCCTCCTGCCATGGGCAGGGACATCTTCCACTAAACCAAGCTGCTCAAAGCCCTGTCTAGCCTGGCCTTGAACACTTCCAGGGATGGGCCATCCACAGCTTCTCTGGGCAGCCTGATCCCATGCCTCACCATCTTCACAGTAAAGAATTTCTACCTAATACCCAATCTAAACCTGCCCTCTGACAGTTTAAAGCTGTTGCCCCTTGTCCTGTCACTACATTGCCCTTGACAAAAGCCCCTCTACAACCTTCTTGCAGTCTCTTTAGGTGCTGGAAGGCTGCTGTAGAGTCCTCCTGGAGCCTTCTCTTTTGCAGGCTGAAGGACCCCAATTATCTCAGCCTATCCTCACAGAAGAGGTGCTCCAGCCCTCTAATCAATCACCTTTGTGGCTCTCCTCTGGACTCAATTCAACAGGTCAATGTCCTTCCTGTGTTGCTCTGGGTGGAGTCTCACCAGAGCAGAGCACAGCAGAGGGGCAGAATCACTTCCCTCGACCCTTTGGCCCTGCTGATTTTGTTGCAACCCAGGCTTTTTGGGATGCAAGAGCTCATTGCTGGCTCATGTCCGGTTTCTCATCCACCGGCACCCTCATGTCCTTCTCATCAGTGTGTTCATCCCACCTTATGTAGTTTTCCCTCTTACTCACAGCAATGCCAAGAAAATGACAAGGCAGAGCTTTCCTGCAGGTCTCCTGCTGCCAGGATCATGGCAAGACCATGGAAGGATTCACAGTCAGTGATTTCCCATGCGTATCATTCAGAATATCCCCTCATTTGACGGGAGTAAAGCGTGTTTTTCTCAGTCTTGGACTTAGAAACACGGGCACTTGATAAACTCTGCTTCTGCTTGATTCCCCTGTTGTTCCCTTGTTGCTGGTGGCCACAGGGCTGGGCAGAGATGGCAGAGACATCAAAGACATGCTGTCCAACTTGCCTTCACTGAAAACTGGTGCTGTGCTGAGGCCGTGGTTCTTATTTTTCTCGTTTTATTGGAGTCTGTGTTGATGGTGAAGACATTCACAATGCAGACCTCTGCGGTCAGGGAAGTTGAGTCCTCCTCTCTCTTAGCCCCATCTCCTTTCATGAGAGAGAGAAACCCTTGAGATCAGAGCCAGAGGCCGGAGCAGGACTGGAGGTAGTCACTGCCAAGACTTTCAGTCTCAAATCCTCCATACAACATCCCCTCTGTAGACACCTAAGCTGGTTAAGGTGTCTCACCTTAGAGTTCTGTAGCTGGGGCTTCCCACAATTGCCTCTGCCTTAAATGATCGGAGTTATGCAATTATGAGGAATGAAAGTGGCAATTCTACATCATTTCAGCACCACTTTGTGTCTCAGGTCAGTTCCCAAAGGTCTTTGTTGCAATGTCAACTAACCATGAATTGCTTTCTACCGTGGGGCCCTGCTGAAATACGGAGTCAAATAATGGCCTATTTCTAAAATACCTGGTAGGAGAGAGCTGCTCAAAAGCTGCCTGTAACCTTTCAAGATATCCTTTCCCTTGTATTTGGAAAGAGAAATGGCCATCCTTATTCCCAGCGGAGAAAAGCATGGAGGTATTCCACTTGAGTGGATTTCAGGCAGTGGGTGCACAATGGAAGTGCTGGGTAAAGAGGGAAAGTTTCATGAAAAGGCAAGGCTGAGGGTGTAACTCTGCTATCTACACATCCACAAGTAACTGCAGATATCCCTTATTTCCATGGCCATTATTCACATATCCTTGACTTTTGATGGTGTGTTAGAGTTCTGGGTTTCCTTACAATGGCCAAGACCATGGAAATTAGGCCATGGAAAGGCTTGGCAGTACTGAATCCCTTAATCAGCTGCACTTGTTTTTTAACAAAATTTCATGACATTAGATGTCCATCAACTTTATGGAACATACGGAGGAGAAATTGACCCCTGTGTTGCAAGTAGGAGGCATTGATGTTCCTGTATTTGGGAAGTTTTCTGTCAATCTGGCTAGTTCAGCAGAAGTGCTGGCAAGTGGCAGGTGGGCGTGTGCTACATTTTCAATTAGCGTGGCCCTATTAATAACCCTGACAGTGACACACAATTGGTATGAGCTCATTTCGGAGCAAGGACTCCGAAGCAATTCTTCCTTGCCCCAGTAAGAGTTCTGGCAAATGCGTTCTCCAGGCTCCTCTTTGTTAGAAAGTATGTTGCCTGCTTTCCAAACAGATTTAGGCCATTACCCCATCCCAAGTCCTCGCTCCAGCTCTGCTAGCTAACTATATAAAGCCATGACATATGGGTCTTTTTACTGACATAATCCTCTACTGTACTGAATAAGAAAATATTAGATTTCATTCCAAGAGCTGGAAGAACTTCCATGAGGATATAAAAAGCAGGAAATTGGCCCTGTAAGAGCAGAACACTCTCATATTGAATAGCCTCCAGGGGCTCAATGTTAAAAGCTTCTTCCTAATAGCTGTGTAGGTTGGAACAGCTCTGCCTCTGCTTGAGAGGAAATGGGATTTGTAGGACTTTGTCCATACAAGTTATAGGGCTTGGGTAGAAGGACTGGTGTTCTGTGACCCTGTAGTAGATCAACATGCTCCACATATCCTGCTCTAAGGACAGACTGAACATGTAGCACTGAAGAAAAATCTGAGGATTTTCCATTCCACAGCAAACTGTTTCTACAATTTGAACTATTTGCTTCCTCTGTGGACATCCTTTTGGTCTTTGTCTTGCCTAAGTCACTTGTCACTAACCCTGGAAACCCCACAGCCAGAAGTGGCAGTTAATTTAAATGTATGAATTGGCTCCCTCTTTCTATGAAAGTCTGTAAAAAATTTTATCTATTACCCCAAATAGCCAACGTGCCTTGTATTCCCTGCATTTCTAGGACATGTGGATGCTGCAGACCCTGTTTCAGTGACAACAGGAGAAATATATCAGCACCGCACTAAGTTTAAATGAAGTAGACAAAAACTTATTGCAAAGTTTTCTAACTTAGCCAGGGTGCAATAGTTATTATTGGGATGGGTGAGCTGTGCACCTGCAACAGGGTCGTGTAGTTTGCGTTGTGTTCATAAATTGTTATGTATTTAATAATATTGTGTTAATATCCACAAGATTCAAATACATTTGCACACAAAAGGATGAGCCATTCCAGAGGCGTATTATGCTCTGTTATGTTTTGCAATTGAATTGCAATCTACATGGTTTAAATTATAGGCTTGAAAATATTTTAGGGGTAGAAGGGGATAGTCCAAATAAGATTATAACTGACCTCTGAGTATCCTATTCTGTTTCTAATTCCCTGGTCTGTGCTAAGCAGGTTCAGGCTACTGCTTTGCAAAGGAAAGTAAGTGAAAACTGAGGGGAAAAAAATGATTCAAACAAAATGCAGCACTGAGAGGCTACTTCAGTATTAAAAAAAAATGTTTAGAAGTATTGAACTAATACTTCAATTTCAAGTTCAAGATGTTCTTCCTGCCTTTACAACTGAGTACATAAACACAGCAAGAAAACCTGTTAGTACAAGCACTACAGGTGCTGGTGCCTGGTGCTTGGGCAGACCCTGCTTTCAGAGACTGTTTTCCCAAAACAGATATGCAAAGCTTCCCCTTATCAGCTCTCCTGATCCCCTTGACCTCACATCTGCTCTGCGACACTTCCTGTGAATCTCTTCCTTGATAAGTATTTCAGTCAGGTTAACCAAGTGCTTGAGAAATAGTGTTTTATACAGAACCAGAATTAGAGATGTAGAGCTTCTGTTGAAATTTAGATTCCTTATCAGCTGAAGTGAGAAGGGGTTGCCACACGACTGGTCTATAAATGTGTGTTCGTATGGTGCAGTGGAGATTTTCCTTACAGACTGGTCAATGGTGCCAAAGCCAAAGAGAATTTCTGTCATAGAGGTCATACAGATTTTTATTGCAGGTTACTTTTGGGTTTTCTTAGCCAATCAATAGAAACATTTGTAAGCTTGACATGCAAGATTAAAGTCAGGAGTTACTTCCTCTGGACAAAACACTGAAAAGTTATACTTGGGGTTATTGCATCAGGGTTTTAGCCTGCAGACACCGCGTGGCTGCAGCAGGCAAAAATACATTGCAAAGTCCTCTTCTAGGAGCGAGGGCATTTTAGAATCGCAGCCATTTGGCAGGCAACCAGTAAGAGCTTGCTTAAAGTGTCTGTGGTAAATGCATTTATGAGGGGTCAGTTTGTGGAATGCATGATCCAAGCATAGGTTAAGGAGTCAAGAGTGGCTGAATTCTAATTCTGACCTTCTCTTAGGATTCCTTGTGTGCGCACATGCAGCACCACAGAGGTTAAAAGAACATTTCTCAGGCTGCAAATTGGAGCACGCACAAATTAGGAAATGCCTGTGTTGAGTTAATCCTTGGAATATGCTTTATGGCCCTCTAGGACTCTTGGTTATGCTCCTCTTTATGACACTTTTTCCATGTCTCCTGGACAGGTACCTGTCACTTGGGGAACAGCTATTTATTACTTTTCCCCTCCTAATTTGTCAGTATGGGCTTTATTTCTTGCACAATCAAACATTTCCAACTGCAGCAATATTTATCATTCATGGGCCTGGGTAGTTCCAGCACTTCAGGACAATAATAGAGTTCAGATAAGGGAAACAAATCGGTGGGTTTCAATGGTCTGCTGATCTTTTCCAGCACCCTATTTCATCTCCCATAAAGCTGACAGATTGCTTTGGCTCACATTCATGCCAGCCATCTCACTGCATCTGATCAGTTTTTTAGGGATTGGGATAGGAATTGCTCTTGAGATGTGATATAGCCCAGAGAAGGTGTGGATGCCCCATCCCTGCAAATGCTCAAGACCAGGCTGGATGAGGTCCTGAGTAGCCTTGTCTAGTGGAAGGTATCCCTGCCCATGACAGGGGGGTTAGAATGTGATAATCTTGAAGGTCCCCTCCAACCCAAACAATTTTATGGTTCTATGTTTGCAAAAGAGGAGAAAAAACGTCCTATCCCCTGCAGCCTCACCAGCACTTAGAGCAGATGTTGGAGGGTTGTTTACCAGCAGGGTGCATGAATGTCTCCATCCAAGGTACTGTGGAGCTGCTGACAGTCTCCTCCTTGATTCCAGCAGACTTTGGATCAGTTTTAGTTGAACAAAGTACCTCAGGAGTAACTCTGGTGTTAGCATAGGATTTTCTGCTCTATTATTCACATGGGTTTTTAAATGATGTCCACTGAAATCAATGTCCCTCTTTTCATTAACTGCAGTTGGCTTTGGATCAGGCCTGGGAAGATGCACGTCTTCCAGAATTGCCATCGGATGGTTTCTTTAAAAATCATCTAACAAAGATATACGAGAGCATGGGATGATCAGCAGGGAAGAAAGTCCCATCTCGTATTTTATACGGTTGGCTTCCTGCTCATATGAGCAATAATTTAGATAATTAAATTGCTTAGTTCAGTAGTTGGAAGAAGCACAATCAACAAGCTGACTCTACTAAGATGTCAGATGTATTAGTGTGCTGGGTTTTATATTTGTTTTTCTTTTTTGTGTGTGTGTGAAAAGCTGTATAATTGGACACTGTCTTTTTCACCCCCGGCTAACCTCTTCTTCAGAGGAGCATACCAAAGACATTTAAAATCACATTATGAATGCCAGCATAGTTACAACATTTATATCGCATATGGTGATGTTCAGTGGCAGCAGACGAATGGATGAAATCAAGCACAATAATAGAATCAGCCCCCCTTGAATTTAACAGTAAGACGAACAGTTCAGTGGTATAATTTAGTAAAAGGCAAGTAAGAGCTCAGATATTTTAATGAGAGACTAAAGTCCATGACTGGGCATGCTTTTAACATTCAACTTTGATACACTGGTCTTTGTACTGCCGCTGTAGGGTCTTTGAACTTTTGCTTGCATGAGGTAGAAACAGTTTTATTAAATCACACTCCCGAAATGCTCATCTTGCTGTGACTCCAGTTTTATTTTGTTTTGTTTTATTAATACTTGTGGCTGAATCACTCTTCTGAAGGATGAAAGGGATCACAAAGAGTTCTGGTTTTTTCCATCTCTAACTCACGGGGGTTTTGCTGTTGGTGGCATCTCTCAAACCAGGACAGAAGAGTCTCTGGAGAGTCTGAGATGGGGTACATCTAGTGTTTGCACTTCAATTTTGTCTCCTAGTAGTGCCGTGAAGTTTTCTTCTCTGCCACATTCTTTGTGTCCGTCCTTCCCTTCCTTTTAGTTTCTCAAGATGCCACTTCTAAAGAAACAGTTTTTCTTCACCCCTTCCACACAAGCTTTTCCTTCTTGTTCTCTGAATTTCAATGACGAGACGAGAAGACCCAGGTCTCTTTTGACTCTATTTTTTTAATGCTGTTTTTTCCCCCTACATTCCCCGAAGAGTGTTTACTTATTGTTCAAAACTAGAGAGACCTTATCATGGATTCCAACTGACCTAAAGCTCTATACTAACCCCTCCAAAAAACCCCATACTAAAGCTGAAAGTTATATAGAGCTTGTGTCTATCTTTTGCATATTGTTTGTTCAGCTGTGAGATGGTATGAATAGTTTAGTCCAGCACTTGTATTTTAAGTGTAGAGAGCTTAGTTTAACATTTACCAGCACGCTTTTCAGCCTGGATTCCATTCCCACATCATGTTTGCATGAAGCCAGAATTATTCACCTCTTTTTTTTCCCATTAAACTATTAAAAATGGAGCTGCAGACACAGAGCCCACAGTTTGGTAGTATACTTAGACATGATAGGAATGGTCAGTTCTTTTTGCAATATCACTTAATATTTTCTAACGTGTCACAAGGGTATTCCAATGTGATGTTTCTGAGAAAAAGGAAAATAGGAGATATTTTTAAATGATGGACATTGACTTATGATTCTTTTAAGAAAATTATTCTCACATGATAAGCTGAACGAAAAAAAAGAATAATAATAATAAATACCACGTTTGTCACTTTAAAAAAGGGTCAGCTAAACAAAATTTCTCATTTTTTGGTCACTCTGAAGCCTAAACTGTCCCACTTTTGGCTCCTTTTTGACCATTTCTCCTGTCAAGGGAAGTAAATGGTGGTTAGTTGCTGCAATATCAAACTGGGCTCAGTCTCATAGTGACAGACTGAGGTGGGAAAGAAACCGGCATGGAAAACTCATCCTTAAAAATGTCTTATTTCCAGACTTTCCTCTAATACCCCTGAAGGTTTCCTTGCCATGATATGAGTCCTGTTGATGTGAATGGGGTAATTTAGTCTCACTGGTCTATCTGTACAAGTATCTGGTGCAAGTTAAGAGACCTGGTTCAATCCTTGACACTATAAAACTGGATAAAATTATGTGTTTTGGCCTCAGTGTAAGGATAATATTGAACTGTAAATGTGCATTAAAGCTACCCCAGGTTATGATTATAGTTTTTAAGCAGATGTTATGATTTGATTTGTGGCACACTTTTTTGCCACTATTTTTAGAATAAATGGCTCTTCCGAGACACCTTTCAGCATTCATAACAGAGCAAGGAGCTCTTGAAGGGCTTGGGCAAGGAATGGGAAGGGCTGACGCCTTCGAGACACAGCTCTCAGACCTGGCCGTGCGGGCAGTCCTTCTGCTGGGGTAGGTCACACGTGCACTGACTGACACCAGCTGGTGCTCTGCTCCTTTTACCCTGGCCTCATGTGGCTTAGCAGCTGGCCAAGACTGTTTTTTAAGAACGTATTTATAAAACTTTACAGCCGTGCAAGCCCAGACACAGAGAAAGGACGTTCTGAGCTCCCGGTTCTGGAAGTGCAGGATGTTGCATGGCAGATCTGGTTTCCCAGCTCTGGCTGCTGTCACTAACCTGCTGTCCCATCACTAGTGCCTGCAAACAATGCTTCCTAAAAAATCCAGGGGAGCAAAAACCTTGGGCTGAAGGTTTCCATAGATATTTTAAGTAAAATAAGCCTGTCCTGATCCCTCTGCAGGCGGCTGCCCTTTCGGTATTCCAATAATGTACTTATTTAGAAGGAAATTCTAACTATTGTAGGACACTGTGGTATTTTCGTGCCTTTTTTACCCTGCAGCTTTTTCCAGCTGGTTCAAACCTGAGCACCTCACTGTCTGGTAGGGACATCGTCTGGCTGAGGTGTAAACTACATCACCTGCTCATGCCCTTTGGATTTAGGGTCAGTGCATGAATAAATATGATTTTTATTATTTTTTTTAATTCTTTTTTGAATTTATGTTCCACTGCTGGCAGATACTTCCACGTTTTATTTGGAGAGTGAAGGGTTTATTATATGTATTGCTTTCCTCTTTGTCTGCATGTGATATGAACTTTTGAAAATAAAGGAACCTGTATTTTTCTGTGAGAATAAGAATTTATAGCTACATCTCAGCAACTTCATAATATTTTCCCCTTTTTAATTTCCTAAACCAGCACAACATGCTCTTTATTCCTGAGGTACATGGTAGAGATAGGCCCAACTTTTGACTGACCAAGACTGGTTTTGAACAAATGCTGACGCCACCAATTCTTTTTGTCTGTGAATCCCACGGAGACCCTATAGCTTTGAAAAGAAATATCCTAGAATGTATAATCAACTCTGCAGCAATGATCTGCATCACACAGTGTCCCCTTCATGACTTCTACCCAGCTATCAGCAGTCAGAGGCAGACATGCATATTAAAAGACAGAGAAGGCAGAACTTCCCCAAGAAAATGGACAAAAAAAAAATCATTAGAATCATTAAAGAGGAATAGAAGGAGTCTGGAGCTGGGAGAAATTTTTTGAAAATAATGCCTTAGGCAGTGAGAAGTACAGAGTCGAAGCCGGTTTCTCCCCCCTCGTGTGTGCAAGCAGTAGATCGAAGTGCAGTGGCTTTATGATGTAGCAAAAAAAAAATAAAATAAAATAAGAGCAATAAGTTAATAACAGATTATTCTTAAAAAAAGAGAGTTAGTCTAGTCTCAGAAAACACAGCTAAACTTTTGACAGCCCAGTCACTTTGCCTGGTTTGTTACAATACCATCTGACTTCAGCAGCTTTCAAAGTTTATTCAAACCAATGACCTTGTATTGAAGATCACCCACCTGAGCTTTTGCACTTCTTTCAGCTAAATAGCTGAAAAACCTGCTTTGAAGCTGCTGAGTTTACTCCTATAGAGAAGGACTGATGGCAACAAATACATATATATGAAAACATTGGTGCATTTCTAAAATTTGTCATTTCTGAGGCTCCAGAACTAAAAGCAGCAATGGGTGAAGTGGAAGTGGGTTGTGTGTGTGGTTTGTATCAGGGCTCTGCGTTGTGTATCTCCTAATGATGAATGCGTGGGAGGGCCAGGTCAGGAATGGTTTCCACTCCAGTGCGCTGATTGTGTAGTTGGCAGTGGGCTCAATTAAAGTATAATAATCTGGTAATCTCTCTCCTGTTTCCATTCAGCTGCTTCACAGTGAATAGAGCCAGTGAACAAGTATTGCTTTTGAAAAGTAGGTGAACTCCTGCCTCTTTGTCTGAGCAGTTTGTGTCCAGTCAACTAAAATGACAGGCAGAAGAGACGACTCTCCAAAACGTTGCTCCCATGACTTGCATCATTACTGCTGTTTGTGTTTCACTGAGATAACACTTGCTCTTTATTTTCCCTTCTAGGCTACGGATTGGATTTCTAGCAAGCTTCCCACCACGGAGAAAAGAGAAGCTGATGTGAGAAAATAGAAATGGATATGTCCATGACAGGAAGATGCTGTGTGCCTCATCTCTTGGTTCTTCTCACGTTCATGTTCAGCGGGGAGAGAATTGAGGCACAAAGAGCAGGTATGCACCGTTAGGTTATTGCCCCGTCCTCAGGAGCTGCTGGGGCTTTCCTGTGGTTGAGAGGCTATCATTGCTAGGAGGAAAACTATAAAACCCCCCAGACATTTACTGCTAAAAATACATAAAAAGACCTCAGCGATGGAGATAGCTCAGGAATCAAGGTTATGATTTACCTTGTGTGTAGCAGGCTTAGAAAGTTTAGCTCATCTTCTCACAGCAAGGAGAGCAGCTCCCCACAGTTCACTCTGGATATGTTCCATCTGCCCCATCCTGGCGTGGAACTTGCTTCTTCCATTGCCTTCTGTGGGTGTCAGATGAGACCTGGAGAATCTTCTGCCTGGCTGTGGCTTTCCCAGTGAGCTAAACAGGGCCAAGATATTGTTCATACCCTCTCTTGGTTCAAGATGTTTAAAAGACATGTTGGTCTGGTGCTTAGGAGCATGGTTTAGTGGTGGTTTAATAGTTGAACTCAATGGTCTTGAAGGGCTTTTGCAACCTAAATGATTCTGCGATTCTGTGTTTCTATAGAAATGGCCCCTGGCACAGCTTTTGGCCTGGGCTGATGAACACTCTCCCCCAAATGGCACTGAATGCATTAGAGGATGGTCCAGCTCCTGTGGGCACTCAGGGCAAGGACACGTTGGGTTTTATGCAGTAGTAAGAAGGGCTGAGTTATCTGGCATCAGTGATGTCACACCTCAAATGAAAAGTGGTTTTAGACCCACACATTTTTTTTTGGGTGAAAAGCCCAAAGGCATTTTGAAGTGGAGGTTTTCTGTCTCTTTTTTGTAGGAAAGCCACTATTCTGTAGACTTGGATTATTTTGTAAGAAAGAAAAGGCTTTTTTAGACCTTTCCTCAGTTTAAGGAATAGCTGCTTTACAGTTTTCTTGCATGATCTATAGAAGGTTTTGTGGATTAAATTTAACAAGAATAAGTACTTAGTAACCAGACAGAGTGAAATCTCACCTTTTTTTTTCTGCTTCTGGATCAGTCACAGGAGGAACATAGTGGTACTATTTATATGTTCATTCTGTGCTTACTTTAGATAATATTGGGCTTATGCCTTGTTTGTGAACTATTTTTAATGGGAATATTGCAAAACGGTTGGTTCAGTGTCTGGGTGGATGAACACAGCTCCTTGAATTATGCTTCCAGAGAGTATTTCTGCAATTATAAAACTGAAATTTTGCTCTCTATGAATTATCTCCCACATTCCCTTAACATGAACTGAATTTTTTCTGCCAGTAAAAAAAACTATTACAGCTTTCTTGGAAAACAACAAATTTTGTCCAGCAGTGGCCGCAACAGTCCTGAAAATGCAGATTAATATTTAATAAAATCTTTTCTGCAGCATTTCATCTCCCTGCCATCAGATCTGTAAGCAAAGAATCACTAGCTCCAAGAAAATGATCCTGAAGGACCATGTTTTTCTCCCCTGAAATATTGCCTTGAATAGGCATCACTTTTTAAACCTTAAATTCCCCTCGTTTTAAGGCTTGTTGCCCTTCAGCACAAACAGGATTCATTCTGTCTGTTCTGGTTGTTGTTAAATTGCAGTCATCTCACCTGCTGAGAGTTGTTAAAACAAGCAACAGGAAGGTCTGTACCTTGTGGGTTTTGTTCTCTAGTTAGTCTCACCTAATTAACACGCTTTCAGAAAGAAGAGATTAATAATGAATTTGGGGAAAGGAGGTGGGGGAGTGTAGATTCCTTACTTACCTTTTACTGTTATACATTCTATCTTTTATATTCTCCAAAAATCAAGTAGAAACACACTTGACAGGCCAGCTGATATACACAGATGTAATAACTTACATCCCTACCATAAAGTGATATATACCATCACCTCCACTCTCAGACTGCCTTTGAGAGAGTCTTCCCAGACAGACTTTTCTTGCTCTGTGGTTAGAGGCAAGCATTCCCTCACTCCCAAAGTGCCCTCTCAGAACACGACCCCACGTGCTGGTTGTGATGGGGATAGAGTCAATTTTCTCCACAATAGCTGATATGGGGCTGTGCTTTGGATTTGTGCTGGAAACAGTGCTGGGCACACAGGGGTGTTTTCGTTCCTGCTGAGCAGGAGTTACACAGAGTCAAGGCCTTTTCTATTCCTCACTGAACCAAGGAGGAGACTGGGGATGCACAAGAAACTGGGAGGTGACACAGCCAGGAAAACTGCCCCCAGCTGACCAAAGGGGTATTCTATACCATATGGTTTCATGCTCAGAAGTAAAACAGGCTGACTGTTTGGCTGGAGGTCTCTGCTCAGGGACTTTCAGGGCATCAGCTGGTCAGTGGTGAGCAATTGTTTTCATTTGTGTCACTTGTCTTTTTTGGGTCTTATTTCCCTCTCTTTTTTTTTTTTTTTCCTTTTCATTACAACTTCTACTTCTTTTTTGTCTTATTTTTCTTCTTATTTTATTTTAATATATTTTATTTCTTTTAATAAACTTTCTTATCTCAACCCACTAGTTTTCCCACTTTTACCCTTCCAATTCTCTTCCTTCCAATCCTTCTAGGGGGGAGTGAGTGAGCAGCTGTGTGGGGCTTAGTTTCCAGCTGGGGTTAAACTGCAACAGGTTGTTTCCAAAGAGAGACCCCATGAGAATGGTTTCATCACAATGTGGTGCCAATCCCTCGTGCGTAGGTTGTTCCCATGGATTCTGCAGGTCCTGGGATGTACTCTGCTACAGAAGTCAACACACCAGCAGATGATACTCATTTTTCATCAGCATCTGTCACATTCCAGATGTATATTTCATCACTCTCACAGCCTTCATGCAATACCATGAGCAGTGGGGTACAGTTTTAGAACACCTATAATACTTTTACTCTTCTCTGAAGGCAAATCCTCTTCCTGTGGCTGAGCATCCCACTCTCTCCAGTGCAGTGGACTGTTCTGGCATTCTTCCATTAGCAGCAGATTCACAGCCCCAGAATGAGAAAAAGCACCAAAGCTAATTTATGTCAAAATTTGGGTGTGGGACAAGACTTTGTGATCTTCATGTGCCTTCAAAAGCTGGAATTCAGTAAGGAAATACGACATTTTACCATTGGTTCAAACAAGCAGTTTTACTCAGTAAGGTGATGTAAGGCAAGAACGAGTGGAGAAATAGTCGTTGGTGGTTATGACCAAATTGACTTTGTAGAGAAGCTCTGAGCCTTAAAACTCATAATTTATTAGGGATTACAGTCTATAATAGTGAATTAAATAAATATATATATATATACATTTTGTCCAGTTGGGGTATTGTGTTGATAAATCTTGGGCATTTGTGGAATGTTTATGGATCTACTGCCTCCTGGTTTGCATAAGTTCAGAAAAAGCTAAAAAACATCTCCAGAGAGATTTACTTTTTTGGCAAGTTTCTGACAAATGACCAGTCTGGCTTGGTAGGGCAAGCAAGCTACAATTAAAATACATTTGCGTCTTGGATTACACAGGGCTCACATTACAAATATCATGGTTGGAGGCAAAGGGTGGTTGTGGGGATAAGTGACATTTTCCCTTACAAGGCAGCTGCCTTTTGTTGTCAAAGAAGACATCCCAAAATTCAGTGAGTCATTTTTTAGTCAATAGTCAGCGGCAGAGAGCCTCAAAATTGCAATAATCTTGTTATAGACTTGCTGCACCAACACATCATGCTGAGCGAAAGAAGCGCTTCTAGCCACGCATAAATAAATCATAATGTTAATGAAAGAGGGAGCATGAAAGCTTCACTACTCACAGTCAGGACTGGCGTAGACAAGGTCAGGACAGGTCTCTTGATCTGTCAAGGTCATTTCAAAGCATTGCCTGAAAAAAGGCACTACAATGAAGTCAGAGAAGAATAGCTCCATATGCATGCAGATGGTGTAGGTGAAGGATTGAGCAGAGGCAGTGAGCAGCACGGGAAGAGAAAGGGTTTGCATTTCAAAGTGAAGTGCGTGCTTTTCTTCAGATGTCTTGAAACAGATGAGGTGAATCACAAAGAAGAAAGGCTAAGAATCTGTGCCTCCTCTGCAGGACAGGGAGAAGGTTTGCTACCTCCTCCAAATTGCTCTCTCGGGAGCCATGCCTCGGGAATATTTGGTATGTCTGGTACTCTGCTTTCATCTTCCCTTAACAATATATTCTGCTGCTCTTGCAGGTTGCAAGAATGTCCACTACGACCTTGTCTTCATCTTGGATGCCTCCTCCAGTGTAGGAAAAGAAGATTTTGAGAAAGTTCGGCAGTGGGTGTCTAATTTGGTGGAAACTTTTGAGATTGGCCCAGACAAAACCCGTGTAGGTGTGGTGCGATACAGCGATCGTCCAACCACGGAGTTCAACCTGGGAAAGTACAAAACCCGTGAGGAAATCAAAGAGGCTGCACGAAAAATTCAGTATTATGGGGGTAACACGAACACTGGAGATGCTCTCAGGTACATCAATACCTACAGTTTTTCCAAAGAAGCTGGTGGGAGACTTAGTGATCGAACTGTTAAAAAAGTGGCTATCCTTCTGACTGATGGAAGGAGCCAGGATTTTGTCCTGGATCCAGCCACTGCAGCCCATCAGGCTGGGATTAGGATCTTTGCTGTGGGTGTTGGAGAAGCCTTAAAAGAGGAACTTGATGAGATTGCTTCAGAGCCCAAGTCTGCTCACGTGTTTCATGTCTCTGATTACAACGCCATTGATAAGATTCGGGGGAAGCTGAGAAGACGTCTCTGTGAAAGTAAGTAGAGCTCCCAGTTCTGCACAGTTGGAATTAGTTTCAGTCAGCATGTAGGTATGAAAAGGTGTGATTTTTTTTTTTTCTTTCATGCTTATAATTCTAAACTGATATTTTTTTACTTTTGTGTGTTCCACTCAGTTCAGGTCTGTAAGAAATCACTGTTCAAAGCCAGTTTGGATGGAGCTTTGAGCAACCTGATCTAGTGGAATGTGTACCTGTTCTTGGCAGGGTCTTGGAACTAGGTGATCTTTAAGGTCACTTTTAACCCAAATCATTCTATGATGTTATGATTCTATGATTTCACTACATGAGATGTGATGGGTTCTTCTGCCAAAGGTACAATTAACTGTAGGTCAGCTTCCTATGAACAACGACAGAGCAAAACATGAATTCCCTTTTGGTTCTGATATGGTCCAATTCTTTATAATGTTTTGGATTCCCGAATAGGAAGAGTGACATCTTATTTATAGAGAGATTTTGGTTTATTTTGTACAGGAACTGTTTTTTCCCCTTCACCTTCTGGCATTGTACTGTGAGAAGAATGCTTTGGATGGTGCTGGGAATGATGCTTTAGGAAGCAAAAGGATGTTTGTGCTTTTCTGCCTTTAAGCATCTCAACTCTACTGAGAAATGGTGTTCATTAGTTCTTTGGCTTTCAACAACATAAGCCTTGGTGATAATTTGAATAACTTTTAACAGCGAAAAGTCTACAATTTGCGCTGAATAAATGACTGAGCTTCCAGCTCCTTGTTGAAGAGGATGGGAATGGCATTGTGGCTGGTATTTCCCATCTCTTTAATGGGAACAGCAATCACACAGCTCTTTCTCCTTCCACCACTGATGAATCACTCTTGTTCTTAGTGCTCCTGGTTTTGCTGCTTTTTGCAGTAGGTGTTGTGGTTACTGTGAGTTCTTTTGATCAACATCATGAGATACCACTCTGATTCTTAGGTCTGACCTTGGAAGACAACAGCTGAGTGTGATGCTGTGACACATTGCAGTGTTATGATAACCAGGTCTGTAGGCTGGCAAGTTTTATTGTTAATGCCAATAAGTTAGCTCAAAAAAACCAACAGGCCTTGTAGTGACGTTGTGAAGGTCTTTTATAGCTCTCTGTGACCTTCATTTGCAAGAATAAAAGTTTTAACAGAATTCTCTGGGCTTACGTAGTGTTCTTAAAGAGTGACTAGGACAAGCTGGCATTAACTACTTGACAATGCCAAGAAATACCAAGATGTGTCTGCTTTTTCGGCATGAACATAAATGGGTTTGGATAGTGTAATCTGAATACAAATGGAAGTCAATGTGGATAATGCATTTAAGCTATGCAGGCTGAAGGAGCTCAGTCTTTTTTCCTTGAAAATCTTTTATAACCATACACACAACTAGGCTGTAACAGAGAAGGGTAAACCCTTCTGATGGGCATACTTGGACAACTCAAACAACTTCCTACTGCAGCTGCTGAACTCCCAAAATGTGGTGTTCCTTTGGAATTCTATTACTTTCCTTTTCCAAAGCAAGGGTTTTCTGTACATTGTACCTGAGTCATTGTTTGTTGCCTTCTCAAAAAATCATGTATCTGTCTGTCAGAATATAATGTTGTCTGTCTGTGGCTTTCTGAGCCCATACTTTATCCCCATATGAATGCAAACCACTTCTCATTTGATTGCAAAGACCACTGGGATCATCCTTCATCCTGAATGCGATGGGAGTCACCCTCCAATGGCTCCAGCCTGCACTAGTGAGTTCAGTAAGAAATGGGGGCTGTGGTCAGTTCATCACATGTCTTTGCTGCTCCTTCCTCCTCAGGCGGAGGACTCCTTGCGCTCTTCCCCTGCTCCGGTGTGGGCTTCTCTCTCCACATGTCCACAGGTCCTGCCAGGAGCCTGCTCCAGCATGGGCTTCCCACAGGGTCACATCCTCCTTCAGGCATCCACCTGCACCAGCACTGGGTCCTCCACGGTCTGCAGGTGGGTCTCTGCTCCCCCATGGACCTCCACGGGCTGCAGGTGGATCTCTGCTCCCCCATGGACCTCCACAGGCTGCAGGTGGATCTCTGCCCCACTGTGGACCTACGTGGGCTGCAGGGGCACAGCTGCCCCACCACGGGCTGCACCACAGGCTGCAGGGGCATCACTTCTTTGGTGCCTGGAGCATCTCAACCCCCTCCTCCTCCATTGACCTTGGTGTCTGCAGGGCTGTTTCTCTCACATTTTCTCACTCCTTTCCTCTGACTGCAGCTCCTCCTGAGCAGTAACTTTTCCCCCATAAATTTGTTATCACAGAGTCTTCCCTAAGTCTTTTCTTCCTACATTTAAAGAAACTTCTCTTTGGCAGAATCAGTTTTATAATACATATTTAATTTGCATATAGAATGTTTTTAGTAGGCATGATATTTAGATGAAACATGAAAGTCTTGCTGCCCCTGAAGTCAACCACTGAAGTAGAGGATGAGATAGTGAGACCACCATTAGCAGAAATACTAACGTAGAGATCAGTTAATTTTTTTTAATTATCTGAATGTGTGAGGTGGAACTGTTTTGAGGGGTGAGAGGGACCTGATGGGGAACAGGACCAAGAGATTTCCTGTGCATGTGCGACTTTTAAATTCCATGTTAACAGAGTAGGAACAGGAAAGGACTTCACAGTAATGGATGGGCCTTCAACATACTTAGAAGGTAAAACTTTTAGTAGCTGCTGTAGTTAACTTTCAGTGGTTTTAATGACAGCACTACATAAAACAGGAGCACACAAACCACTGGGTGAGTGGAAAATGTGACAAGGGCACATGCCAAGCTGCTGTTTAGTTCATGCACATTCTAAGACAAAAGCATATATTGCCACAGCCAAGCTCAGGTTTTAATGGACTTAATCCCTTGTGAGCTCGAGGGAGACACAAGACTCAAAGGGCGGAAATGGAAGGAAGTTTCTTGTTGTACAGACCAGTGATGAGTCTTCCAGTCCTTGTACTGCTGTGCTACCAAAATGTGAAGGGTCATGAAGTGTTGCAAATGCTGGATTTCATGCCAGCAGCTGTTCAGAATTGCTTTTCTCAGGTCTCGCTGGATATCTGTCCTAGTCTTAGTCATTCCATCTTGCTATATTTGACTGAATTTATTGCTAAGAACATGTCATTAAACACATTAATAGCATTTTAGCTCTTATTTGATCTTGTGGAAGTAAGCATAGCAGAATCAAAAAATAACATGTCTGCTCAGTAGGACATTACAGCAGTGGGAGATATTTTTGCCAAACATCTCCATTACATTCTGGACTATATTTGGCAGGCAAAAATGGGTAATGTTTTCACAGGAAAGCAAGAGAGATACATTCTGCTGAAAATTCCAGAGATGCTACGTGCGTCCTAAATACAGTTCCTGCTTATATGTTGTAGGGATAACAACAGGCATCTATGGAATATTTAAAAATATACTAACATCAGCTGCTGTTGGTGAATACTGGGTTTATGCTTATCAAAGAAAGCTCATTGCTTTGATTTCAACCCATATTTAGTTAAAGCTTGATTAGATAAGTTAATGTTTGTACAAAGTTTTCAACCTGGGTTGAACTGGCATCAATGGTGTGTTTAACATTATCACCATTACCCCCCACCAGGGGAGACGCTGCAATGGTGACCAAAACACCCCTGCCTGCTCAGAGGTAATCACTGATTGCAGTGCTTTGGATGCTTCAATACCGGAGTTTATTCTGTTATCATTAAGCTGGGCAGGTGACAGATACCATTCACAAAGCTGGGAAAAAACATTCTCTGGGAACGTTCTCACTCTTTACTGGCTCCATAAAGCAGAAGCCTGTGACCTGGCACCGCTGGAGTACACGGCCTGTATGTGCCATTACCAAGCCTCTGCTCTTCTGTAAAAATTAGATTTTATAACTTGAAAATAAATTTGGCTTTAGAGGTACAGTCTTGGCTAAGGTTTGTGTGTGTTTTCCCTACAGCAAGTTATAGGAGAAACACTAGCAGATGTTTTCTGAGCAAGGACTGCAGTGTTATGCTCAGCACTGGTCTGTGTCCAGCAGTGACTGCCTACAACCAGTATTTAGTTGCCAGTGAACTTGATGATTTTTTTCTGCGAGTATGTGGAAGACCAAAGGACTGTCATCACATGAATCTCAAATGCTTTACAAACATAAGGAGATGAGGCAGAATTGTTTCAACAGTGGATTGATACCAGTGGTTTGTCACTGGTTTCGGTAAATATAGTGAGGCCTGTGACTGATGGCAGCCACATATCCAGATGATTTACAGCATTTATTTTTCTGGTTTTATTTGTCTTTATTGACTTTGGGTTGTGTATGAAGTGCATAACATATAAGACTTATTCTACCACTGTTCTGTTACTGATGAAAAAAGGGCTTCCAATCTTAAAGGCAACACCTTGAACACATTCAAAAAGAATAGCCTGAAACCTTCAGAAATGTCTTTTTTTGGAGGTCAGCTTGGCTCAGGTTCATGATATATTCACAGAATAACAGCAAGCTGTTTCTTTTTGGCCTTTAGTGTTTAAAATATCTCACACACAGAGACCATGACAAAGGATAGGCATCTGAATTGCCATATCTTGACTGACAGCTCCGAGGAGACTAATCAATATAGTTAGATCTCACATCAATACTGAAATACTGGAGCACACCAACAAATACCTAAGGGTATTTGCCTAACTTTTGACCTCCCTTTGGTACTTTCTGTTGAGTTCTGGGATTTCACTGTAAAAACATTAATTTCTAGATAGCTTTGCTTCAGACATAAAGGAATAGGAAAGGAGGTGGCATTCAACAAACTGTCAGGAGTGAGAATCCTTAAGTATTTTCATGAGCTCACTTATACTTTTAATTCTTGTAGTTTGTTGAGTTTGTGGACTTGGGAATTTGTAGACTGGTTTTAATTTTGTATGGTATGACTTTATTTGGATTCTTCAAAAGTTCAGCTCAGCAGTAGTTCCAAGTCTTGCTTGATCTTACTGCAAGGGCACTTTTTCATCCCTGTGATGGTTTGTAGGGACTCCCTGCAAATGTGAACATACTTTTTTGTCATCTGGCAGAACTTGGTACATGCCACAAGAGCACCCGTACATTTATTTGGAAAAAATCTGTGGCACCCACCTCCATGAGATGCTTGAGGTGTTTTGGACTAATAACTGATGTTTGACAGTCTAGTTAAAGTCTGATTAGCACAAAAAGTTCCATGAACATGATCTAGCTCTTGTGCTTCCAGCTCATGTTGCATCACACCTGCCACAGGCAGCATTCTTAGTGGAATATTCCTCATTGTGCTGCTTAAAATATATATCCAGGCTACGTGCAGCTACAAACATTTTAACTCTCACTTGAAAACTGGTCACTTCCAGATGGCTTGGGAAGTCTGTTAAAGGCTCAACAGACAACTCCTACTTTTTTAAAAGCTTCAGCTGGGCAGTGACCCAGCTGATGTCACCTCTGATATGTCCTGCTGCTTCTTGATGCTCTTCTCCCACAGCTGTAGTGGTGGCTTTCTCAAACTCTGTAACATCTCCAACTTCCAGCAGTCACTCATGTTAAAGATGACAGGATTCCTCATCCTTTCATCACCACACTTGCCGGCTAACTGCGGTTTCCTGTGAAGGCATAAAAGGTCTGTGATAGAATTTCCAACTGATTTATCTTTTGCTTGAATCTACAAGGAAAAAAATAAATCACTTTTAATGGTTGGGAGGAGATAAAATATTTCATGGGTTTAGTGGTGATCTGACTTTGTGTATGTTGAAGGACAGTCTGGTGTCCTGGATTTTGGCTCCACGAAACACAGCAGAGATAGTCACATCTTATTTTTCTCTTACAGAACTTTTTATTTTCAATTTAAATATGTGAACCACTCAGATCTAATTTTCCACTTGGTCCAGTCATCACCAGCTTAGTAAAGAAATGGTTCTAGGGCTGGTGTCTGGCAGGCAGAAAGCCTTGGTCTCTGGGAATGAGCAGTGACTGCTGGCTGGCCTTCAGTTCCTCCACAGATCATGTGGAACTGACTGTTTTCCCAGATCATGGGTAAAGTTCTTTTCTGCCACTGTGTAGTCTCCTTATCCTTTCAATTTTGCTTGTCCAAAGAAGGGCATTGAAGTTGGTGAAGGGTCTAGAACGTGAGTCTTTTGAGGAAAGGCTGAGGGAGCTGGGGGTGTTTAGCCTGGGGAAAAAAGGAGTCTCAGGGAAGACCTTCTTGCTCTCTACAACTACCTGAAAGGAGGTTGTAGCCAGATGGGGAGGGTCAGTCCCTTGTATGAGGTAACAAGTGATAGGACAAGAAGAAATGGCCTCAAATTGCACCAGGGAATGGTTGCATATGTTGGATATTAGGAAAAATTTCTTCAGTGAAGGAATTGTTAAACACTGGAACAAGCTGCCAAGAGCTGTGATGGAGTCACCATCCCTGGAGGTATTTAAAAGATGTTTAGATGTGACACTTAGGGACATGGTTTACTCTGGTGGACCTGGCAGTGTCCAGTTAAAGGCTGAACTTGATGATCTTAAAGGTTTTGGCAAGCCTAAACAATTCTATGATTCTAAATAAATTCTTGTTTTGCTTGGCACTCTGAAATGAATAGGTTTATTCTGAGATTTGCAACAGTGCTCTTTTATGACCAGCTCCTCTCCTAAAAAAAAGAAAAAAGTTTTGTTCTTCCTAACTTCATTCTCCCATCTGCCAGCACAGGCATTTATTTGGCCCCACCATGAACTACAGCAGCGAGCCAGTGAATATTTTTGTTTTCTTTCCTAGATTAGCTTTTACTCAGATTCAGTTCACCATGAAACCACAGGGACATGTGCTGTGCCCGGGGAGGAACTGGCACAAGCTGAGAAGAGCTAACTGGGAGTGCAGGACCTGGATTGTGTCCTTTGGGGCAGTATTAGCTCATATCAGCTTGATGAACTTTAGCTAAAGGACTTCAGAAAACTGGGGAAAATCCTCCACGTGCTCCCACCACAAATGTGAGCCTGTGCTTCCCTGTCCTCTGGCTTGTGTGCATCAAGTGGATTGCTAGGCAGGTTTTCCCAATTCCAACTCCATTTCTAGGCTTCAACACAACCTGCTTGCCTTGGATAAACAGCCTGCTTAACAAAAATATCCCTCTGCAGATGGGTTGCTCCAGAATTCTGTTTCATTTTCCTTAAATAGGCTTTCCAGTATGGTGCAATTGTGGCTGCTTTACCACCGACTTACCTCCTGCTTGTTCAGGGAGGGCTGGCAGAGCTTGCCCTCCTCAGACACGTTCTGTGTCTGGCTGGGAGCATCTTGCTGGGAGTTGTTGGTAGGAGGGATGAGCAAGCTCGCCACCACCTTCACTTCGATACAGACTGGCTGTCAGTGCCTCCAGGCAGCACTTTGATATTTCTGTGCATCGGGGCAGCTTCTCTCCCCCAGAATGGATGTTAGCTCTGTTAGAGTTTCAGAAAGTGATTTATCGATTTATTTTTCTTCCCTTGTGTGTTGGAAAAAGCAATGTCTTAGGCATTGCCTTCAGGTGACAAGGATATTTCAGCTCCTGTGGCCCGATTGCTTCTTTTTGCTCGGGGAGAAATGATATGAATCCAACAGCCAGCCAAACAAATGAGTTTTAGAAATAAGACTGTGACAAAAAATGGCTTTACTTCTACTTTTCTTTGATACAGTTTGTGAGAAAATGAGTACATTCCGAACTTGCGACTTCATCCAGATCACTGAGAACATTAATATGGGATTCTGAAGATAGAAACATAATAAAATTAAATCAATTAAACCTTTTGCATTTGCCTTTATTATCTCTACCTTCTTTGTTTAGCAGTTGCAGTCAAATAGAAGCATCATAAACCATGGACAGCCACTTTACATAAAGCAATGAATCTCTGGACTGCCAACAACATCTTGTCCAAAATGTCAGAATCTGGATAGATGATAACATCTCCCCTAGCTTGTAACAGGTGGTGTTTTTTTTTTTTTTTGCATTTCAGACAAGAAATCTCTGTGGACACTGTTTGATATACAATAAAACTAATTGCAAAGGCAAAGAGAAGATCAGACTCGTAACAAATAAAAGCAAGTCCCAGATATTAAAAAGAAATATTGAGACAATCAGAAAAAGTATAGGTCT
Source organism: Grallaria varia (assembly GCA_013396735.1). Lineage (NCBI taxonomy): Eukaryota > Metazoa > Chordata > Aves > Passeriformes > Formicariidae > Grallaria > Grallaria varia. Next base: position 40,386 of record VWZG01000561.1, read on the forward strand.
CAGTGGCAGGAGAAATTACATCTTACGAAAAAGTAATGTGCCATTTAGAGAAAAAAAAATGGGGGAAAATATGGTGACTATGGGAGCCATTTCTAAATAATGTAAAAGTAAAGGAGAAATAAAGAAACAGGAACAGGAAAAAAGCTGAAACGTTCTCATGTCCTGAAAGTTGTTAGTAGCTTGCTTTTCAACACTGCCTGCAGTCCTCATTGATTTTGCAGGAGCTGTGGGTGCTCAGCACTGTCCAAATTCAGCTGTGGAGTCCAGCTGCAATCAGAAGGAGCCTTTCTGTCTGCTCCAGCGGAGTCCAAATGATGGGATAAAAGAGAGGACTCATCCTTGGGGCAGCACTGTCTATCCTGGTGTTTGCTTTCTGATGGAATAATAAAGAATGTTGTGTGGAAAGAATAACCTCTGAAGCTGGCCAGATGCTCAGCAGGAGACCAGGGCAAGGGACATGAAAAACCTCTGAGGTTTTAGATTTAGTTACAGGCTTTTCTGTCCAAGAAAAACAAAGAGATGAGGAGAAAACCCCTGCCATGTGGTCTTCACAAATCTAAAACATTTTCAATTTCATCAGATTTTGTGCAGTCAGGCCTTTCTTCCTCCATTAACAGCCTCTAAACTGACCTCAGACTGAAAGGACACCACTAACTTAACATCTTAGTTCTAGGCTTGCCTTGTTGTGGTTTATTTTTATGATTTATGTGACTATTCCCATGAAAATCTAATGGCAACTTTCAGCATGATCTATAAATGGAACTAGACCATTGTCTGCTGTGGTTAGGTGCACCTGTAAATTAAAGATTTCTTCTGCTCTCCTTGGATTTGGGGATGTATTTCTATTTAGGATAGGGAAAGCTAAGCCTGGAGAGATGCTATGGAGGTTTAGTCCCAGTTCTTCTATGGAGCTGGTAAAATGTACTGCAAATTATAGAAATGGTCTTTATCTCTCAGGGCTGGTGGGTTTTTTGGCTCCTGGCTCTATATATTCCAGCTTCAGAGTCCTGTGAGGAGTCGCTGCAATGAGAGCTGCAGATCCCATGTTTCATTGTAATGAAGGAGCTTGGAGGTACCACAGGTCATGCTGGGGTTCATGGAAGGGCACAGGTGGTGCTGGTCACGGGCTGCCTGTGACACCTGGGAAAAAGTTTAGCACAAAAAATCAACCATTTTCTCATAAAATAGATTCACTTGAAAATTTGTGATCTTTCACAGTATTGAATCAAGGTCTTTGCATCACCTGAAAATTAAACTGATTTTGGGAACAATTTCACAGGCAGAAATTAACTATAAGAACAAAACGTGTTTAGACCTAGAGCAGCTGTCGCATTAACACCTGAAACAAAATGGGCAGGATGACATATTTTTAAGATCTGGGGTGAAATTATTGCTTCCAGTTTTGTGTCTTGCCGAGCTGTCTTTAGAAGTCTATGTTAACTTATTTGTGTTGGTTATGGACTTTCCTGTCCAAGAAAAACCAAGACGTGAGGAGAAAACCCTTGCCGTGTGATCTTCGCAAATCTAAAGTGTTTTAAATTTCAGCATGTCTTGTGCAGTCAGGACTTTCCTCCTCCTTCGCTAACAACTCCTAAACTAACTTCAAACTGAAAGGACACCAATTTACTCAGGGTGCCAAAATAAAATTTGGTGGTTTTTTTTTTTTAAGTTTTAAAGGCTTATTTTGAAGCTATAGATAGATTATAGCATCGTAGAACTGTTTGAGTTGAAAGGGATCTTAAAGACCATCTCATTCCAACCCCCCTGCCATGGACAGGGTCACCTTCCAGTAGACCAGGTTGTTCAGAACTCCATCCAACTCAGCCTTGAACGCTTCCATGGATGGGGCATCCACAGCTTCTCTCACCGAACAGATGTGTGATACATGTGAACCTTGTGTGGTCCCTCTGCAAAAGAGAGATTCCTGTTATTACTGGAGTTCAAACTCAATGAACACAACCATTTCCTTTCTCATCCTTTGGTGACATGAAGTGCTGCATCTGTTCCTCTGTGGTAATTTGTAAAGGTTACCAGGCCTTTCTGCCTTGGAATTTCAACTTCTCTCTTTTTTATCTTCTTCTTCTTATTTTTTTTTTTTTTCCTATTTGAACCAAGCCAACAAAAAAAAATCGGATTTTAAAGAACCAGTCTGCTGAGAATATTTCTTCCCCAGAGGCAGAGCTGCAGCGTGGTTTAGCTGGTGGGCTATTTCTGTTAGTAAATTGCAGGGTTAGTGATTCAATGCCATTCCAGTTACACCCAAATACTAAATTCCTTTTCAAATCAGTAAGCTTGTTTGTGATGTGAAACAAAAGCAGTGGGAGCACTCTGAACACCTAAGAGAACTGCTTTTAGATGAAGTACCAATTAGGTACTTTAAAATTGCAATTAAGAAATTGTTACAAGCTCTGCTGTATTAATGTAGTTACAAATGATACAGAATAGTTTTAAGTTCTGTATAAAATGCTTTCTGGCATGGTGTACGTTCTGGGAACTGTGAGTACTACTGCTGATCCTGACCAGAAAGAGGGAGGGTATCTTTCAAGGAAAATAGCTCAGTGGGATAAGGAGGGTTTTGTCACTCACTCTCCTAAACTGTTGAACAGCAGACTCATGGGACGTCAAGTTTCTAAACTCCATTCATTTCTTTACAGTTTAATAGTCAACATTCAGTGTCAGTTTGGCTGTAACTTGGTCTGTACTCTAAGAAACTAAGGAATTTATATATAAAATGAATATATACGTGTGTGTATGCGTGTGTGTGTGTATAAGGCATATAGTTATTTCTATATAGATAATCTCTGGAAAATAAAGCTGTGTCCTTTCAGCCTAAAGCATCAGTGAAGTAGATAAAGCCACAAAAGCTCTAGTGAGGATGAAATACAGGACGTTTTTACTGCAAAGTAACTACATGCAGTCAACCCAATCCACTGCCTCTGGGCGGGACTTTGTTTAGCTACACTGCAATAGAAATCACTGTGCTTTGTTCCTCCAGGGTTTTATTGCAAGATGGATAGCATATATTAGTTATCTACTATAACAACCTTTCTGTTTTGGCAGTGAAGACATAACATCTCTGAGAGGCTGCAATACTAATGTGAAAGATGTGGGATGGTGCAGCAGAATTTTAGTCACTAGGGCTAATGCTTTGTGGCAAATTACTCTAATAGTTCAGATAAAAGGGTGTTTCTGAGTCCAAGACACATGTTGGATCAGATCTGAGAATCCATAAATTGAATTAAACAATTTTTTTATCTTTATGTTCAAGTATCTTCAGCGGGATTCATATCATCTAACTGCAGCAGCCTGAAAGTTGTTTGTCTGGGCTCTTTTCATAGTCAGTGGAAAGAAAGAGACATCTCAAGAGAGTGTTTCATCCTTTGGGAGGATGACTGTCCAAGACAGGTGACATGATTCAACCTCTAAGTGCCTATCTCTTTTCATTCACTTTTGAGAAAGCTTATATAACTTAATCATTGGATTCCTCCCTTTGACAACTAAACCCAAAAGAGTTGAATCTTTCCCTGCCACATTCTGGCAATACAGTAATTTTTGCTTCCCTATGCCAGTAAATCAGTCTGTTGGAATTTGTATTTCTGATGGATATACGGGGCAGTGTTGTTGCCAGCTCAGGTGCATGTGCTGCATTTCTCACCCAGTTCCCTGATGCTGAGGGATTTGTTTAGTCAAAGGAGAGAGTGTCACTTTAGAGAATTATTACCAAATATTGCCATATGTCTTGGGTCAAACATTGTGCTGCCAATTTATCTAATCCCTAAGGGACTACTCCTGTGGGAAGGATGGTTTCCTCTCACTTATCTTCGGCTTCTTCCGAAGTGTTGTGATAAATTGGCCCTTGAAGTGAAGTGCATTGTGATATTACATGTGGCAGTCTGTTGACTCATTATAGCAAGGAGACAATTCTTTAAAAAACAACTAATGTCTGCAATACAATTAAGAGTAACAGAGACAGCTTTTTTAATTAATGTTTTGGAAAGACACCTTTGCTGCAAATTGCCTTTTTGTTGCTGTTGTTAATTGAAGTGTGAATCCACTCATGCTTAATGACCTTTCCAGTTCACCCCTTAACAAGGTCAGACCCCCAAAGACACTGTACTTTGCTGGAATCAAAATTAGGAGGATGTCAGCTCAGCTCAGCTCTCATGTTAACCAAGCCCGTGTAACTGGTGCATACCAGTTGTCCTCCCATAGGGACAAGCTAAGGATTCACTTTGAGTACCTGGTGAACAAATCCAGCGGAATAACTGCTGGTGCATCCTGAGGTGGATTAATCCTGCCATGAATGGAACTGGAAAGGTGGCAAATAACTTTGATCTAGTACCTGAGTATGAGCTTCAGTAATTAAGTGATCTTTATTCTCTTGATTATTACCTGATAGGACAAGGGGAAATGGATTAAAAGTGAAAGAGATTGAATTTAGCTTAGTATTAGGAAGAAATTCTTTACTGTGAGTGTGGAGAGGCACTGAAACAGGTTGCCAAGTGGTGGATGCCCCACCCCTGGAAATGTTTGAGACCAAATTGGATGGGACTTTGATCATCCTGTTCTACTGGAAGGTGTCCCTGCCCATGGCAGAGGGCTTGGAACTAGATGATCTTTAGGGTCCTTTCCAATCCAAACCATTCTATGATTCTATGGCTCACTGGTTTATTCAATAATTTTTTAACAAATTCAGTGTGGATGCTATTTGCAGAAGCGTCTATATGCGTGGTGCCTGTGCAGGAGTGTGCTGGTTTTGCCTGGGGCAGAGGTAGTTTTCCTCACAGTGGCTGGTATGTGACTATGTTCTAGATTTGTGATGAGCACAGTGTTGACAATATAGAGATGTTTTTGTTATCAATGAGCAGCACTTCTCTGCTGGGTTACACCGTGGCTTGTTTTGAATATTTTGACTCTCATATATAAGTGTAACACATATAAGGATCATGATAGAAAGGGAATGTGCTCAGGGCTAACAGTCCCAGGGGACTGAAGTGATCCAGACCAGCCTTTGAGTCACAGATCCCTGAAACCCAGTCTCAGTGCTCCCTGGTGCACGGCACTGCACAGCTCTGGCGCTTTGGAAAGGTCACTTAGGTGTGTCTAGCCTAAGAATCTTGGCTATCCATTTTTTTTTCAATTCTTGACACTATATTTCCCTCTATATTTTGGCCATGTCCAGCCTTAAGAGTTTTGAGCATAATTTTCCTGCACTGGTCAGCTTAATGACCACCTGCAATCACCACTCACTCCCCTTCCACAGAAATGATCCCCCTTCTACACCTGTGGCCCTGTTAGTTCAGAGCTCGTGGCTCTGATGAAAAGGGTAACAGAACACAGAGGCAGAAGGAAGTCACCATTATCCTGGCAGTAATGAAAAAGGTATGAGTCTTAGTTGAACTGAGGGTATAATACACACAAGGAAAGCAAAATGTCCTAGAAAATTTACTGTTAATTATAAATCAATATATTCAGGGATGTATCTGCTAACTATTCCTCCAAGCTATCAGAGCCCTGTGCTGGAATAGTGAGTCATGTATTTTAATTTTTAACAGAGTTGTTTAAGGATTAGTGTAACTTTTGCAGAACTACAAATTATCAAAAATTCAACATCATGTCCACTATCTGCTCTGATTTCTACTAGCAAATGTAGAAGCTGGTGCCTGTCTTGTTTAACTGCCTTATCAACTGTTCTTTGCAGTGACCTTGATAATATCCTGAAGAATTAATTTCCTTGGGCTAATATGATGTTTATAGTGCATTTATCACCAAGAACTGAGTATTTACATGCTCACAGCTTTACATGCTGTAAGACACTGTGGCCTCACACAACTTAAGATGGTACACAGGAATCTGTTTAATGCATGACTGGTTCAGAATCATGGATTTTTATCATCTATAATTAGCAGTTTGTCCCAGTGGGTGGGATTTTTTTTTTCTTTGTAAATCCTTTCACATACTATTATTTAGTTAAAAATACTGTCCTGTGTGCTTGCTGACAGCACAAGAAAACAGCATAGGATCTCTAAATAAATGGAATTAGTGGGTGGGTTGCTACACCCTGCCACCACATTCAGCTCTGCAAATTATTTTTGAGTTGACTATATGTAATTTGGCTTTGGATGTGGATGTATTTATCTGTTCTATGGCAGGCAGGGGGCCTGTAATAAAGAAAAGTATCTCAGCTTTTTACTCTGATTTTCATGGTGCTTGCCCTGATCATACAGTGTTAAACCCTACTGAAATTCTCAAAAACATCTCTTACTCTCAAATGGACAAGAACATATTGCAGGCTGTTTCTTTTGTTTGTTTGTTTGTTTTTTTGTTGGGGGGTGTCTTTAGCTTATAACCCAAGCATTAAGTTTTATTTTGGAGCATAGAGTAGTTCTATTCATCTGTGTTTACGCTCAGTAATATGTCACTGCTAATTATTTTCTACGAAGTAGTAATGCGGCAAAATAATAAGTGTTTAATTAACCAAATACGTGAGAAGGTATTACACTGATTTGTCACAACTTTGTACAGCTATTTACATAAACTCTGAGTTATTTCTAGTGAATCCAATGGTTTTCTTAAGCTCACACAGCAGAGCAGTAAAATATCTCAAAAACCCCCCTGTGGTTGAACAGATTTACATGTGGTGCAGATCTTTGTCTTCTGGCACTGTGAAGATTTTCCAGGGGAAATTTGGAGCACCCAAGTATAATGAAGATGCATTTTGGGGCATGGAGGTCCTGGTGTTGAATCCGATCTCTTCACTCCTAAAACAGCTCTTGTCCTACTAGCAGGGAAGGTACGTGAGACAAATGTCTTGGCTCAGCTTCGTGAACGAAGATTTGGGCAGGGCTCTGCCCACGCTTGCTGCAAGCGCGCTGATGGCTAAAGAGGCTGATGCGAGATAGGCAAGTCTGGTTGCAAAAGGCACAGGAGAAAGTCTCCATAGGCGGTGTTGGTGAGGCACGGTTCTTTCTGCATTGTCTTTTCTCCTCCAGACTGATTCTGCGTGTGTTCTCAAAGGAATTGGCAGCGTTATGGATGGTGTGTCTCCACGCCTCCCGATTGGAGGCCAGAGTGGACCATTGATGGTAGTCAATATGGCCAAGGCTGAGGTATTGTTTCAGAGAGTCCTTGTATCTCCTCTTTGGGGCTCCTCTCTTGCGGCAGCCGGTGGCAAGTTCACCATAGAGCACGATCTCAGGGAGGCGGTGATCCTCCATCCTGGAGACGTGCCCTGCCCAGCGCAGCTGCGTTCTCAGCAGCATGGCCTCAATACTGGTGACTGCTGCCTGTTCAAGGACAGACACATTGGTCACATAATCAGACCAGTGGATGTTCAGGATAGTGCGGAGGCAGCGCTGATGGACGCGTTCGAGGAGATGCAGGTGGAGGCGCACAATAAACAACTGAAAAAAAGTACCAAGATTAGTGTCTATAAAGCCATTGTGCTGTCCACTCTTTTATATGGGTCTGTATCGTGGGTCATCTACTGCCGCCACCTGAGACAAATGTAGAAATTCTTCTTAGGAAATTGTTCCTCGTTCCTGGCTATATAGGGAGGTATTAATAAGGGAGCAGGGCTAAGGGGTATCCCTCATTCCTAGTGTGCTGAGCACAGTCCAGCTCTCAAGATGGACCTGGCCTGGCTCTGCGGGTTTCTGGATGGTGTTTCTGCTCATGTCTCTTCTGCTGCTGATTGACAGGCACCCCAGTGTTGTGCCAGGACGATGCTGTGTTGGGGCTGTTCGGGAATGGTGCAGGAGCACTTGAGGCTGTAATTGTGCGAGGCTGACCCTTTCATCTTCTGTTCTTTTCTTTTTTCTTCTCAATAATTGTCTCCCCTTCACCACAAAATGTACAGGGGAAAAACAGCTTTTCAGGAAAAGGGTTTTCTGCCCGTAACTCTGTGCAGTGGTGGAATGAGAGGGAGAAAAGCCAAGAAAAGTGGGTAAATTGATGTCAATAAGTTCAGAGTCACAGAATTTGATTTGTCTGTGTTTTTTCTTCCTCCACCACCCTTCATCATAACATGAGCTTCCAAGTAACCTGCTCTCACCAGAACACAATGAAACTGAGGGCATCAAGGGCACTTTCCCCCTCACCTGTTCTTCCCAGGGAGCCTGTGACTTTTCCTGTGACTGGATGGTTTCAAACCGAGCAGGCAATGAAGTATTGGTCAAGTCACTGAGTGGAAGGTGCTGGCTGCATTTCTGATTGTGAATATGGGGCCTTTCTGGTGAAGTGTGGTCACTGATGGGGGACTCCACAACTTCCATGGAGCTGAACATCTCCCACCATCTGATCTTGAAATAAGCCTCTTTTGGAATACAGGCATCCTTTATTTTCTTCTCTTCTGCACTCACTTCTTTTTATAGCAGCCACTATTTTTTTTTTAATGCATATATATTCACTTATATATATAACTGGCAGTGAACCAGGTGATTTTATTTCAGTAAACACAAGTAAAATCTAGGGAATGGAAACCACAGGAGTGGATAAACATACTATTCATGCTGGGTGGATCTGTGATCCCATGGGGGGAAAGGAGTGTCCTAATTTCATAATAGTAGAGACTGAGTTTTCATTAAATCAGTAGATGTTTAATTATAAAATTTTGAATGGGAAAGGGAAGAGTGTAGACATGTGTCTCCAATGAATCTATGATTCTATAGTAATTTCTGTAATTTTGTTGGGTCTTTGGTGAGTTTAGTTTTTTCTTTTTTTGACACGTTGATGATTTTCCTAGGCTTGGTAGGATCTGTGAAAAAACAGCTGAAGTCACTATTGAGAAACCAGTGTCTGTGTGTTTTCCTGCTCTTGGGCTGAGCTTTTCATGTAATTTTCTGTCTGGAATTTCAGGCTGGATGCTAAGTTCGGTTCTTCATGCACTGCTGGGGCTGTAGCTGAGGAGGAACTGTGCTAGGGTGATAACAAGAATAAATGACTAATGTTATCTCTGACCAAGGAAAAACGTAACACAATACACTCCCCTGTGATTTTGCCAAGCAGCATTTAATCTTCCCTGCTGGATCCACTCATTCTCCTATGGCAGGTGTTTTTAATGAAGGTGAAGCATGAAGTGATGAAGTCCAGCAGCAGGAGGTGGATGCACTCCTGGTTAAAATGGGCCAGCTCAGGGAGTTATTCTAGTAAGGCACACTGAGGTAACATTGACTCAAAAGCAATTAACATTTAGCAGTTTATTATAGAATGGCCTGGGTTGGAAGGGATGTTAAAGGTCATCGAGTTCCAACACTGTTGTGAGCAGGGACACCTTTCACCAGATCAGGTTGCTCAGAGTTCCATGCATCCTGACCTTGAACACCGACAGGGATGGGGCATCCAAAACCTCTCTGGGCAGTCTGTCCCAGTGCCTCACCACCTTCACATTAAAGAATTTTCCTTCTAATATCTAATCTAAACCTACTGTCTTTCAGTTTGAAGACATTCCCCCTTGTCCTTTCAGGACATGCTCTTGTAAATAGTCTTCATCTTTCTTGTAGGCTCCCTTCAGGTGCTGAAAGGCTGCAATAAGGTAACCCCAAAGCCTTCTCTTTACTATGTTGAATAATCCCAGTTCTCTCCCCCTTTCCTCATAGGGAAGGTGCTCCATCCCTCTAATAAACTTGATGGCCCTCCTCTGGGCTTGCTCCAACAGGTTGATGTCCTATCTACAAGTATAAAGAAGTTAATGCAAATAACAGATTGGGTCTGTGTGATAGAAACTTGGGCTTGCTCATTATTCATGCAAGATGTCAAGAGAGTCACAGTGTGGAACTTTACCTTTAAAGAACTCTTTTATTTGGGCCTGTAAATAACCTTGCACTGACTAAGGAAATTCAGGCCATGTTAATCATGTTAATGTTGATCAAAACTTCAAACCACCTGTGGAATAATATATTAGGAGATATGACCATCAGCACCCATCACACCTTTGGAGAAGCATGGAAACAGAAGGCAGATCAGCAATGTTAAAATGTGCTGTACTGATGGTCAACTTCCCTTCAGCATGACAAAAGTAGAAACTAGGTATTTCTTCTCAAGGGGTACGTAAAATTTATTTTTTTTATAACTCTGAGGGTAATTTATCACTGGAATATCACCTACGGTGGTGGTAGAGTGTGTTCCTCTGGCTTCTTTAAAATGCAGACCAATGCCTTTGTAAGAGATGTGATCTTGTTCATCTCAGCCTCAAACTTCTGGCTTTAACAGCATTTTCTCCTGAGAAAGGGAAGACTATTTTCCAAAATAGCAGATATTGCTGTGGGATATGAGGTGTCTGATATCCTGTGCAAAAGGCCTTGCTGGTCATAGTTTTATGTAGCTGTAAAATCTATGAATCTGGCAAAGAGATGAAAAAAAGCTTTGTTGAGAGATCACCAATATATTTTCCTTGTGATTTCTCCCAGCAGAAAAGCTACCAGAACATCTGTCTCAGACTCTGAGCTTTCAGACCTTGGTGGGAGGGACATTTTAATCTGTAAGTGTCTACATGTGTAAGAAGGTTTGCAGCATCTTGGCCCTGGCATGGGTGGGAGATGGGAAGAAGGATAAAATAGAAAACATGGCCTTTGATTAGAAGGCAAATTGGGCTCTAATGGAGGTGATTAGAGACAAATTGTAGACTTTGTCTGTAAGGCAACAGAGTGGCCTGGAAGGCTGCCAAGATGTTCCTCAGTAACTAATCCTGAGTCAGTTATGGGCACAAAAAACAGCACCACATATCTAATACTAACAGGGGAAAAAAGTCAAACACTAATGGTGATGATCCTTGCACAGAGCAAGTTCTCACTTTCTCACCAGGAGCGCTGGGTCCATATTGTTCTCCCTAGCTTGTCTGCTTCCCAGAGAGGCACTGGTGGAACAATTCAAGAGAAATTGGCCTTGAATGATTATAAATAGAGTCAGGTCTACAGTGAAGCTAATGATGTGATGGCTAGGAAAGGACAAATCCAAGATGGATCAAGCCTAACTTTGAAAGGAGTTAGTCCCACCTTGTCTTACTTCTTATATGAAAATCCCCTCTTTCTGTAACACCATATAAAGGCATGATGTGCCCGAAGAAGAGGTCCTGTGTGGGCCTTTGTAAGGTGGAGGCACTGTCATCTGGAGGGCATTCTGCCTCCTGTCTGCCAAGACAGCTGCCACTGGTAGCTTAAGGAAACATCCTGTGAAGCTTGAGCTGCCAGTGTTACAAGAGACCTCTGGTACACACTTAACATGTGCTTGTCTCCTTTGTGCTCCTTTGTTATTATAGAATCACAGAATTTTTTTTTGTTATTATAGAATCACAGAATCATTACTGTGGGAAAGATCATTGTGTACAACTCTTAACCCAGCACTGCCAAGTCCACCACTTACATGCCACATCAACACATTGTTTGAGCACTTCCAGGGATGATCTTTCCACCATTTCCCTGGGCAGACTGCTCCAACGCTTGACCACCCTTTCAGTGAAGAACTCTTTCCTAATATCCAATCTAAACCTCCTGTGATGCAACTTGAGGCCGTTTGTTCTGATCCTGTTTCTTTTTACTTGGCAGAAGAGACTGATCCCCACCTGGCTACAACCTCTTGCCAGGGAGTTGTAGAGAGCAATAAGGTCTCCCCCAAGCCTCCTTTTCTCCAGGCTGAGCCCCACCTCCCTCAGCTGCTCCTTGCCAGACTTGTGCTCTAAACCCTGGCCCAGCTTCATTGCCCTTCTCTGGACGTGGCTTCAGCTCCTCTGTGATCAGTACTCAAGTAACTCAGCCACATCCCTGCTGGTTCTGTTCTCCAAGTGAGCTCTGGGATTGAGGCAGCCCCTTTAAATAAGGCAGCGGTGATGGAGAGCCTGACTCTGCATGGGCACACACAGTACAGCAAGGAAAAATGCCACCCAGAGGGATGCCCTGTGTTAGCACAGGCCCTCAGAGTGCCTTGGAAACACCTTCCACTGCCTGTGGAAGTGCTGAGCCCTGGCACTGCCCCAGGCTAGCCCATGGGACACTCAGTGTGATGGGTTCACTCTGTGCTAATGAGCTTTTTCCAAACAATGCCCGGACATGGTTCAGGGAATAGCACAGTCCCAGGCCAGGAACCTTTCCCTAATGGGCAGTGGGAATGCAGCATCCTGGTTTTGGGTAGATGGGAGTAGAGAGAATAGTTTGACTCCACCTTTTTGCCCTCCTGGCCAAAAAATGAGCTTGTTTTTTATAGAAATAGGGAAGTGCTGAGCACTGTAAGGCAGATGGGATGTTTGAATGTGGAAGCATTGGTCCATACTACACTACTTTGGGGAGGGGGTGGGGGTCTCCTCGGCGAGTCATAAATGCTGTCATCATTTTTCATCCACTGGCACAGCTATCTGGTTTGGAAGTAGTTCTCATGCACATCACATCTTTCATGGCGTCTTCTATGTGGATTTGGATTTTTGTGCAGTGATCTTTGAAGTCTAATCTGAGGTGTTGCTGGGATGAGAAGCTTAGTGAAGTAAAATGTTCTGGAACTTCATGGCCAAAGCTGGGAATGTGATCGTAGAGTCACAGAAACACAGAATAGTCCAGTTACAATCCCCCTGCCAGGGGCAGAGACACCTTTGGCTAGACCAGGCAGGACCAAAGCCCCATCCTACGTGGCCTTGAATACTTTCAGGGCTGCGGCATCCACAGCTTTTCTGGGCAACCTCTGCCAGGGCCTCATCACTCTTATGGTGAAGAATTTCTTCCTCATCTCCTAATCCTAATATCTAATCTACATCTACTATTTTTCGGTTTGTAGCCATTCCCTCTTGACCTGTCACTATTTGCTCCTCTAGATAGTTCCTCTCCAGATTTCTTTTATTATGTGTGAGGTTTTTTCACTCTTTACCAAGCTAAGGCTTTTACCCCTCCACATGGGGAACTGGAGCAGGGCTGCTTTTCTGTGTCCAGCATTCTGTGTGACCCTTACCTAGATTAATCTTTGTTCATCTGCATGTCTTTGCATCCTCAGACTGAGTTTTGGGAGCTGGCAGCCATAAGAGGACACATCTGTTTGATAGCAGGCCTTGGTTACTAGGGATAAAGCTGACTTTGGGATGTCCTGTGCTGTGCTTCTAGCTTTGTTCCTCTGTGATCAGCAACAGCAGCAAATGGGTGTACGCAAAACAAAACACCCAGCTACCTTCTTCACTCATTTACATCGATCCAAATCCAGATTAATTTCACTTTAGTGAATGAGTAACTAAGCAAAAGAGTTGGCCTATCACCAGACCTTTGTACTAATTAGTATTTTTCTTACCAGTGCCTGCCGAAAAGCCATTCTGTTTTGTATACTTAGCTGACAAACACCTTCTGGTTTGTGGTAATTTTCATCACCAGCTTGTATGTCACTCCTCTGAATTTCCACAGCCTCTCAGAAGAGCCTGTGGCAGGGCAAAATGATGTCGCCGAACTTCTAGTGCTCGGCAAGTGCGGGGCACGGATCGCTGGACGTGCTCTCTGCCTTGGGGACTTCCCTGGAATTCACGGTGGCCTCCGTTTGCTCATAGCTGGTTTTTGTGGTAGCTGCTTTCCATGCAAATAGACGTGCTTTTGTGCAACGCCAGCGTGGAGCTGGGCGAGTGGCAGCTGTGCTCTGCGGAGAGGGGAGCTCTGCCTTTGTTGGAGGGGCTGGCACTTGCTCTCGGTTATTCAGAGCCTCAATTAAAGGAGGCAAACTGTGGTTGTTAGTTGTGCTCGCTGGGGCAGAGCACAATGAGGTCGGCTCGGTGTGCGAGGGAACCCCCTGGATGGCTCAAACAGCCCAGGCCTCCCAAAGACCCGGGGGGAAACGGGGAGGGGAGGAGGACAAAGCTTGGGGTGCTGGTGCCAGGCAGGGACACTCGGGCTGAGCGTGTCAAAGGCAGCCCTGCTCGCTGGAAGGGGTGGGGGGCGATGCGTGGGAATGGCGCCGGTGCCAGCAAATCTTGGCAGAGGGGCCTTTGTTCGCCGGCGGTATTTGCTGAGCTCATGGATCCCATTTCCACTGTCCCGAAGGAGGAGGTGGCAAAGGGCCAACTGGTCCACAATGGGACTTGTGCGGTGTGTTTTAGAGTTATTAAAAGGTTCTTTTGAGAAATGGATGGTCTTCCTCAGCTCTATTTTCCGCCTTCTGCCTTACCCTCTTCTGTGTGCTCTGTACAATTTTTGTAATGAGCTCACACTTTTTGCCACTTTGTGCTTTTGGCCACTTTGTGCTTTTGGCCACTCTAGCTAATGGCAATTATACAGAATATTTACAATCTTATCAGAAAGTTCTAATGTGTCTACGCATTTTCTTGTAGAAGACTTCGCTATTCCTTACTTTACACAGAAAGTCCCAGCCCAGCATGTGCCCTGATAGACTTCTGCAAGCATGAACTCATTCTCCCATGATCCTCATCCAGAAACAATTTCTTTTTCAGGTCAGCACCTAAAATATCCACTCCCCAAGGCTGTACCTCTGCAAACCAGGTCAGATAAACTTGCCCACGCCTTCATCACATTCACTTAAGGCTCAAGTCTCTCTTTAAGAGGGAGGAATGTCACCTGCAAAAGGCAGCTGGAAACTTCCTTACGATTGCAGTTCCTACAATAACATTAGCTCCTCTCCCAGTTCTCCCTCTTCATGGGTAACATATAACTGCAAACCAAACCTTGCTGATTAGGCAACTTCCCTAGGAAGTAAAGCTGAGGTGGCATTTTCCCATATCCCAGGAGGGACAGATGCTGTGATCCAGGCAAAATAACAGCTCTGCATTGCTCAGCAGTTGCACGGATGTCTAACTCCTCCGTAGCATGCAGCCACATCTTCTCCCTTGCTTCTGTACCTTATGGACAACTGGGAATGACCCTGCAGGGCTGATTTTCTGTTATCTTCCTCAATAAAACCAAAGCTGATGCCCCTATTCTTTACTGGGTGTTTGTGAGCCCTCCTGGTGTGCTCTCTTTGTGTGCAGAGACACATGAACATCCCAGCCAAGCTCTCTCCCTGCTTTTATGTTCATTTGCGACCATCACACTCTCTATAAAGTGTAGGAAATAACCACTAAAGAGCTCCAAGAATTACTTTTTGAGGTATTAACTCTACTAGTTAATCTGCCTCTATATAGGTGCAGAAAGGGAGATCGTTATCTAAGATAAAGTTTGGATATTAGGAACAATTTCTTCACTGAAAGAATGGTTAAGCACTGGAACAGGCTTCCCAAAGAAGTAGTGGAGTCACCATTTCTGGAAGTGTTCAAAAAAACAGTGGACATGGCACTTAGCATTATGGTTTACTGGGGATAATGGTATTAAGTCAAAGGGTGGACTGGATGATCTTGGAGTCTTTCCCAGCCTTAATGATTCTGTGATTCAGTGCTTCTATAGGATAAGGGGAAAAAATAAATGAAAGAAGTGAAGTCTGGCCAGTTCTCATTGCCTGTGTGGCTCTTTGGTGCAATGAGAACATCTTTGTTTTAGCACTTTACAAAGGCACAAACCCACACAGTGGCCGTGCTGAGGAGGATCCCAGTGGAACCCTGTTCCAGGTGATGCAGACTGAGGATGCAGAGCTGACTGTGAAATCCCACTTCCAGCTACGTAGATCCACCTGATGCAGCGGTTCCCAGTGTATGCTCTGCAGAAACATTACTTAGGGAGGAAAAGAATGGTCCAAAAGGAAATAAATGAATCATTGTTTGGTCTAAATTTGAAATGCAGATTCCAGGAGTCCTTGGAAAAAAATCAGGGATGTGTAAATAAAATAAAAAAAAGTGCCAAACCTGTTGGGTGTGCTTTAAAATGTCCAGTGACCCTGCAAGGATACCTTCTGGGAGTCACTTTCACTGCAGACCACTTGCTGAGCTGCTGCTGAGGCCTCTGATGTGATACAGCAAATCTGTCCTTTTCTGGGTCCACAAGGGCTTTTTACAAACCATTTTCCTTCTCAGGCTGGAGGGGAGCATGCACGATGAGCAATTGCTGAACACTGTCCCTCAGGACTCATCAAAAGCTCTCGAGCTGGTACACTGTACTGCCTGCAAGATTTTATTTTATTTCTGAATTAAACATCACTTCCAAATCTCTCATTCCTAACTGGCAGCAGATAAAATTATCCACCTCCCACTCCATATGTCCTTAGGTACATGGGCCTGCAGACATTATATTTTGTAGGAAAAGAAACCTCTCAGAATTGGTTTGGGACCTCTTTAAAGAAATGCCTGTCATAGGGAAAATGCTCATTCACCAAGATTGAAACTTACTGGGCAAAACCAATTTAGAGAAGTTTTTGGTCATGGAGAAGGATTGGGAAAGAAGCTTTGAAGCTGTTAAAATGTCTTATTTTGAACTTGTTTTTCTGTGGAGAAGTCCTGGTTTTGGTTCAAAACATCAATTACTTAATATGTTTTTAAAAATCAATGCAAAACTTGTTCCCCTTCAGAGAGTCAGTGTGTTCTGCTCCCTAGAGAGGGACCATGGGGACAGGTAACATCGCACTTTTTGGAGGTCCTCTGCGTGCCTTTTGTGGCTGTGTAGCTGGAAGTTTTACAGCATTAACTCACCCTGCCACTTCTTTGGGTCGTGCTGCTGGAAGGCTGGCAGAAGAATAGCACAGTCTGATTCCAAATACACCAACAAGACAGCACGGGAGTATTGCACGGTGTGGCAGCCCTGTGTTAGTGCAGGGGGCTCGGTTGATGGGGGCTTTTCTGGCACAGATAAGATTTTAGTGGGGAGTGAAGGTCTCAGTACCCAGAACTGGCCTGTTGCTGCTGATTGATATCCATGTGCTTTCTCTCTCTTGAGCAGTTTCCTTTTTCTGGTCTGCTGTGGTTCTCTCCCTTTGCCCTTCTTTCACTGCTGTTTTGCCTGAAGCATCTTTTCAGGCCTCCTTGAAAATGAGTGGTTGACATTTTTCAGCAGGGAAAACTTTGTCAGAGGAAGAGGAAAATGGCATTTGAACTATGTGCACCTGGCTTGAGTATCATAGCCCAGGTTGTGCCTGCTCTGGTTTATTGCTCACAAACCCTTGTTTTCCAGGCTCCAGTTGTCACATCCTTTGTGTAGCACCAAGTCGAGGGGGCAGATGCCCTCAAAAGCACTTCCTGCTTAGTTGCTTTTCTATCAGCTGCTTTCAGGCTTCAGAAGAGAGATTGCTGAAGTGCCCATGGCAAGGAAACGCCCAGGTCTTATGCAAACCTCCTTAAAAAGTATGGGCCTGGTGGTATGTGTGGAGGTGGGACATGGATGAAGCTGTTTGGATAATATTAATGTTGGACTGAAGTTATCAAGCTGTAAACCCCAGGTATTCTCCAGAAGTTCTTTAAATCTGTGAAGACCTGCACAGATATCATTGACATATTTAAATCCTTTGCAGGTAAGGAAGAAGACACTGGGCTTGTTCCTGCCATCCTTCAGTCATTTTGAATAATGTCTTTTTCCAACTGGACTCTGTAGCATACTGAAAGGCAGAGACAGAGCTCTGAGAGCCAACAGATTGTGGTGGCAGCCAGTCTGGAGCAGGCTCTTTTACTCATGTGATCAATCACTTCATCCTTATGCTCTTTCCTTTGGTGTCCCCAAGGTTTATGCCCATGAAGAGTATCAGATGATGGAGGATTTGCTCTTAAAGGATCTCTTCTGAAGAGCTGTACCACCACAGAAGTGTCCCATCGCTTTCTCTAGTTGGTGATGGGGCTTGCACGTGCCCACCACTACCATCTGCCTCTGTGTGGCCAGTTCAGTGTCTTGCCCAGGAAAGGCTAAATTCAGGCAGTGGCAGAATGTGGAGGGCAACCAGCCAAACTTCACAGTTTGCTGAGGTGCATCCATAAAATAGCATCCTTCTGTCAGGATGCAATTTTATTCTTTTTTCTTCTAAGAGGAAACTAAAGTCACTCATTTTTCTTAAAACCCCGCCCTCTATTTTGCAAAGGTGATGTTTACAAAAACAAACTCTTAACCTGAGTCATGTCTTGTATTTATACAGAAATTTCTTTGCTTTGCTTGTATGATATATTTATACTGCTGTTGCTCAGAGTCCCAAAGCCACTGTTACAGTAACCCCCAAGAATACCCATGTGGAAGACAATACTGCTCAACCTGTAGTTGTATAATCACACCAGAGGAGTTACGCCAGTCAGAGTCCCTCTTAAACATGTCCTTGAGCTTTATTTCTCTCTTGGAATTTATCTGAGAACAACTAGTGTATATTTATTGATCAGCTGAAAAGCCATCAGCTTCGAAACAAGTTTCTTCTAATTAATTCACTTTTGGAACTACTGTGAAGTAACAGAATGCCATACCTGGATTTCTCGTTATTATTCTGGACAAGGAATTGCTTTTACAGAAGTTTAATAAATAAAATAACATTTGCAGTCTTCCCAGAATTTGCTCTTTCAAAAAATCAATTATAAACTGTAACTTGGCATCTCACCATTCTGGCTGAGCTCAGAGCAGGAGCCTCTGCGCTCCTGTCTCTGTGTTGTGGCACATGGGAGGATAATGGACAGACTGTCTTGTACCTCCAGCCAGCAGTGGGAACTGATGGCTTCAGCAGATCTGTAGCTGCGCCGCTCCGTTGGGCTCATCTGGGGAATGTGCCTTTCGTGAATGTCGAGTGGAAGTGAGATTGATGGGGTTTCATAGCAGAAAGATTGTAATGTTCCTGTTCAGTGAGAGCCAACCTACCGGAGCTTTACACTGAGTTTATTTTTAATCATCTCGGTTGTTTCAATTACAGGACTAACACAGAATTGCTACTTTAAAAACCAGATGAAACAAAAACATATCTCTTGTGTTGATAGCATTTTACAACATTTGAGTCCACCCTAAAAACCAGCCATTGTTGTAAGAGATTTAGCATTTTTTTGCTACTGTTGCTACCGTCTCCCTGTTGTGAAATTTGCTGCTGGCAGAATTTTGCTTCCATATTACTTGTTTAATAGCACAGGAAAAAAAAGATCCACTTCTGTTAGTGAAATGCTTCTCCTCCTATTTCTACAATCAACACTTGCATGTGTAGTATTGATCCTTATAAGTTTTTAAAGGCGTATAAAGCACAGATGTTTCAGCTTGGCTCGTACAGACCATAGAAGTCTCATTGTTTCATTACACTGGTGAATATTGAAATTGATCCATATCCAATGGTGCAACATCCAGGAAGATAAAAACTTTTTTTTTTTAAAACTTCATGAGTGAGAAAGGGAAAGATATCAATGGAATTTTTCAATGCTTGGCAAGTTCTGCAGCTATGAGATGGTCAGCAGGTTAGAATAGTCAACCTGGAGTACCTTCTGTTGCCATCCACATTCAATTCATTCCCATTTACATCCCGAGAGAGGCACTATGTGATGATCTCTTCTTTCTGCACTCTTGGGATCTTCACTTTGGTAGCTGGGGTAGCTTTGTCTCCCCACAGCCAGGTGAGCAATACCTTTTACCCTTGTTCTTCCTCTGGGACACAGGGTCAAGCAGGAAACTCTTTCAGCCTTGCAGCACCCTATGAAGTACAGGCAGCAAACACAGACAAAATTATCCCAGAGCCCAGCAGCCGGGTCAGGAGTGACATGTTCAATCTGTGCCAATAGAGAGCCACAGGGGAAGGGATTGTTGATGTGGCTGCTGCCTCCTGGAGGATGTGCTCCAACTCAACTCAACCCCATGCTGTCATCCTGTTCAAGATTTTATAGGTCATCAGCATGAATACATTTTCGTGGCAATTTATCTGCCAGGGCAATGCCTGACCACTCAAGAGAAACCCTGCGGTTCACTAGGACTGTAGGATCAAGGACACTTTGCATGATAAAGCTTCACCTCTTTCCCAAAATGGGACAACCAGAGAGAAAGAGGTGAACTTGTGTCCTAGCCCAGCAATCAGCTCCCAGCCTGGACGGAAAGCACTGCAGCTGCTAATTGCTTTCCTCAAAACCTTGTGCTGTTTGCCGACAAGCTCCTTGGCACACAGTCTGTGTGTTTGTTTAGGGGCAGGCACGAACAAATTAGCTTGGGAGTGCCGAGGTCTGATGCTGCATTCATAGTTCCCATAGTGCCACTTATTCCCTGTGGGAGCACGTGCAAATTAACTCTGTATGCCGCTCACTTAAATGACGCTAATTGCATCAGTCCTCTTGACAATATACGTCTGCTGCCAGCCCGTCCTGCGAACTCCTTGGATTTGTGTGGATGAGTAAGAGAGGGAGAAGCTCACAGAGCATCCTGCAGTGGAGGAGTCTCTTGGAAAGAGGAGTCCTCACTAAGACTCCAGGAAATTTTGAAGCTTTAGTAAGGAATCAGCCTGGACGTAGGGCTGGTGGGCTGTAAAGCGCCTCCAGTGTGGGCGTGCTTGTGTAGGTGTCATTTCTTGTGTGCTGTTGGGGTGTGAAATGCTGTAGTAGAGGTTCTCTCACCTGTAATGAGACCAGTACTCCAGCCCCTTTGGGAATCAAAATCCAGAGAATGGGACAGAAAGAAATGAGAAATAAAAAAAGGAAATGGATGGTGACAAAAGGAGGAAAGAGAGAAACTGGGATCCAGAGTGAGAAGATGGTATAATGCACAGCCCAGCCGGCCATATTATGATAAAACAGTGTTTTCCACACTTCTGTGATCAGTTCCAGTGTAAGTGAGCAGAAAAGGAATAAAAGTATAGGAGAAAACCCTAACTTTTTTATTATTATGATTTTACTTCTTCACCTTCAAAAATACTTCAAGTGTTTTGCAAAGGCCAGAACTCCCTGCATTTCCCTTGTCCCTGCTTAAATAGGATACAACATTTCTTGGCTGTGAATTCAGCCCCTTTCCCACTTCCTCATTTGAACTGGCTGCATTTAAAAATTGGCGGCCTGTGACCATAAAATGTATTTAGCATCTTTTGCTCAAGAGGGTCCTTTTGGTCTTTATTAGAGAACTCTTAGCAAAGGATGATATTTATGGGCTGTAACTGAACTAGTAACCATAAATGTGGCCAGAAGTATTCCTGGGCAATGTAATGCATTCATCTGTACTGGTGTGTGGCACATTTTGACCCAGGCAAGCTAACCGTCACTGGAACATTTCTAGGGCCCAGGTGGGTACTTACAGCATGCCAGGGAATGTTCATGGTCAGCAGCCACCTCTTTTTGGAGGCCAAGACCATTTGTTAACATAGATATAGGCTTGAACATGCCTTGGTCTCAGTGCCCAGGAGTGTAGCTAACCATGCATGTTTTAATCGGATGGGTGTAATGGTGGTGCCTTTGATAGATGTCTAATTTGGGAACCAGGAGTCCCTTGATTCCCCCCATAAACAATGGGAAAAGAGTAGCTTTTTCAGGGATGCATCAGGGCACGTAAATTGGGTTTCTGCTCTGAATTGTCCTTTGAAGGGACCTTTGAAGGTCTCTTGGCTGAGACCTTAAATATGTGTTGCCTGAATGCTCTCTGGGGTGCAACACCTCATAGTAGTTTTGCTTGCCCTCTGTGTGGGATAGAACACCTACTGGGCAGTGCCAGCACTGAAAGTGTGGTCAGACAAAGAACCAGATTTTCTGGTTGCAGTGCTGGGAAAGGGGGAGATGGAACCCCACACTCCTACTCCAGTCACTTGGTACCTTCTCAGCAGCCAGGGGAGCCTGGGGAGCAGTTCAGCTGGATGCTGGTGCCTTTAAAAAAGGGACAGCCTTAGGATATTATGAGGAGCAGATCAGGCTGCATGGGTGTTTGCTCAGCCTATAAGCTGTGCTGTGGGGAGGGGTGGTTATTCCCTTATCCATTTCATCCATGAGCATTTATGAGCTCTGCGAGAGGGACTTTTGACAAACACATGTAGTGAAACGGAAAGGGTAATGGTTTTAAACTTGAAGAGGACAGGTTAAATTAGACATCAGGAAGAAATTCTCTACTGTCAGGGTGGTGAGGCACTGGACCAGGTTGCCCAGAGCAGCTCTGGGTGGCCCATCTGTGGAAGTGCTCAAGGGCAGATTGGGTGGGGCTCTGACTAACCCTGTTTAGTGAAAGGCATCCTTGCCCATGACAGGGGCATTGAAAACAGAGGATCCTTAAGGTCCCTTTGAACCCAAACCGTTCCATGATGCTATGATTTTATCACTGTAGTGACAGAGAGCCATCATGTGTAAATATGGAAACTTCATTCAGAATCAATGAAGGAAAAAAGCTGGAATCAACCTTGGCTTCGGCAGCCACAAACAGGTGATTTTTCCTGGCACGGCACTGATGGACTTCAAACTCCACAGTGTGAAGATACAGTGTGATTTCAGAAAGGAAGAGTTGCACAAGGCATTAAACTGCATGGTGGAATCATGTAATTGTTGCAATGCTCTGTTGTACCAACACCTTGGTACAAATTATAATGTTAGTATAGATGCAGTTGCAGTATTATTACACTGTCAGTGCCACCCCTGTAGTTGAAAATAATGCCAGGTTTTTCCTTATAAATTTGTTTCTGTGGTGGGTGGCACTTTATGGACTGGTTCATTTGCAGGGAAAGAATATCTGACAATGAACGTTTGCCAAAAAATATACAGTGAATATGGGCAGAGCATGGAGGTGTTCTTTTAAAGTAAGTATTTTTAAAAGGATGGGGAAAAAGAAAAAAAAGACTTAAACGTTGAGGCTTTATAATGGTCCCTGTACAATGTTTTATAAAAGAAAAAAAGAGAATGTATAAAGGTAGTACTATATATAGGAGTCATCAACTGACTGCAGGGAATTAAATGTGCTGGAGGAACTGCTGCACAGAGAACCGCCTGAGTAATTAAAGAATGGAGCTAATGGGCTCTGAGAAAGCTCCTCTGAGAAACTATTTTCATGACATATTCTTCAATTTAAGAAAAACAATTCTTACCAGGCCCTTCCCCTTTAAGTGTGTCAACGGGAAAACTTATTTCAATTAAGAAAACATTTGCAATACTGTCTATGGAAAAAATGCAGCCCCTCCACCCATTCCTCAAAGTCTCTCTTGCAAGGCTGTCTGGTCTAAAGTTTTGGGAGGCAGCTTTTAGGAAGGCCTGCATTTGCCCAACTATTACTTTATCTGTGGATAAAATTATGGGGGACTAAAGATCATTGCCAGGGGATGAGACAACTCAAATGGTTGGGAGTATCACAACTTTTGAGAGAAACTGGGACCTTTCTGTTGTGGGAATAGAATAATGATGGAGATACAGAGAGTAGCTGAATCTCTGCCAATGCACTGGGTGCTGATGAGATTCTGGAACCCTAAAATTTTCAGTTTGCAGGAAAAAAAAAAAAGAAACACGGTATTAAATAATGTTTGCTTAATCTTCTTGTGTTTCTGTTCTCACCTCTCTATTTTCGTGGAACTTGACAGACACACATGCTCAGCATTCATTATACACAAGTCCCCAGAGGAGTCCTTGGCAGCTGAGGGCTTACTTATTCTTGAAAGAATTAAAATGAAAATTAAGAAACTGTTTCAGCAGAGTCTTAAGGAAATAAGGATGGAGAGTTGGTGACTGGGGTTTGTGTTTAGCACTTTACAGGGAAGATTCCTCAATAAAAAGCCTCAATAGAAGGGACAGCAGAATCACACCATACCTGGCCAGGAATTGCTATAATGGAGACAATACCATCACTTTAACTAAACTTTCCAAGGGAGGGATTTGCCTTTAAAAGGGTATTTTAAGAAACAGCTACTCAGATTAGACTCATGGAGAACACAGTTCCTCCAGTAATTATTTTCCTCTGGTGCAACTGAAGTGGAGATTCCTAAACTTTTGGGGTGAGGGGGGAACCCCATGGTCCATCAGTGAGAGTGTCCCCCTGCATGTTACCTGGCAACTGAGTGGCTGGGTTACTGCTCACACACGGGCTGGATCTGGGGTTCTCAGTGGAGGGACAGCCTTATGTCCTCCTCCTGTGAGCCAGGCCAGAGGTGGAAGAACAAAGTGTCAGTAAGGAAAAATGTGCACTATGGTTTCAATCTGTCTCACTTTGGTTTCAAGGGAGAATTTGGCAGATTTAATAGCCTAATAATGTGCAAACCCATTTATCTGTAGGTTTGCAGACCCTAAAGGAATTTCTGTGTGTCAGACTATCCCTTCCCTTCCCTTCCCTTCCCTCCTTCTTTCTCTCTCCTCTTTCCTCATTCTCTTCTGTTTTCCCCATTTTTTTCCCTATCCTATTTCCTTTAATTTCTTTTGAAATGTCTTAGAGGCAAACAGACTTAAACTATCAGATTATTCATGCTGTTCTTTTCCAACTCACTGCCCTATTGTTACAGCTTAATGACAAGAGTTTATTGATGTTATTTTAGTGTTGGTGAAAGTTCCTGAGCTGACACGCTCCTCTGACATGTCTCTTACAGTGCATGTACTGTGTAAGACATATTGTCTCTTACTTTTAAGATATTTGACAGCTGTGGGATTTTTTTTTCATAGGGAATATTTTAAAGAATGACATGTAAAAGTGAGGCTTAAGTCCCTCATTATCATCAAACAGATCTCAGTATGATTTTTGTATAGAAAAGGGTGTTATCTGCAGTTAGATCCCTTTCAGAAGCCACATTGTGCTTCCTTGAACAAGAAGCTCATACAGAGCAGGGACATGTTTGACTTTCTGGTTTGCAAAACCCACATTTCTGGGTCACGTCCAGTCTCTGCTCCACCAGAACCCCCAGGTCCTTCTCGCCAGGGCTACTCTTGATCTGTTCATCCCCAGCCTGGATTGATACCGGGCGTTGCCCTGACCCAGGTGCAGCACCAGCGCTTGGTCTTGTCAAACCTCATGAGATTCCCACGGGCCCCCTCCTCAAGCCTGTCCAGGTCCACCTGGATGACATCCCATCTCTCATGGGTGTCAATGGCAGCAATCAGCTTGGTGTCATCTGCAAATTTGCATACAGAGAGCTTCCTAATTCCACTAATTATGGGCCTTTGAAATAATGATAATGTAAGGCTATAAAAAAATGAACAGTGGTACAGCCACAGAGCAGTTTGCCTGATCTCACTCACAAAAAAATAATATTTTATGTTGAAGCCAGTGAATAGAGTATTACAGAATGGGAATTGTTATGCATCCCTATTCAAGGATTATGATTTTACGAGAAAGAGGTCATCTCTAACAAAACCAATTTCCTTCCATGAAGTTACAGTTTGGTTGATATGGTAACTACATCAAAAAAGTACTTTTGATCTTTGATAAAGTACATTTTTTTCTTAGGCATTGTTACTACATATTGAATAGCATTTACATTAAAAGTTAACACTAGACAATGGATTAAGAGCTGACTGATCTCACGTAGCAGATGTCAGTGGAAAGTCATCATTCCTAGTGCAACTGTAAATGGATATGTGGCATGTCTGATGTTATTAAAAATTTCCATGAACCACATGGCCATAACTGCAAAACCTTTGCTGATAATAAATTTTGGATAAAGCAAAGGATCCATAGAATATTATATAAAGTTGCAAACAAGGAAGAAGTTTTAAACAATATTTATTTAAAAGCAACTGCAAGCTTATATAGATTTGAATGATGTGGCCAGAGGAGACATCACAAGGAGCAGAGGCTGAAAGCTCAGGTCAGTCAGTTGTATCTTCTCTCCTGCAAATCTCTGAATGTTTATAAATTAGCGGAGCTGTAGCTGCAGTGCTGATTTTGTTACTTTCCCTGCCATTAGCAGGGGATGCTCATTGCTGCAAATCCTCTGAGCATCGAGTTTGCTCAAAGTTTGGCCTGGCAGTAGCAGAAGGAACAGGCATAAACATGTTCACCCATGTCAGGAGTCTCACAGAAAGGCCCCACAGGAGAGGGACAACTTTTGTCTTGCCTTCCTTATGGATGCACTTCTGGGTGTAGCAACGAGACCTGGGTGTGATGGATGTGCAGTCAGTCCTGTACTCTGCTCCTCTGGACTTGCACAGCTGTGCTGTTATCTGGGATGCTAAAGTACCAACCTCATCTGTGCCTCTGGGAATGATTTTGTAGCTGGAAAGTGAGCACTGCAATAATTTTCTTTCCCTCGTGGACTATTTGTGCTTGTGCCCTTGATGCAGGCAGGAAGGGAAGAGCCAAAAGGAGCACAGGAAATTTGTGAAATAAATGACAAATTGAGGCCACATTCTTTAAGAGGTAATAATTGCTGCAGAGGACAGAGCTGGAAGGAGAGGACAATATTGTTAACTTTGTCCTTTCTGGTTTTTTGTGGCAAGAGAGTTCTGCACCAAAGCCAAGCTCGTGAGTTTGCTGTATAGTCCTGGTTCCATAATAGGAGTTAAAACCAGGAAGATTTTGCTGGCTAGTCCTGCTAGGAAGCCAGAGGAACTGGTGGAGGGTGTGTGATGTGTGTGTATGGTTGTGCAATGCATACCTGACCACATGCTCATACCTGGGGGAATGGAATGAAGTTGTGTCAGTGGAGGTTTAAGTTGGATATTAAGAAAATGTTCTTCACCCAGAAGTTAGTTGGGCACTGGAACAGGGTCCCCCGGGAAGTGGTCACAACACCAAGGCACATGGTGGGATTCTTTGGGGGTTCAGGGCCAGGAGTTAGACCCAGTGGACTTGATCTTGAAGGTCTTTTCCAACCTTAGTGATTCTTGTGGGTCTGTTCCAACTCTAGATATTCGATAATTCTATACTATTTAAGATTGGAATAATAATTTATATATCTATAATTCAGACTTGCCACTTTTTTGCATGAAGGTGTACCCTTCTCTGTGTGAGATATTTTGTTTTTCTTTGTGTATCTTTCAGGAGTCCTGGTCAGAGAGGTGAATGAGATTTTCATGATTTTATTAATTTCTTCCATTTGTTTACTCTTTATTTTGTGAAATTTTGTTAGTATTTATTTCTCATATTACTTATTTTATTGCATAGCCATATATATTCCAGACCAAGACTGGGGCTCAGCAGTGCTGTTTAATGCATTGACTCAGTGCCTGTAACCAAAACAGCGTTAGTTGTTAGCAAAGCCAAAATTTAAAGGATCAGGATAACATCTGCATGGGGCTTATGACACTTCTAATTGAATCTTTGGTGAGTACAGCTTAGTTTTGAACAGGAATAGAGGTAACTTAACTTTGGCTCTTACAAGTCTTGATGGTTTAAAGAAGATTCCACTATTAAAGTTCACCTGGCAGAGGAGAGCTTCCCTTTTGTGCTGGGAAGTTATGGAGGCCTCTGACAGAGGAGAAGCTACCACATGGTTTCTACATGTGTCTAAAGTAAAGATATAAGTGGGTTTGAGAGATGTATCCTGACTTTCAAACCGACAGGAATCATGAAGCAAAAGAGATATCTGGCTAAAGTTTACATGAAGTGACCCCATGCATCAGTCAGTATTGGGTCCTGGTGGGGTAGGAAAAGAAAATAAATTGGCTACTCTGAATTTTATTTCTAAGAAGCAATGGATAACACAGACGTGCATGAGTAAAGAGTGCCTGGCCTCCCTCATTGCTGCAGCAAAGGGGCAGCTGGATGTGTTTGACTGTTTTTACTGCTGTGTTGGCTGCTGGAGCCTCTGGCAATGGCTTTTAGAGTTGCCTTTCTTTTCACTGAGATGAGGGTGCCCCATCTGCAGCTGATAAACTGGACCATGAATTCATTAGACCAATAAAGCAGAAAAAATATCTGATTTCATTGCTAGGCTTAATCAAACTTTGTAAAATATTGGATTTTTTTGCGTAGAGTCAGGAAGCAGGAGGAGACATATAGGGCCTGCTGTCAATGCTCTCAGAAAAGTCTATTTTTTCTCAGGTTTCTCAGGTGTATCTTCACAAACAATTTAAGTCAGATCTATAGAAAGTCTTCAGAGAGCCCTGTTAGATTGTGCCATGATGATGAGGGTGTTGCCTGGACTTGGCACACATTAATCTCCTGGCTCCCCATCCCTTAGGGAGCAGTTGGCCCTTGCTGCTCCTTTATAAGCACAACAATTAACAATACTGAAGGAATAGTGTACTAAACACCAGGTAGAGAGGATGCTAAATACCATCTGTATCAAGAGGAGGATTGCAACTGCAGAGTATACACGTGTTGCCATGACTGGGACTGGGTAAATGAAGAACTGAACTAGGCTGTGTTCATCAGGTTGTCCTTTAAATCAAAGAAAGGACAACATTCTGTTTAAAAGGTGAGAAATCAGTAGTGCATTTTTGTCATAGAATCATATCATGCTTTGTGTTGGAAGGGACTTTAAAGATCATCTAGTTCCTACACACTGCCATGGGCAGGGACACCTTCCACCAGACCAATGTGCTCAAAGCCCCATCCCACTTGTCCTTGGACACTTCCAGGGATGGGACATCCACAGCTTCTCTGGGCAACCTGTGCCAGGGCCTCAATAACCTCACAGTAAATAATTTCTTCCTAACATCTAACCTAAATCTCTACTCTTCTAGTTTAAAACTATTCCCCCTTTTCCTATCACTATCTGCCCATGTGAAAGGCCCCTGTTCCTGATTTTGTTATCCCCCTTATATTCTGGAAAGTGCTGTAAGGTCTCTCTGGAGCCTTCCCTTCTCCAGCCTGAACAACCTCAGCTCAGCCTGTCTTCACAGTAGAAGTGCTCCAGCCCTTGGATCATCTTTGTGGCCTCTTCTGGACCCACTCTAACAAGCCTAATGCATATGTTTATATATAAATAGTATAATATTTTTATCATTTTATGTATATTTATATATTATTATTGTTGTTGTTATTCCAATATATCTAACAGGTCTTATAGTCTCATTAAACAGATTCCTTGAGCTACCTGTCCCCATTATTTACAAGCGTGCAACAACCTATTGATCTGCAAAAACAAAACATAAATAAAAATAATTTCAAAGGTGTGGCAGGAAAGAGGTGGATAGACAGTTCTCTGTGGAAAAGCATTTAGCTTGTGGCTGTGTTGACAGTAATTGGGAGCATGAGAAATGGCTGACAAAGGCTGGGTATTTTCATGACTTTTTGAAACCTGTGTGTAGGGATGAATGTTTTTCAACATTTTAGTCATGTTTAACTCTTTCTGTTTGAACAAAGTCAAGGAGCAGACACAGAAATAGTCATGGTCCTGGGGAAGTTTTAACATGGGAATCACACATAACACAGTAAGAAAAAGGACAGTATGCCTTATTTTTTGTCCCTGGCAGTGTCCTGTGGGACCTTTGTGTGACTTCATCCTTCTGAGCTCTCCATTCCCTTTCCTTCATAACACGTCAGGTTTGAGGTTTTCCTGTGTAGGAGCTGTCCTTCCTGAAAAGTTTGGGCAGCACCCCAGTGTCAGCCTGGCCTTCAGAACTTCCCTTCCAACCAGCCTGACAGTGGAATCACATTCTATATTTTCTGAAGTTTTTGTGACTTTCATGCAGGTTTACAGACAGGAAAAAGATAAAATAATAGAGTGTTGTCCTAGCTGAGGGAAAGGCTCGGGTTGTCTATTCTGCTTGTCTCCTTGTCTGGTCAGTCAGAAAAAAGGAGCTCAAAACCAGACATAGCATATTAGGTCTCTTGTCCATCATGCAGTTAGGGAATAGGAGGGAGGAAGATATTTTAGGATGTGCAGAGACTGGGACAGACTGATTGCTGAGGGACCATGTACAAGTGTTGAACAAAACCCAGAAGATCAGTCTTTGCTAATTCTGTAGCTTCCACAATGGTGTGTTTCCTTGTGATAACTTTGTACTGATCCTTTTGATTTCCAGATGTCCTGTGTCCAAATGTCCACGTGGAAGGAGATCGATTCAAACACACCAATGGAGGGACTGATGAGATCCCAGGTAAACAGACACATTTTTCTACTGTATCTCTGGGAACTGAAATAGTATAACCGTCTTTCTAATGTGATGCTCTGATTCATTGCACCTTTTTCTAGTTAGAATTTATTCCGACATATTTATTTATTTATATTTTTTCCAAAATATATATTCAGTGGTGGAGAAGTATATTAGAAACTGTTGGGCTGCAAAAGAGCTATCTGTTGACAGGCAACAGATTAATTGTAAGCTTTCTTTTGATATGACCAAAATTAAAAATCCAATGGAGCTTAGTTTAGTGGCTAGAGGAGTGCAGTAAGCCTTGGAGATCACCTTTTTTTTTAACCACTCCATATTTAGTGAGTTTTAGTGTCCATTTATTTGTTTTGTGTTTGTTGTGGGAAATCCAAGAACAATGGATTAACCACTGAAGAAATGCTTATATAACTAGGTAGCTAACTACATATAGAAATAACAGAATATTTTCTGAAGTACTGGTGAGAATTGGTGAAAGGTCAAGAGGAAAGCCAGTCTGATGATATTTCTGCTTTTTTTGGAAGTTCTGATATATCTTTTCAGCCAGCTGAAGAACTTAATGTGCCAGATACATGCCTGTGCCTGTTTTCTAGCCCCCCAAGACTGTTTGAGCTGTTGGCTCATCAAAGATGTATTGGGAATATCTGTGACTGACCCAAGAGTATAAGGCACTGCAGTGGGAGTCTGAAGGCTCTTCTGTTACTTGATTATGAGCAGAAATGGTCAATGTTTGACAGCTTTGTTCCTTGCTTGGAGTTTTTTCATTGGTGCATTTTCACTGCCTGCACAAGATATCAGCTCCAACTGTGCTGTCTGTAGGCAGTTTATTTTGGCTGCAGCCTGATTACATCTAAGCCTGTGATAACGTTGGTTGGTAACATCTTGTCTGGTCATTAGACCCAAGCTCTATTTGGACCCAAATGCCTCTTTGGAACTGCTGTCTGTTGATAGGTATTCAATTAACCTGTTCTGACAGTCCTGCTGATGCTGGGCTGGGCAAACTTTACAACTGTTCAGCAATAACCCTACTGATTCTGAATGAACCTTTTTGCAGTGGAAGCTGCTGCTCAGAATGAGTAGAAGGATTGTGCCCCTTCTCAGGTGATCATCTTCTATGGGATTCTTTTCAGAAAAATGGAGTTGGAAATGGCTGCCTATATCTAGTTCACGTTTATCTGAATTTTGATTCAAGGGCTGATTAATAGACTCTGCTTTTATCTGACTTAAAAAATGTATCTTCTGTCGAGCAATGTAAAGGACAAGAATTCAATTTCTGATCTGGTGCAGAAGTTTTGAGTAGGGTGAGATGTAGATGCCTATATGCAGTAATATTTATATATGTGTGTATTTATTTATATATATACACACAAACACACACACACACACACTCTTAGGCTGTTCCATAAAGTTTTTGAGTTATTTTTCCTTTTATTTTCAAATCCCACTTCCCTTCTCTAAAGCAAGTGAATTTTCAGCATTTTAACTTAAAAGATGACTTTGCAGTCTTAGATCTGTGTATTAATTCAGGTTGGAAGGGTCCTATGGAAATCATCTAGTTCAGCCTCCTAGTCCTACCTTTAAGTTGGGTCCACTTTGAAGTTAGATTGGGTGGTTCAGGACCTTGAATAGTTGAGGTTTGAGTATTTACAAAGATGACTATTGCCCAGGTCCTCTGGGCAATGGTTCCAGCTCAGCCAATATCACACTGATTATTTTTTTTCCCTATAAAAAGAAATTCCCTAAGTAGAATTTCATTTGTTGCAATATATCTAGTTAGGGTGATAGCTCAGGGCTGTCATTTATATGGCTTAAGGGGCCTCTGTTCTCTGTAAGGTGTAAACACTCACTGTATCAGGCAGTGATTTGATTCAACTACAGGATAGTTACAGTATTTGATTAAAAGTGATGATTCCAACAATACAGAGAATTTATAGAAGGCTCCTAATTGCTTCTATATGGTGAGAAGATTATTTTTTTATGTTTCTGTCCCTGATGGTTAGGAAAACGTATGCCTCTTCCCTGGAAGGAATGGAGCAGATATTGTGGGTGTGCTAAGCGTGGTTGTGCTGCTGGAGATGGTCATACGGGACCAAAATGCTCTTCCACTCCTTATGTGCACCTTACTTATTCTACAGAATTTTCTGAAGACTCTGGACTTCTGGGGCCAATTCCAACAAAAAATCACTGCCTTTTTCCAGCTAACTGGGTAATTTTTCTTGGCTCAGTGTGCTCTGTTTCCTGTTCCAAAAGTATGTGTTGTGCTGAGAGGCTTTTGGATTCTACCCCAAAGTGGAGTGCACTTCAGTTTTGAGGCACAGCCTCCCTCCTGCTCCTTCCTGCTCTTAAGAGAGAGGTTCAGCTCTGGATGTCTGTGGATTCACTGAGGGGGAGGCTGGTCCTCTGCTGCCCAGGTCCCCACCTGCACAAGGATTTGAAGGTGACACCTGCGCCGTGTGCTCCAGCTGGAACCACAGTTGATGCTGGCCCAGCCACCTCCCGTTTTTACAGTAGAAGTAAAAATAGAAGTTAAACCATAAAATGAGCTATAAGAGGAGAAACTTTGTGACATGAAGGGCAACAATGGTGTGACTGATTGGTTGAAGATTCATGGGATTTTGTTAAGACAGAGGCTGAGAGTAGTGGTGAGGGTAGTGAGGGTGGCTCCACGCAGAATCAAATACCTGCATCAAAAAACACATTGTGATCTGGAGGAGATCCAACACCCTAAACCAATTATTTCCCTTTTAAAAGACAGATGATTATCTTTCTTTAGACAAACAGGACTAAGTAAATCTCATCTATCTGGGCTTCAGCAAGCATTTGTTCAGTAGTGTATTGAAAGTCACTGCTAAAGTGAAAATGGCTAGAGATTAATAAATGTAAAGTGAGGCAGAGACTGTAGGAAAGGAATAACAACTCTGTGGGCAGGCAGGGACCAGTTTTAAGTCTAATATCCCCTGTGAGTTTCCACTCTGTAGACTGCGATCAAAATATCCTTGAAGGAGGAACAGGTTGGCCCCAAAAATAGGTAGTTTTTCCAATTGACTTGGGACTATTAGTTTAAAAGGCCTGTTATGGTAGGTACAGATCAATAACAGGAATACAAACTATAAACTCACAGTGTGGAAACTGATGATGTCTTAGCAGGGGTTTGTACATCACAGTGCTGTACAGACGGGGAAAAGGTGAAGGTCATTACTGGACAAAGCAAAAGAAGGAAGAATTCATGAGACTGGACAGGGCTTTGGTTACAGCTTGTCTAGACAAGTGTTCTCAGAGCTCCTTAGCTCAGGAAAGATGGATTCAGCCTTGAGGATCTATTAGTGTGTTCAGGAGCCAGAGACAGAGGATTAAAAATCTGAGTTTGGCTAATCTTGCAGTGTTCAGGTGGAAAGGGGAGATATCATTGCTTTCTGTAACCTGATCAGGGAATAGCAGGAGGGAGATCACTCAAGCTAAAGGACAAAGGCAATAATAAGAAATAGCTATCAGCCATTTAAGAGATACATTCAAGACATTAGGAGAAGACTTCAAACTGTCAGAGATATGAAGAGCTGGGACAAGAGGTGAAGCAGTACTCATGGAGACAAATAAACAGCGATGGATAGTCATGAGTCCTCTCATAGCAGAGGTTTGTACTCCATGACCCTCTGGTATCAAAGCATTTAAATAAAAAATCTCTATCTGTAGCATTCAGGAAGGGCTGCTGCAGTGAAATCAGATTGTGTGAGGCAAGAATATAGAGGCAGCTTTCCTCTACTATTGACACAAATTTGGCAGAGAAGTGAAACAGGGTCTGCTTAACAGTACATAACATGAATTCAGAATATAATATTGCTGAATGCATTAGAAATTACAGAGGGAATTTTGAAAGAAAGCAATAAATCTGCTCAGAATATCAGTAAAAACACTATTTCTTTTCCAGAAGGACTGAGATTTTAAAGTGATGCTCAATGATGGTTTAGACAAAGTCCTCAGAGCATTCTTGTGGCTGCTACATTTGTTGGGTTTTTTTATTTTTATTTTTTTTTTTAAATGAGAAATGAAGGCAAAAGAGAGTTTAACTCATCTGCCCTAAAGTATTCAATATAAAATGCTAGTTATAATACTTAGTACCTCTTATTATGCTGAATTGTCACTTTCATTCTGTCAGCATTTAGCAGAGGATCATGACCAGGTGGGAAAATACAATGATAACCTTTTGCACCCTGAAGATGTGCCCCTTGTGTATTCTTATGAACCATAATATTGCATCAAAACAACACATGAAAGTTATTCAAAACGAATTATACTGCTTGAGGTTTTAAAACTTCGCATTTGAATTCTTTGTATTTTAAACTAGACCTGCAGGACATGGGATTTGGTTGCAGAAATTTGGATGATCCCTAGAACTAAGAATAAGGGGAGCTCTGGTCCTGAATGTTTTCTGCCAGAGTTGATAACACTCCTCAAGCAGATACTGACTGCTGCTTTTGGGGGGACTCTGCCACAGTAGTAAAGAAAGGTCTGCAATGATTCCCATAGAATTCTAGGAAAATAAACCTGGGGGAGGGACAATTCCAATCTCTACATGGCATTATAATCCCACACTGGATGGTGTTAATGGGGCAAGGGAGACACATGAAAGCCCTGACTTTGACTCCTAACTAGTCACGCAAGGTGTGTGTATGAACAACAGCAGAAACTGCATTATGGTTTGTACCACACATTGACCTCAGCCTCCAACCCTCTTCTCCATCTCCAAAACCTCTATGTGCAAATGAGCAAAACGCCAACACATTTATGACCTCTGTGTTTTTCTGTAACTCTATAAAGAGCGTTGGGGCATTTTACGATGAAGGCACTGGTTGTAAAAGTAGTACCCTACAGTTACAGACTGCGGTGGCTGTGTTTGACTGTCAGTGTGTCTCCAGTGTCCTGTGGTTTGCAGCACAGGATTCACATTCCAGAAGATGCCGGTGATTCAGTAGCTAATTACAATATCCTTGGGACTATTTATATTTGTTCACTAAAACACACAGTAGTGTGAGAAAATTGGAGTGTCCGGGCTGCTAAACCTGCAGAACGAGCACATTAGACCAATGTCCTCCCAGGGAAAAAGCATATATTTGCACTGCCTGTGTGGCAGGCACTTTGCCCTGCCTTTGCACTTGGCAGTCGTCTTGGGAAGCCCCTGAGAGGCCAGTGGGTAGCCCATGAATAGCTGCAGAGATTTGTAGCAGCTCACTGCCTTTGGGCAGTGGATGCACAGACACAGTGGTCCCCAGCAAAGGCTGCCCTTGTGCAGTGGTGGTGGAGCTGGCCATTTGTGCAGACACCAGCCACTCTCCTCTCCATCCCTGGAGTTATCCAGGCATGACTGGAAGCAGATGTGACTTTTATGGAAGGTGGGGCAGAAGGATGAAGCTTTGCTGTGCCATGGCACAGTCAAATGCTCTGGTGTTTTTCGGTGACCCGTCACTAAGCCATAACAATGGGATAGGACTCAGGGGTTTCTTATTTCCTCCTCCCCACACACTTATTTTAGGAAGTCCCCCAGATAATTTGAAACTGGGCTGGGCTGAATTTGAAACTGTGTTCCTGAGGTACAGACACCTGGCTACAGCTGCTGTATCTTCTGAGAAGCAAACAGGGAAAGCAACAGCTGACCTGTACCTGCAGTTGCAAGGGCTATTTGAGCCTCCTGTGGGCTGAAGAAAACAGCTGAACTTGTGCTGTGAGGTGGATTTGTCCTCTGGGCTGGCAGATGTGATACCTGCAGAGCAGGTGGCCTGATCGAGTTCCTTTCGGCCTGTTTTTAGGATCCTGTGTACAAGTCTTATGAAGAGCAGCTGAGGGAATTGGGGTTTTTCATCATGGAGAAAAGGAGGCTCAGGAAGGATCATATTGCTCTCCACAAGTCTCTGAAAGAACGTTATAGTGAGATGCTTGTCAGTCTCTCATTCCACGTAACAAGTGACAGGGCCAGAGGAAAATGGCCTCCAGTTATGCAAGGGGAAGTTTAATTTGGATTTTAGGGAAAAATATCTTCACTGAAAGGATGGTTAAACATTGGAACAGGCTGCCCAGGGAACTGGTGGAATCACCATCCCTGGAAGGATTTTAAAGGACTGTAGATGTGTCACTGGGGACATGGTTCAGTGGTGACACTCTGACAGTATAATGTTAATGTTTGGACTTGATGATCTTAGAGATATTTTCCAGCCTTAAGGATTCTGTGATTCTATGACTCTATTGTGCAATAGTTAGTCTCAATACTTTAACTTAGGTCACTGTACTTAAGAGGTCTTTGAAGTTTTTCAGATCTTGATAAATGGTTCACTTGTGTTCAGGGGCAGGTTAATACGCAGTAACTCCAAGAAAACCAGTTCAAGCAGGCAAATAATTACCAATAAGTCATCTGTGACTTCTAAGCGTAGCTACTGCATTTTCTGGGCTGGCTCTAACACGTGCATTATATGTGCACTGGGGCATGCCCAGTGTCCAGATTCCCCAGTTATCCAAAATGGGGACCTTGGTTTCTTTTGGGCTTGTGTGCCAAAAAATTTCCTTTCTACAAAAACTAAAGAACTGCCCAGTGAAAGTGCACAGTCATCCCAGCAGGGAGCAGGGAGTCACCAAAGTGTGCACCTGGATTAGGAGCCTGGAAATGCTAGAGCATCCTGCAAAGTGTGCATAACCATGCGGTCACCAACAGAGCTGGGATGAGTTCTTTGAATTAAAAAAACCTGTTTTAAGTGAATCTT
Source organism: Grallaria varia (assembly GCA_013396735.1). NCBI lineage: Eukaryota > Metazoa > Chordata > Aves > Passeriformes > Formicariidae > Grallaria > Grallaria varia. The sequence goes on from VWZG01000561.1 coordinate 76,824, forward strand.
TTTCTTACGTGGTCAGAGATGGAGCTGTTAATCAAGATCATGAATCTCAGTGGACTTCTGGCACTGTGAATGACCCAATGTCCTAGGTGTCAAGTCTGTGCTGGAGCAGGCAATCTGGCTGAGCTGCTCAAAGACAGCAGGAAATATGGAGAATGAATGCTGGAATTACTTCAAAATGTGCTACTGCAGGAAGTAAACTGGTAACAGTTGAGCAGTCCCTGTGAAAGACTTTCCCTTGTCCAAGTCCCAGCAGTGACAAATTCTGGCTTCTGCATTCACACAAAAGGTTTAACAAGGTTTAACCATGCACAGGAATGTGCACATGAATTATTCATATCTACCTGCATATGAAACAAAATAAAAATAAATCTGTCCCTGAAGGCTGGTTTTTGTTTGTTTTTTTTTTTTTTTTGGGGGGGGGGATGGTGTTGTTGATTTTGTTGAGTTTTTTAAAACTAGTAGTATTTGCTTTCTCCCAGAAAGTTAAACAAGCTAAACAAGCTGGGTCTTTTTCTTATTCCAGTGCATTTGAGGTTGATGAAAAGGAAATAAATTAAATTTTGACTGTTCATAGCCCCAAAAGCAACCAGTCCTTTCAGATATTTCTTAGTCTAAATATTTTAGATTAATTCTACTTCAGAAACCATTCCACGGATTTTTCATCAGTGCAAGTTTTTTGGTCATGGTGCATATATGATGGGAAGAAGGCATATATAGAATCTTAATAAAATGTTTCTAATGCTTGAAGTTAAATTAGTCTGTATGATATGAATGGTCTCCAATCTTGGCTGTGGCCATGTTTTAGTGCATTGGTAAATGTAATCTGTTTTGTACTGATCAACTGGCATAAGCAACCACTACAGTTTCTTAAAGAGCAGTTCCTATGTGATTTCCTATTAGGCCTTGTTCATCCCACCTGAAATTAATGGGAATATTTTTATTTTCATGAATAGGTTAGTGGTGGAGTTTTCCTACAGCCCAAACAGAATGACAAGGAGAACCTAGCAAGTCTTAGTAGGAAGTTTTTCTTAAAAATCTTTTCTTACCCTAAAAATAGTACTAGTTTCCTGTACAAGCAAGAAGTAAGAATTGTTGCTAGTTACACTGAATTCATCAGTCCTGCCACTCTGGCCCCCTAAACACTTACCTGCTGTCATTTGTCTCAGCCATATGTGTACAGTCCTCAGGAGTGTTACCAATAAAACCTTTATTCGAAGAGGTGTAGAGTCCTCCCCTCCCCAGGGCTATACCAAGGGATGGGTTTGCAGATATGCCATTTTATGGCTTTCTGGAGAAACACAGAACACCTTGACACCTGAGGAACTCAAAAGAGGCCTTCAAAATAAAGGAACTAATTAAAACCAGAACCTAATACAAACAGTCCTGGTGAAATTGGTTGGTGCAAGCCTATCTGACATACAAGGACATCAAAGGAATAATGAACTCCTGTTTAATCTTGTAAATCACTGGAGCAGTAAAGGAGCTGAAAGAGGGCTTATGGCGCCGAGCCAAGTGTCCATCACTGAGAAAATGGAGATGGCTTCAACACAAAAAAAGCCTTCAGTAATGAGGCAAAGAGCTCAGTGTCAAAACCAGCTTTCAGTGTTGTTCAATATGCCACTTGCAACGGCTCAGAAACTGAGAGGCAAAAGGGTAAAGGAGAATGAGGGGACTGATGTAGATAAACAGAACAATGCATCACATAAAGTGGTGTGTTATTAGCATGAGATCAGGTGCTGAAAGGTGCTGCCTCAGACACAGAGATTTATTTCCTGTTTTTACAACGGGCTGGGGGTAGATTACACCAGCCCTTACACCAGGTGGGATGGCTAGGAATGTGTATTCACTTACTTGCTTCCATTTTTTTCTTCTCTCTCATGGTCTGTCTTTGGCCTGGTTTTCTTACTGGTTTATATCTGTTTTATCTTTCCTGAAGTGTCATCTTTTCTCTCCTGTGCAAGGGTACCAAACACTACTTTTTCCCTCTGGTTTTGGCTGAGGCTTTAGACTGATGTTTCTGAAACAGTGGCCCCATATTTCAGGCCAGTGGCTGCTCACCTGCCTCTTGTTCTTTTTTGAAGTATAACTTCATTATATACCTCTAAAAAGGTTTCTGCTCCTCATAATCCCAGATTTTAACTGGTGCTAGAGCTCAGATCAAGCTCTTTCTGTGCCTTGCTCCTTTGCTGCGGCCAAGGAAAAGTAAAAACAGTGTCTTCCAGTGTTGTGATGCAGAGGAAGCAAACCAGGATCAGTAAAACAAACAGCCTGAGTGGTGGCATCATGTACCGGGGGTAAATCATATATATATTTTTTATGAAGTTGACGCTGCCTAAAATGTGCTCTAAACCACCATATTATGTCCTAGAAGATAATAGACTTGCCGGAAGATACCTCCTGTTTGTTGGTGCAAGGCCTCTTTATTAGCCCAAGCTCTCAGGTGCTCTCCTTACTGAAATCTGGGGATCTGGGGAGGAGAAACTCGGATCAGCATGAAGTGCTGCTTAAATCCAAGCTGCAACAGCAGAGGGAACAAAGGGTATTTGGTTAATGGCAAGAAACTCTTTAAAACGCTCTTGAGGCCTATAGAAAGTCTTACAGTTCCAAAATTCCCTTACAAGGTTCTTGTAAAATTAAGGCAACTATTTTTTGTAATGACTTGTGCAACCCCTTTAGCCATCACTCCACTGCTTCATGCAAGGCTTGGGGGCAGCCAATAAATCTCTGGTTTGTTCCTCCAGAGATTCAGTCCTTAATGTGTTGGTTATGTCAGATAACCACTGCTGGCTGATGATGCTGAATCAAACTGCATCATCACGGAATGATGAAAGCATCAGTGTGCACCTCACTCCCTCTGTTGCCAAGGGGAGCTATGGTTGGGGCAGTGATTTACTGATATGGATGTGGGAAGTTTTGTTGTGGTGAAGGAGCCTTGGAGATGGAGACTTAAAAATATTCCTAAAGTCTGATACTCTCAGCTCTTGACAGGATTTCCTTCCCCGTGGAGGAAGAAATGTCAGGGACAGCAAAAATACTGTAGCAGATGACTGCTGTTAAAACAGCAACAGATGCTGAGTGAAGTAGTAGGTCTCTCCTTTAGGATTTGGACATTTTCACTTCTGTCCCATCCCCGAATTGAGAGACATCTTGCCTGTCCAGAAATAGATGTTTTCAGCCTAGAGCACTGTGGAAGATGAGGATGCCAAATGTTTAGATACAGTAGAAGAAAAATAACCCTCATCTACACTCTGGCTTCACATAACTAATTTGCAGACATATCTAATTAAATACAAATACACCACGTAACTTTAGAATATGGCATGGTAAGATATTTTTTATCTTATTTTTAGAGTCTATATTAGCATAGAAAGTAGAGAAGACAGGTAAAAAAAACGAGGGCTCCTTATGGTGGTGATAACCTCGCAGACCGTAGTGGAAGCATTAGAAGGGACACTGAGGATCCAGTGAGCATACAGGCTCGTCCTTCTGGGCACAAGCAGTCCATGGAAGCTTAACTTTCAAGACTGCACAAATGTTAGACAAGGATATTGACAAGATTATGTATTTGCTGTAAGATTCCCAAGTGATATGGTTTTTATAGGAATTTACAGACTGCCCTGGTCTACAATAAAGTTTATTGCCATTGACTATCCTCCAGTAAAAGTGAAATATGATATTTTTTCACAGACTGTAGAGATTGTTGTTTTCAGAAGACTCAGAGAACCAGTAGATGATGACAACCTCCCTGATCTTGGCTATTGGTGATCACTTATCAATGCATTGACAAGGCTGAGAGTTTGAGCAAGACCAGAATAAGGAGCATTTACTCCAAAAGCTGCTTTGCTTGATATTAGTGCCTGTGCCTGGCAGTTTTCCACAACAAATATGTTCTGGACATCACCCATGAGGCTGTGATGTCCCGTGTCTTTCCTGATTCCTTTCTCACCTGCTTTCCATATTCCCCTCCAGGTGGTTGTCTCACCAAAAACTTTCACAATTAGAAGTAACCCGGTGGTTCCCTCTGTGAGTGTTATCTTAGGACCCTTGGGGATGCAGAGGAGACGTTCCTCAGAAAGCTTCTTTGGGCAAAACAAGAAGTCAGTTACCCTGTCCTACTTTGAGAAATCTTTCCAAATGTGTTCACTGCTGCGTTTTATGGCTATTAAATCTTACCTTTGTTGCTCTGTTTTTCTGGGTTTTGATTCTGTTTTAATTTTGTGGGGTTTTGCCCCTGAACACAGGACAGTCAGGAAAGTCTCAACATGCACAACAGCTGCCACCATGCTGCCCTTATCAGATCCTTAATGGAGCCAGGCAGAAATCCAGCTCATACTCAGGGCAGCCAAGCATGGCCCCTTTAGTCTGATCTTCAGACGATTATCTTGCAACAAAGGTTGCAGGACCACAGGACAAGTACAGAGCTCTTTGATCACCCTTTGGCCATGCTTTAGGGTGTTGGGTGCAGTGTGGACATCTGTCCTGTAAAAGAGAATCTGGCTGCATATTACAGTTTGATGATGTATAAATTGTCCAGTTTTGCCATCTCCTCCCCATATCAGGAAGATCTGGGTGTGTTTTCTGATTCTGGAAAGCAGGCTGCTTCCTTAAGGGGGTTATTACTTGCAGGTAGCGAGACATTCGGCTGATTTGATCAGCAGAGCACTGCATACGAAATTACTTTTCTAGCCAAGTATGCTGTTACAAATCTGAGCTTCTCTTTCAGCTCACTGTTTTAGTTTTAGTAGGAACTAGGGTCTGCTGCTTTTCAGGAGATGTAATCATGTTAGAGGGTTTCAGTGGCCCCATATTGTTTTAGAAGCTCTAATGAAGTAAGAGGTTTATGATCAAAGTGCATCTTATTAAATACCGTATTTATGGCATTACTGATTAAACAGCTTATAAGCCAATTGGGAAACCACACCTGCCCTGGTACACAAACCTTTTAAATCAAAGCAACTGAGAGCAGGGAAGTCGCACCCTTTCAGCCTGTGCTTGAGCATAGTGTAGTAGGTAACAGTACCTTTGTCCATGATAATTTAGGCAGGTCTGTTCTTTCCCATTCACTTGTAGTAAGGACTGTGAAGTTATGTGTAGGATCTCATTTTCCACATGTCACTGTCAATGTGGTGCTTCCTTGGTGATAGAAAAACCAAAAACCAACCCATATTTCTGCTGTATGTCCATCACAGACATGCTGTATGACACATTAAAGTGTTTAGGGAAAGTCCTCAGTAAGCAGTTTGCAATCTGTTCTTGGTGGACCAACACTGCCAGGGGAAATATCCTGTTCGAGTGTTGGACAAATGGTCAAAGTGTCGCTTGTTTTTCACATTAGTATTGTGGTTCAAGATTAAAGAATTCAAATTAAAGGCTTCGTGCTGTCTCCCTTAAAATCCCAGTTCCAGTCCTGAAGTCAAGGGAACATATTCCACCCAAAGTGCTTCCAGGCACATGAAGTAAACAAAATGATAGTAGTAATATTAGTACTAACAGTAGTAATACTAGCAGCAGTGGTAATAGTAATAGTAATAATATACTGTCTTGTCCTTCAACTGAGGTAATCTTAGGCTTTAAGTCACAAATTCATTTGGAAGTTTGCTTGAGTGTTTTCTTTCCAGTTTCACCTGGGCAATCTGCCTTGACTCCTTTCTCAGCTCAAAAAACATTATTTGGGTTTCTTTGTTTCTTCTCCAGAAGAGATTTTGAAAATCGTATCTGATTAATCAAGCTGTCAGCTAAATTTAAAAATCTGCAACATTTATTCAACCCTGATGGCAATTGAGGCAATGTAAATAGACATCATAAGTAATTAGTTAATATTTTTGTTCTTTTCTACTTCACTCACTGCACAAAAGGTGGAGCATTCCTTATAAGCAGAATACATCTCACACAACTTCATTACTCTGATAATTCCTGTCTGTATGAGCTCCCCTTCTGCTGAATGGAAGGAGTTAGGCATTGCCACAGAGGGGTTCAGCTTGTCTTTCGGTCAGTCTGACACAGGCATGATGAGTTGCCTTCTTAAAGACTCCTGTAATTCTCTGCTGACCCAACAGGGAACTGAGGCAACCTACATGCATCAGACGTCTCCTTTTCAGACAGCTAAAATCAGGTGAGAGGCTTCTCATCCTTGGCAGAGTTCTTTACTTTTTAGTGTATGGCCCGCTGACAGATTTTCTGTAATGCCACTGAAATACTTCAGTACCCAAAATGCCCATTACCTCCAAGGGCTTTGGTTTGCAATGGAGGATCCAGGAGTGGAGGTTATCTCACCAGCTTTAGACTGTTACTGGTTGTGGTTTAGCTTGCAACTGAAGCATCCTAGGCTTGCTTTATGTCAAGGAAGAGAAACACATATTTTTGATATCTGTTTCAGTATAAGATTTCTCTATTATCTGTGCCAAACCGAACGAGAGTCTCTGTTATTTCCCTGTCTAGGCATGTAGTGAGATGACCCCCTTGTGAAGTGTTCTGTGACCAAAGAATCACAGAATGGTTTGGTTTGAAGGGGATCTCAAAGATCATCTAGTACCAATCCCTCCGCCATGGGCAGGAACACCTTCCACTAGACCAGGTTGCCCAAAGCCCCGTTCTCCCTCTGAGGATAGTGAAGGCAATATCTAAATTTGACACAGAACAAATTAATAGCGTGATTAAAACAAATCCATTCACTCCTTTTGGGCGTGGACTCTAAGACATCTAAAGGCTTATATTTCCCATGGATGTCCATGACATTTTTCAAAGGACAACCCTCAACCAACATTTAACGAAAAAATATATAAATAAATTTGCAGTTTGACAATCAATAGCCTGAATGAGGAAAATCCTATTATGATTTACTTGTGTGCTTTATCCAATCCTGAATGTAAATGAAATTAAGTTGTGAGCATGTCGTATTTTCATCACAGCAAGTTCTGTTTGCAGAACAGCAATCTTACTAATGTTTTATAGTGTTATTTAGGCTTTTGAAACTACATTTTTGATAGGAAACCTCAGGAACCACCCCCCCCCCCAAAAAAAAANATCGAATCTGACTCTTAATTCATTTCCATTGGAAGATTGTATTAGTGTGCACACCTTTTGGAGTTGCTCATGATGTGAACCTTTGCTTGAGTTGCCAGGGAAAATGGGAGCAACTTTGGGTCTGAGCTAATGATGGGGAAACTTGGCAAGCCATTCTTGTCTCACTGTATCTTGCACTTGTGTATTTTTAGCAATGGACATTCTCAAGCTCCACGAGATGAGCAATATTTCACAGCTTGAGGTTTCTGGTGACCTGACATAAAGATGTCACTTGGGCAACATTTCAGCCTTCACCAGCCACAGCTCGTCTCCTGTGAATGGTTAACAATTTCCCTTCCAGTCACTCTGGTCTCTCCCTGCCAGCTACACTCAGTTGCCTTCTGCACATTCCTGTGGTCGGTGTAGATGAGGGATATGACTTGCGTGGTGGAATGAGCCATGGGAGGGCTTATATGGACAAGTCAGACCGTGTTTTGTGATAGCCAGGAGGGAGCTCTCATGTTCTGGTCGGGTCTATTTACCATGATTTGTAGCTGCAGTGGTGGCTGGTTGCAGTATGACAGAAAGGTGTATCACTGGAGTTGCTGCAGAGGTGATTATGAGGTGGAGCCATGAGGCCCTGGAGCATCTTAACTGCTTTATTTGCCCTCCTGAATGTCCAGTAATAGCTGAAAACAGAGTGGACAGGAGGGAAAAGCTGTTGACAGTCAGGAAAGTTACTGTAATACTAAAGGCCTCAACTTGGCACCAGGCAACCATTTCTCTCTTTGCAAACAATTAAGATTATATTTCCTCAGAGAAAGGTATTTCTTCAGAAAAACGTCCTGAAAATGAAGGGAGGATTACATTTTATTTGCTGTCTGCTATCTTGATTTGCCTAGGGTCTGGCCCACGCAGGTTTTTGCACCTATTTATTCATATTAATGTGAAGAATTATATCATTAGGTAAGTGCCTTTTAGTGTTGCAGCTGTTTTCAACTTCTTCAGTGCCTTTCAGCCTGAAAGGCTCAGGAGGGCAACTACGAAATCCAAGACTCGTTGGGCCTAAGTTCATCACACAAAAAACGTTTATTTATCCTAGAAAAGTTTTAAAAGGTCACTAACTGAACAAAGTTAAAGGGACTGCCATAGCTTAAAATCAGTTTATCAAAATAAGCTACCCGTACGTCACCAGGTCTGTGTGCTGGAATTACAAAGACAGGAGTTAGTTTGTGTAATTGTGCATGTGCGAGTGGAAGAAGAGCTTGGAACAGCCCAAATAATAGAAAAAACACATATTCTCTGCTCAGTTGTTCACAGTCTGCCTTTTAGTGTGCCTTTGCCTGTAATTCCACAGCGTGTTGGGTTCTGGGAGTGGCTGTTAGTTGGGATTTGCATCCTGTGGACCCCGTTTGGTGCTAAAAGCGGGATGTTTGCATCCATCAAGTACTGCAGCTCCAGGAACTGGGTGCATTCCTGACCATGGTCCCACTGCACCCCCACTGTCCCTGTCAGGGTTTAGCAGCTGAGACTTCATGTGACAAAACCATGGGTTCATTGTGGCTGGTCCATGTAGATGCATGGACTCACTTGTTTGGTTTATGATTGACCTAATAGTAGCTTGTTAGAACAAAGTCAGAAGCTTTACACAAATATCTTCAATCAAGATTAATAGCTCGTAACAGTGACCAGCTGATTGGACTAAGTTGTATTAAAATGATATGAAAAGTGCATACAGTCAAGTTTTTTGGGCAAGTGTTTTTCATTAAAGAGAAGGATCTATTAGAGTGGATCCAGAAGAGGTCCATTGAAATGATGAGAGGGCTGGAACATCTCTGCTGTGAAGAAATTCTGAGTTGGGCACGTTTAAGCTGGAGAAGTGAAAGCTCAAGGGGGAGCTCCTCATGGCCTTTCTGTACATAAAAGGATCTTGTGAAAAACACAGAGAAAGAGAGAGACCTTTTATCGAGATCTGTAGTGACAGGGCAAGGGGCTACAGTTTTAAACTTAAAGAAGGTAGATTTAAATTGGAGATTAATTAATTTTTACAGTGAGGATGGTGAGACACTAGACCAGGTTGCCCAAAAAAGCTGTGGCTGCCCCAACCCTGGAATTTTTCAAGGCCAGGCTGGATGGGGCTTTAAGCAACACAGTCTAGTGGAAGGTACCCCTGCCTATGGCAGGGGGATTGAAACTAGGTGATCTTTGAAGGTCCCTTCCCACCCAAACCATTCTATGTTTCTATGACTCTCCGAAAAAATGTTTCAGTCTGCACCTCTGCATTTTTCTACATGAGGGTTAATGAATTACACAGCATTTTCAGGAGGTTGATGGCAATGCAAACATTAACTGCTGATTTCTGGAGAACACTGTACAGAACCCATTACAGCTTGAATTTATGCTTGATTCTGGGTTTTTGGACTAAGCAGACTAGACCATGTCAGAATTTTGCTCTATTTTTTCCCAACAAGAGCAAGGCTTGTCTCTGAACTGCTGTTTGTGGGCTAAGATAACTAAACAAAGTTGAAGACATGTCCCACTGCCTGATCAATGTCTTATATTTATACTTTTGTTATGGACAGGATTTGACCTGATGGATTCGTTCAGCGTGAAGCAGATTTTTGGAATGAAAGAAAATGGAATTCAGAGTGCCTATGTACGACTTGGAAGCTTTCCTGTTGTTCAGAAAACTGAGTGAGTAGGCTGATTTTTTTTCACTTTATTTTCATTTGAACCTTTGCTTTACATTATTTGGTTCCTCTAGGTTAACCTTGCAGTAGTTATCTGGCACCTACACATATGTTGATGCTTTGAGCTGGCAAAAAAAGTACCCACAATGTGGTTAAAAACCTCTGCATCAACTGTAGGCTCCATCCTAGTATGGTATGAGCTGGGTTTGGCATATCTCAGTGGTTCTGAGGAGCAGTATCAAGACATTCACAAAAGAATTTAGGGCTTAATAAATTGCTTCTGAAAGGAATTTTTGGTAGCAGTCCCATCAGGATAGAAATT
>VWZG01000561.1:86853-176343 GCA_013396735.1 Grallaria varia
ATAGAAATTCACTAAACACAGGAGACCATTTCCTGGTAGATGTTGCTTCCACTTAGCTAATATGGTTTTTGGCCTTGTAAAAGAATGAGCAATTTTTAATCCTTTGTCAACATGGATTCAGTCCTCAGAGCCTTTTATGACCTAAGGCTGACAGTTGTGTCGTAGGCTATCACAACAGTTTCTCTGAGGGTTGTCACTTGAGCCCTACTTGCATTAATCTTGAAAAGAATGAGTGCATAATTTCACTGAGTAGCCATGAGCCGTAGATTGAATTGTCATCATTAACATTTTTGCAGTAAATTTCTCTGTGCTGGTTTGAACTTTAGCTTAAAAAATCGATAGTAATTCTTTTCTTTTTTATGGATGAGGGCCGGTATTTTTTACTCTGTTTTTAGCCTTTTGGTTTTTTTACTCAGCTCACTGCATCTTTGAGTTGTCCCGGGACTTATATTTTCTTGATTTTGTAGTATTTTTTTTTCGTTCTGAAGCCAACCTGGATTGATTTGCCCTTTTCCTCTTCCTCTCTTTCTCCAGATAAACACACAGTTTAAAAAGAAAAAAAAAATAAATTAAAAAATACGATATACTGAAAGGAAAACTGTTATATGTCTTAGTATATACATATAACTGGTCTGGGTGTAGATAGGAAAAAACCTATTTCATTTGTCTCACAGCAATCTCTTGGTTCTGGGTGGTACAATGACAAATGGGACTAGTGCAATCCTTGGATCATAAGCAGGAACTGTCAAGTATGAGTTAGTAATCTTTATATCAGGCAACTCAGTCACCACTGCTGCGATATGATGTCCAGTCCTAGTTTCAATAATTGAGTAGATAGAAATGAGGTGATTGAAAGTTTGAAGAGCTGTGAAGCAAGTCTAATGGTGAGAAATTCAAGAAGTGCAGTGTAGACAGGTAAAAATAAGAAGCCCTTAACAACTGAGGTGATGATTCTCTGTAAGAACCTCTGGGAAATCAAGGTTTAGTAAAGGGTCTTTGGCTAAGGATAATGGAAGAGTGAAAGTCAGTGGCTACTTGTTAATGACATCAAAATCCAGCAGAGAAGACGGGCACACTTTTCATGATGAATGTAATTAACCACTGAAAAAAGTTATCACAGATTACAAAGAGTCATCCATTTGAATTCCTTTTTCAAATTAAGGGTTGAAGCACTTTGTTGTTGTTGTTTCTGTTGTTGTTTACCCAGAAAGACAGAGGGAGTGAAGCCAGACCAACCAGCTATGACGGCTTTCTGTCTGCTCCGATTACACCCATTTGTTTGTTGTTGCTGTTGTCTTTAAAACAAGTAGAATATTTTATTGCCCAAGACAATTACAAGTAAAACATCCTTAATTAGTAGATTGAAATGACTAAGCTTCCTTTTGAATGATTCTGAAACATGGAATTAAAGAAGGACTTTTGTGTTCTCAGCCCTTTGTATTGTAACTTCCACACTCCTGTGATTTGGGAATGAACCCAAATGGATATAACACCATGGAAGGTGTTTGCATATTTGCTTCATTTTAGTCTTTGTATGCCAGGACTCTGAGATGCTGCATGCAGGGTCATTGCTCACAGAAAATAAAATCTTGTAAAGCTGCACAAAACCGATAACTGGAATAATAAACCAAACAAAAACATCTGTCCTGTCTCACAGATAACCTCAAGCAGTGTTTAGCAACTGACAGCAACATCTCATAATTAGATGCAAAATCATTAAATGAGTAATATACGTAATTCACTTTATTATCTGCTTAAAGGATTTGTATCCTTTTATATAAGCAATAGTACTTTTACAAAGTGCCAACTTAGCTGTCTGGGAAATGTGCCTACTCATCTTCTGATCTGTAACCTAAAACGATGAACTTTCTTTCTCTTTGTGGTGAGGCATCATCTGTGAGCAGGCAAACAGAGCAGACAGGAGCTTGGATGCAGTCAATGACCTGACCACCGAGGGATTCACAGGTCTCTGTAGCTGGCTGAGGAGTGGTCCTGAATTTTGGCTGGTGATTCGGCCCACTCCTCATGTAACTGGAGCTGTCCTACTCTTTATTCACAGCTCCTCAGTGGATCTTCTGGCCAAAACTGTGCCCCAGATTTATGGGTTTTAGCGCTCAGCCTTGTTTCTCATTATTGCTGTCTTGTCTAATGCCAAGATTTTGGCTCACTGTCTTGTTCTGTCCTCCATCTGTATCTCTTAGTCCTGACTCCAGGGTCTTCCTCCTGGCCGTGCTCATCCCTCAGTTGTCTCTTGCCTGGTCTGGTTCCAGCCTGACTTGGTCATGATCTTGGCTACCAGCTCACAGTTCTATCTGATGCTTGGTCAAGCTTCTAGCCATGGCCTGTTTGCTGTTTATATTGGTCTTCCCCAGGTTCTGAGTCTTGGATTGTTTGGGCATGTACACCTTGGTGTGCTTTGACTTCAGTCACCCGCCTTAGGTTTCTTCATGAGCCCTTGCCCTGGTCTCATCATTTGTCTCCTTCCCAGAGAAGAAATTGTACGGAAAGCTGCCAAAACCTTCTACACTGAACACGAAACCTGCTGAAATCGCCCTTGTTCCTTACTTCTTCCCAAACATTTATTTCATATGACAAACAGCAGGGACAACAAAGACTGTTCAGCTTACAGGAGAGAAGGCTCAGGGAGAGAGGACCTTACCCATATATTCAGATACCTGATGGGGAAGAAGCAAAGAAGATGAAGCCAGAATCTCCTTAGTCATATTCATCAACAGGACGAGAAGGAATGGGAACAAATAAAATCCATGAAATCTAAACACAAGAAAAATCTTCTTTAGACTAGATGATCTCAAGAGGTCCCTAATTGGTTCCTATTTCTGACAAGGTAAAGGAGATTAAGCATGACTGAAGTGGAATGACTGAAGGCTTTTTTTGTCTTTTGGAGAGTAAAGGGCTGAAGGGAGAGACGAGAAACATATAAAAGATTGCAGATTGCGTCAAAGGGAGGAGAAGTTGTTCACATGGCTCCTTGTGGAAAAAGGTTGGTTTGGAAAAATGAAGCTACAGCAAGTGAGATTTAGATTTACTTTTTTTTTTTTTTTGGCAGTACTTAAGACAGTGAAAGACATAAAGAAATTACCCAGAGAGGTTTTATCTATTCCTTCACTGAGGTTTCTGAAATAAAAGCCAAAAAATTTCTGCCAAGGACATACGGGTGAGGTTGATTTTGTGTTGTGAAAATCCTTGTTGTTATTAAAATTTTAGTCTCTGTAGAAGCTGTGATTCACCTGACCTTGTAGTTGAGTTAATTGGCTCTTAGACTAACCTGCAGCAATGGGGTTTTTTTGGTATTGGAGTTTTATAAGGGCCTCTTCTGCAATCTATCCTGTTGTCAGAATTATAGACCAAGGAGCTGGCAGAGTGCTCCCTGTAGGTACCAGGCATCCAGCAAGGCTCCATAATATGGATCATCAGTTCAATTCAGTCTTGTGTGAAAGAAGAAAATAAAACATTTCTGGGGTACAGCAATTCCTGCTCCTGGATCCCTTAGTAAAGCTGAACTTCTAGATGGAGATCACTTTTTAGTGAGGAAAAAAATGAAAACTCCTAAACAAAATTATTATTCTATACGTAGCAATGCATCTCTCTAAAAGAAGCCGGGACTAACTTCTTCAGAAATGGTTTTTGTCACGTCTTTGGAGCAATGAGAGTGTCTTTAGATTTGCTTTTGGCATGAAACCTTTCTCTGCAGGGAACTTGCAGCCAGTTCCTTGACTGCTTTAAAACTCAGTTGAGGGTGGCAGGTAATAGGTCATTATGGCTTTCTGTCAGTTTAAATCTACCTGATGAGCTGTTTGTCAGCCTTGTGTGATGAGGTGTGGCCAGACTCACAGGGATATTTAGGTACCCAAATCCCAGTTATTTCTGGGACCACTAAGCATCAAGCATCTGAAAACCCTTTTTGAAATTAAGCTTGCATAATGGTATTCCTGTTCCCAGCTCAGGGGTGTCCAGAATCATAAAATCATTAAGGCTGGAAAAGACCTATAAGATCATTGAGTCCAACTGTTATCCTACACTGCCATTCTCACTGCTAAACCATGTCCACAAGGGCCACATCTTTTTTTTTTTTTGGAGCATTTTCAGGGATAGTGAATCCACCACTTCTCTGGGCAGCCATTCCAATGCCTGATCACCTTTTTGGTAAATAATTTTTCCTAATATCTAGTCTAAGATGATTCTCTTTACAGATCCTCTACAGATTCTGTTCACCTCTGGATACTCCTTCTAGCTCTTCTTGTCGATGGGCATCACATTTGCTAACCTCCTGCCTACTGGGACCTTCTTGGTTAAAATAACTAGTACCAAGAAATAAGACAGGCTTGTCTGCACTCCTAAGGGAAGGATTTTGTAGAGGATCTAGTGGGAACCAGGTTCAGTTTTCTTTGGGAGGAAGTTGATAGAGTTCAGACAGTGTCCGTGTCCCCAAGAGGGAAAACCAGTTTATAATGGTGCATATCCTGCATGGGCACTTTAAACAGCAAAATGGATCCACAGTAATGGATGAAATCACAGTGTTCTGAATTTATAACTTGGCTAAAAATATAGGAAATTCAAAGCACAGATTAAAATATGGTTGAATATTTTGGCATTAGGAATGAGAGGCTCTGAACCTTTGCTGTAATTGCAAAACAGAGTATTCTGGAAATTTTGAGGACTTTTTGCTTTTAACATGATTAAAGGCCTCTAGTTTTATGTGCCTTTGACTGAGCCAGTTTCTGCATGGTGATGGATTATGTCACCGATTCATTAAGAGAATCTGTCTTCAATTTTGCTCTTCATTAATTGCTGCCATTGTGTTTTGTTTTCTAATGAGTGCTTATGCCTGACTGCTCAGACATCCTGAAGCAAAGAAATTATATTTAGAAAGGGTTTATTTAGGAATGATCAGAGGAGCAGGCTGGCTTGGACATGAAGAACAGTGTTAACTGGGACTCTTCAGGTGCGCAAAAAAAAAATGGCTTAGAGGCATTATAAGCAAAGTTTGAAAAAATCATGAGTGCTACAAAAAGTAAAATAAGAATAGGTTCATTGTGCTATCCTGATAAGATCTGAGTTATGTCCTGAACAAACAGGAGGAGGTGCGTTATACAGTGGATAGCAGAGTGTGATTCCTTCCCAAAGGATGTTGTGAATGTCCTAAGTTTACCTGAGTTCAAGGAGAAGATACAGAAGTCCATATAAGATAAATGCATAAAAAGTTATGATGATAGAAATTACATTTGTCTCTGAATTTGATTCCTGGATCCCAGAAAGTGGGTGTAGGAGAGATATGTTTGTTGAGTTCATTCTCATTCTCAGGCATCCAGTAATGGCTAGTAACAAACCCCCCTCTAATTATGCTGGATTGGTTACCCTTTCTGTCCAGCCCTGCACCCTCATGTCACGGCATGTTTTTATGCTGGAGTAGAGTAAAGCAGTGTTGGATTTGGTTACTTCAGACATGAGTGGGTCATGGTGTCACTGAGCAAATTTCTGCCTAATGTGTTTGCAGTGCTTGATTTGAGAAGTTTCTTCTATTCTCACAGGCCATGAGCCAAGGAACATCTTCGTGGAAAGACATGAGGTGTAGTGCCTGTTTTGGGGCAAATATCACAATATTAGTTGCTATAACTCGGTACTTTTATTGAGGGTTTTAGGTGTTCCTGCCCATTCTCAGAAGTCACAGGTCTCCAGTGCACCTGGAGAGGAACAGAATTATTTACAGATTGCTTAAACAGAAGCATCAAGTGAAGAAAAACAACTTTCTAACATGATGGATACTCGACTGCAGATTTTCACTATATCTTACCCAATTCGAGAGCTTCACCATTGGAATGAAAAAAGGCTCCACAAGGACAGAAGCACCCGGAGGGCACAAGCTCATGTTCGTCTCTCTGCAGGCTGCCAGATAAAGCAGGTTTTGCAGGAACTATAATGATACTTTTGGGAAGCGTTGCTGGGACGTGGAGAGAGTTTTAGAAGTTTTGCTCTTCACTGCTGAGCCTGATACATTGCTCTCTTTCCCTTCTCCGTGCCAGGGATGTATTTCCGCAAGGTCTGCCTGATGAATATGCCTTTGTAACTACCTTCAAATTCCGGAAGGCTTCCAGGAAAGAAGACTGGTATATTTGGCAGATTATTGACAAGTATGGAATACCACAGGTAAGAGGCCAGCAGGAATTGTCTTTTTTTTTTTTTTTTTTTTTGCCATGTACCAGTTTTCTTGCCTTAACTTCCCACTCCTTTTTCCTTGTGGACTGGTAAAAACCCCTTAAACTGTCTTTCAGTACATTTTTCTGAAAATCCTTTACCTTTAATTCAATATTTGTGTAGACCTTGGTTGTTATTAATATCCAGATAAATGTCTTAGTCATAGAGGAGGACAAAAAAATACCATCCTTGCTCTTGAAACAACTGCTGAGTTTTTGATTGTTTTGTTCAGATAGTTCTGTTTAGGGAAAATATTTTGCCTGTTTGGAAAATGATTGTCACACAGACGTACTACAGAGCAGTGAGTTATGCCAGGTTTTTGCACAGACCTCTAGGTATCATTCAGAGTTTTATGGGTTTCTGCTCTGGGTGTGGATGCAACATTTAATATAGCTCCGTAACCCTGAGTCTTGGCTGCTGCAGAATTTGATATAATTTTGGTTTAAGTAATCTCAGTTTCTCAGAAGAAAAATACCATAAGAATGTACTGTCTGTCCCTACACAACATGTTCTTAGCAGCTTGCTAGAGTTGAGGTGTGCGAGTGTACTTGAGGAGAGGGTGCTTTGGATGGGCTATGTTTTTCCTCTCAGCACCAAATATAGTGCTGATGGCATTACCCATGACTCTGAAATGGACTGTTGGCATGGGCTCACATAGCCATGTCATTCAGTATTGCTGCTTTGGTACTGGTATTCAAAAGGATTTGGGGAACTCTCAGTGAAGGATAGGCGCAGTTTGAAGAGTTAGCTAGAGTTAGCTGGGTTTGAGACAATGGTAAAAGGTTTAGATGAAAATTATTATCAGCTGCACTTTATTAAATGAAATATGTTTTCCTGTGCTACCTGCATTCCTATTTGCTGCAGAGTGCGAATGTGTGTATCATTCAGTATTTCTTGAAAGAAGTTGAAAACTTGAACTGCTTAGGTGTGAAGAGAAAAAAAACCCAACACGTAATATTTCCAGTAATAATTTCAAAGTGCCTTAATATGTGGTGCCAGAAGTGCCTTAGAACCTCGTGAACCTCGTTTCATGTAAAATTCATCCTTGTTTGACCAGTCCTTTGCACACCTGCATAGCTCACAGGTGCAGAAACTTCTGTGCCAGTGCTGATCCAAGCTGGCACTCCCAGCCAGAACAGAGCTCAGCTGCATGGAAAGTTGGTTCAGCTCTGGAGTCAGATCTGGGCTGCTTACATCACACACAGCTCAGTGCCAATGTGGCCCAAACTCCTTCCAGCTCTGCAGCTTCTGGACACACCATTTGTTCCCCTGGATCAATTTGTAAATGAACGAAAAGTATCATGTTTTCAAGGGCAAGTTTTGCCTGCAAGATGGGGAGGGGAGGGGGTGTAGGAGTAGTTTTCTGTTCAAAGCATCTGGTAAAAAGTGTGGGCAGTGCTACAGCTCAGCAGACTGGTTTCATACCAGGCAATGAAGCATTTGTCCATGTCCCATGGGACTGTTGAAGACATGGCTTGGGAGTAAAGAGTAAAGAGCTCAGAGCTTGCTGGGAAGTAGTGGATGAGTGCGAAGGATAAGGGGATGCCAACCAGGTTCAGCTTTGTCTCTGTACCTTTGGGGAGATGCCCCTGATGGGCTACCAACCCAACCCTGCCCAAGCATTGCCTGGGAGGGATCAAGGTGGCAAGTGCTGAAACCATGTCAAGAGTTGTACTCACAAGAGAAGGCTTTAGATGGTTGTGGGTCTGCACCAAAGGCTGTGCAGCCCTGTGTTATTTACGAGCACAGGTGTAGGCTCCCTGTCCATATCTCTCACAAAACTCTGTCCTCTGTTTTTTGCTTGAGCTTCTCACCACAGGCTGTACCACCCCTGACTTTGGGGTGTCAGTGGTGATGGAAAGCAGTCAGAAGGAAGGAGAAGGCTTTGTACTTCCTTAGCAAAATCACTTCTGTTTGCATGCAGGTCTCGATCCGACTGGACGGAGAGAACAAAGCTCTGGAGTACAATGCTGTGGGGCTCACCAAGGACGCTGTCAGGGTGGTCTTCAGGAACGTGCGAGTCAGTGACCTGTTCGACCGCAACTGGCACAAAATTGCCCTCAGCATCCAGTCGAAGGCTGTCTCGCTTTACATAGACTGCAAACTGGTGCAGGTGCTGCCTATTGAAGACAGGGAGAATATTGACATTCAAGGAAAGACCGTGATTGGCAAACGCTTGTATGACAGCGTCCCCATTGACGTAAGTACGGCGCTTGCAGATCAGAGCTGGGGTAACCTTCAGCATGGAGTTTGCAGCACGTGAATGGCGTTTGGGGGATTATGCTGTAATTGAGCCTTTTCCTGAGGCAGCATTGCTGAAATGCTACCGGTGCTACATAGCTAAAGCAGATTGGCATCTTATCATGTACAGGATTTGCTCCCTTTTTATGTGAGACTGACAGTATCTCCATAATAGGGATTAAAAATGAGTAATTCCATCTTTCTTCTGCAAGTGAAATAGCTTGGGTGAAGTCTTGGAGAATTTCCCAAACTCTCAAGAAATTTCCTCATCACACAAAATGTGCTACAGTTAAAAGCAGAGACAAAATCATCTACAAATATCATCAAACTGGGTACTGAACTCCACACAGAGGTCTTTTGCTGTCTGATCTTGGCATTACGAGTGTTTCCACCCATGATAGGAAGAGATGGGGGGAAAAAAGTAAGCTGGTAAATTTAGGAGAGTCATGATATGTGCTCAGTTCCTCAGCTATAAAATGACTCTTGGTGCAATTGAACTGAAGTCAAGACCTGCAGGTTGGACCTGATTGTCCAGCAGCAGTGTTAACCTGACATAATTTCTGTGTGATTGTTTGGTGTTTGAGACTAGTATAATCTTTCTTAACTGTGACCAATGGATGGCACGTGCATATTAAATGTGCTGACAGCATTGCTCACACAGAAATAAATGGTCAGAAGAGGGAAGGTACAACAGGAGAAAAACAAACCTTGTACCTAGATGAAATTCTAGGAGGGATAGAGGTGGCCAGGATATGTCTTCTCAGACAGAAATTTGGCCAGAAAATGGGGATTAGCATGAATACCTTCACTAGAAAATTAAGAGGCACATTCAGGGTCTCATTAACTCGACATTCTTGGAGCATGCTGAGATATTGGTCCATTATTGATAGGGAGACATAGCGATTGACTACAGGATCCATAGAATCCCTCTGAAGTTAGCAACATCTGGTTTTTCCTTGTATTTGCCTGCTCTGTTTGTATCCGAGCAAAGGGACGTGCGGTCTTTAATAATTCACTATCTCTGAGACTATTGCCTCGCTTTGTCTTCCAGTTTGATCTTCAGCGGATGGTTATTTACTGTGATTCTCGACATGCTGAGCTGGAGACATGCTGTGACATTCCCTCTGGACCAGTAAGCTCCTTTTTGTCATTTATTCATTTTCACATGACCACTCTTCACTGAAATCTCTCACATAAATAAGGGAATATATGGCAGTGTGGGATCATAATGTTTTTAATGAGGGTGAGCGAAACCTAACTGTGTAATTGGTAATGTAGCAGAGCCAGAGGAAGACCACTGCAGATGGATGAGTATGAGGAATTTGAAGTTTCCAAGTTCCTCTTTCCTTGTCAAACTGTCAGGGGAAACAAAACCCTGAAGTGATGATGGAACAACAGAAATGCAGCATGAAATATTCAACATGTTTCCCACTGGTTTTATTTGGGAACAGCTAAAAACAGTGCCAGTTGCTGCTTATTTTCCCGTGCCCAAGTCTCACTAGAAACTTCCACCCTCCTTTCACTCTTCTCCTCTCAGTCCTGGTTAAAGAGATTCATTGTTCATTTTGCCACATTTTCCCCTATTGCTTGGATGAATGGCTTTTGTGGGATTTCATTCCTCATGACGACTCGTTTAGCTGTGTGTTATACAGTAGTGCCTATGGGGTTTCTCTAAAGAGAATGGAAAGGGAAACTTTCCATCATCAAAGGCTTTGCCATGACCTTGGGTGTTTGTGTGCAGTGCCAGGTCACGGTCCTGACGGAAGCACCTCCCCTGGAAGTGAGACCCACTGTTGGCAGTGAGCAAGTTGGCCATCTCAAGACTTTCAACTGCTCCTGTCCTGCTGGACCCAAGGTGAATGTGGAGACAAGTGTGTTTCATTTGGGGTGTCTGTAGAGGTAATGGAAGTTTCCCCAGGTGTTTTCTCCTTACCTAATTCAGTGACTTTGATTATGCTTGTAGTCCCGGTAACAGCATTGAAAACCAAGTGGCTATTCTTGTCCAGCCCAGTTAGATGCATCTTTTTTTCACATAAAATAAAACATATTTTGGAGGTAAATATAGCCACACTGAAAAAAAAAAAAAAATCATAGCTTTTAAAGGCAGTGTGCTTGCTTATACTGGCTGTGATGGGACCTCTGAGAAGCCAGCTCCATTGTCACTGCCCCTGAGGGCATGTCAGCTTTGTTCTCTTCTCCGCTTAAACCTGAAAACATTTTTGTTGTCCTCAGTAGTTGTAGGATCAGACCCCTTGCTTGATTATGTACTGAGAAGTTCAGTCTGATTAATCATGTCTCTTTTTGTCTTAGGGGGAGAGGGGTCTAACTGGCTTTGAAGGTCCTAAAGGTCAAAAGGTCAGTAATATGTGCTACTTCATTTGTTTAATAAAAACAACAACAATGAAAGCATTTCAGAGTAATCTGAGGAGTTAAGGATTTTGAGAAATGAGAGTCAATTTAGCATATGACTAAGTAGAGACAGTTTTGGATGAGCCTGGGGCTGCAGGAGGCTTTGACCATCTTGTATCTTTCTTCTATGCTTTGCATTTAGGTGTCTCTGTTGCTGCTTTACATCATTCTTAGAGTAAATGTGTTGCAAAATCCTTTCCTGTAGATTCTAAACTGGCATTTTTGCAAGTTACTGTTACTCACTAGGTCATGGACAGCTTCCATGGTAAGTCACCTGGAAAACGACATGCTGCTTCTGTGCTGCGCCTTGCTCAGCAGCACTATATATCCACAAGTGGGGGAGAAGTCTTCCAGTCACACTCTACAAAATTTCCTGAAACCGACGGTAAAAGATTAGTCACAATCTGTTATCCTTAGGAAGATTGTCTGAGTCATGGTGTTAAATATAGGCCATTTCCCTCAGTACTCTTCTTCCTAGATAACAGGGTAGAAGAGCGCTTGTGATGCCTGCTTCAAGTTTATCAGTGCAGCTTTTATATTCTCCTGCATGTTCTGCAAGCTTCTTTGATATGCACGTGTGCATTCAGAATAAACACATTTTCCTCCTGTGCTTGGTCACAAGTAGAACTGAGAGGCAAGAGACGCAAAGGGAGAACCTGTAGTGCAAGAAAACAGAAATTCACAACCCTGCTGAAAAGGTGAAAGTCATTGTTGGTGGTGGTTCCCAGCTTCACCATCTGTGTGACTGAAAAGACATTTGGGAACAAGTTCTATTCAAAAATATTTACACTGAATCACTTCTGCACATTTGGTCACTGAATTTTTACCTGTCTGGTGAGTAACCAAATTGCACCTCACCAAAAGTCACTCACTTATTATGAAACACTATGGGATGGGAAAGGAGAACTCTCCGGGTCTTGGAAGATCAGGCATCCTCAGAGATGCATTGTGTTCTGGCAAAGCTTGGTCTGGTGTCTGCAGGGAGAAGATTTGGAGATAAGGAGATGCATTTTGGAGTATGTTTTCTGCTGGGATGAAAGACCATGGGCTCATTAGTGCTCAGATGTGCCTGGCTGAAAGTGCAGAAAATGGTTCCTTATGCTGCCACGTATATAAATAGCAGCTTTCTATTTTAATCTGTGACAGCTTAAATAATGATGGGCTGTTTTGAAGGATGGCAGAGCCATGACTGTTGTGGGGACGTTGCAGAAGGACGATGATGATAATAATAAAGGGGCCCTGCAGCAGCATCCCGTTGTCTTTCACTGCTTTGACAAGGTCTGTGTGGTGGTGAGGTGTCTGCCCTGTGTAACATGGCACGCTGCCGGGGAACGGAGGTCCTAGTGGAATACAAAAGGGTGTTTATGCAAGCACAGCATCCACAGGTTTTCTGTTACAGACGCCAAAAGGGCTGGCCCCCTCTTGCTGGAGAGCTCTGCAGATATTTGTGTCTTTTCCCTGACTGAAGGGATTTGAGTCTTGTACACAGACAAGGCAGGACTGTGTCACAGTCTCAAGGACCTGGGGCTGATGCCATATAAATCCAGGATCTGACAACAATTTGGTACAAATGTGATGATTTCAGACAAATGACCTGGCTTCTCTATCTACTAAATAAGGTAACTAATAGATTTTGCACCTGACTTGCAAAGACACTGTGATTAAATAACATATACTACCCTCGACATGACTATTGCCAAGGACCAGCCTGTCACAGTCCTTGCTCTTTGTTCAAGAACGAATTTTCCTCTCCTCCTCTCTCACTCTGCAGCATTACTGAGTTACCCAGGCTAAAATGTTGGTCATGGGGAAGAAATTCAATGCTATTTGCAAGTCCCCAACATTACCACCTGGTACTTACTAAAGAAAGATGAAAGGCCCACAAAAATATGAGTGGCTTCTGCATTACAGGGTTGTACATGTCCATAATATGTTTTAGGATCATTCATCTTGTCTCCTCATTTCTATGGTGCAAGGGATATGTTTTAAAGCTTTGTTGTTGTGCAGTGAGAGGGGTGTAAAGCTTTTTTAAGGAAACATTTTTCACTTGAATCCAAGAAACACTAAAAAATTTAAAGTCAGAAGATCTCTACTATACTCTGAGGTTTGATTTAAATAAGTGGCGAGCATAGTATAAGAAAAGACCAAACATTAATTGATTAAACAGAGAGATTGAAGCAAACAAATAAATAAGGAAAGAAATCATGAGGAAAAGACAGAGACAGAGTAACATCGGACCTCTGAGTCAAAATTCCTAATTTTCTCTATAGACATCATCACTACTAAGCATCTCTTATTTGGGATGAGTTGCAATGCTGAGATCTACCTCTAAATACCTGGGTCCTAAGGGATATTTAGGTAGCTTGTCAGTACTTGATCATTATCTGTTATTTTACAGGCTGATATTAAGAAATGCTCTGTGAGAGACCATAAATGGCCATACAAGTAAACCAGCAAAGCAGCTGGTTCAGCTGTATCAGGAAAAAGGCCCACAGCTTGTGGCAGTCACCTGAGAAATTAGTCCCAGAGGATCCTAATAGGGAGAGGGATGTGTGTTAAAAAACCCCTTTGCCCCAAAACAGCAATCTTTGGAGGAGCTTACAAAAGGCAGGAGGGCTGTGAGGCTCCTTCTCTAAGCTATGAGAGGTTTGATTTTCTTTTTCCTAGGCCAGTCGTAGCTGAAAAAAAGAAATAATGGTTCTGTGTTTCTTTCTGTTTTCTTTTAAAGAAAAGATTGTTTTGAGGGTCTGTTAAAGTAAAATGATTGTGGCTGCCATCTCTCTGAGTTAAAGATGGAGAGACTTATTTTCAGGCTCTGCTCTCCTGAACTTCCATAGCATATTCTTTTTTTAGAGGAGGAAGAGATTGGGGCAGGCTTTTCTGTCCAGAGGAAATATTCAAGTTTATAACCAGGTAATGGGAAGATAGTGAATTTCCTAAACTCTATGAGTCTTCAAAGACAGGGCTAAACAGGAGAACCTGCAGTTATTAAAAAGTGGAAACAATCCCTGGGAGATGAGCACCTGTGCCCCAGTCACTCATTCTGCCAGACTGAGGATAATGCATGGGGACACAGGTGACGTGTTTTGGTAAAGGATGGTATTGGGGAAGGTTTAGGCAAGAAACAGCTGTGGAAGAATTGGTTGACCTGCTTGAAGTTGGGTCCTGTTGGTGAATTTTTGATGCTATCGGCAGCCCAGCCTAATTTGTTTTCCTTCCATGCTCCCTCTGTGTGCTGTTCTGTTTGCAGGCAACCAGGATGGCTGCCTGGGGCACGGGGCTGATGGTCAACAGGCTGCTTCTCTCTTCCAGAGCTGCTATTGATCCAAGTTTAGAAAAAATCCCCTCTCTGTGAGGTGTGGTTTTGTCTACATAGAAATTGCAATGCTTAGCTGCCACTGCAAAGTTTGTGATGTCCAGTGTATTAGACACCATCTAGCAGGATGCATTTTTTCCTCCAGATTAGAAAGGTTTGGTACTTTCAGTGACTTTAAAGAGATGGTTGCATAAAGACTTTTATGAATTTTACCACAGCCTTCTTAATTGCCCGTGACGTTGCTTTTGCATATGTGCTACTTGCTCTGTGACTTTTCTTTCTTTTGGCAAAAAACAAAAGAGAAAGGCTAGAGGAAGAAACTTTCCTATGCTTTCAAAAGCTTTCAAGAATCTTTCCTGTGCTTCCTTCACCTGGGGAAAAGAAAGCATGATCCTGACAAATGCTTCCAGTGCCTAGTTTTGAGACAGCAAAGCAGTATGTGAAAATGATTTGCAGGTATTTTCCTGAACTTGCTGGTTTTGGCACCACTTTTAATTCTGTATCTGATGAATATTTATGAAATCATGTAACTTCTTTGATTCTTTATCCCTTTCACCCCATCCTTTTTAGGAGAAAAATTAAGAAAAGTTTTGCTTGTTTTTCGATTGACCATTTCCCCCTTTTTCTCCCTATGTATTTCCTTCCCCAGCTATAATTTCTACACCCATCAGAATTTGTGTATTTTCAGCTGTCTCTTTTCCGTGTTTCTTTCCCTCTCTTCCATTGGAACAAGCAGGGAGAACAGCTCTGCGTGGGCTGCTCGCTTGTGGGCGGGAAGAGGGGAATTAGCTGATACTGAAGACTTGGTGTGACTGAAAACAAGGTGTTTGAATTTTTTTTTTAAAAAAAGCCCCAAAATCTTCATGATACTTGCAGGTTTGTTTTTCCCATATTTTAGGTGTGTACTTTCTAATTCTTAATGCCAACTACCTTTTCAAGTTCTTCCTGACTTACTAGAAAACAAGGACTTTTGAAGCACTTCACAAGAGAAAGCTCTGCCTTGCCAGTGCGCTCTGGAAGCTTCTACCAGTATTTTCATATAAAAAATAGGATAGAAAATCAATCTGAAAACTTGGATGTTCAAGTCACTATAAATGCAATGAGGTACACCCAACCTTTAGGGCAGGAGCTGAAATCTTGGCTATAGAGACTGGTGGGACCAAAAGTGTCCATAAACTCCATCAAACCCTTGTTGTGTTGATTTTCTTCTCTGTCTAAGAAATGAATGAACTAACTTTGTGATAGTAACACACTTTCTTTTTCAAGGGAGAAAGAGGCAGCCCAGGGTTTCCTGGACTCCGAGGAGAAAAAGGAGAGTCAGTAAGTAAGAAATACCCAATGCTTTTATGTAAGGAGGTGAAAACACAAGTAGTTGTTTTCTCCTTTGTGGTGAGAACTTCTTCACAATGTCATGTTCCCTGGTCAAATATGTTCCACCTACTGGACCTGAATCCCAGGGGGAAGCTGATATTTCTGGCACCCACTGACATCTCTTGGAGGGAGGAAATGAATGTGTTCATCCCTGAAGACAGCTGATAACTGACTTAGTATTGACCTTCTAATTGAATGTATAACTTAGACGTACTTTATTATAGCACAGCTCCCCGTCTGATAGGGACAGTATTAGGTAACTGAACACAAAAAAGGTGCAGATCTCTCTCAACTCCTTTACATTCAGAAGACCAAGATACAGCTTTCCCCAGCTGAAATTTATGCAAATGCCAGACTGGGTTTTTAGGCAAGAAAAATCTTTAACTCTGTGTAAATTTCATTCTAATAAGGGTGGTTGGCATCTTTGACTTTGGAAATGTAATATTAGACTCTTCCATGAATAAAAAATAAGATGTTTTCCTGGCTGCAGTAGGAGAATTTGGGATAGGTTTTCTAGTTTAATTTGAATTATTATCAAGGAATTATGCCCAAAGAAAATTACTTTCCCTGTAGAAGCTGTCATGTGATTTGTGTGTCTATACATAGAGATTTTGGGATCATAACAAGGAAAACATGAAATATATATTCAGTGTTGTTTGATATCCATTGATTCAAATGTACCTTTTCCCCTCTTTTTTCATTTCTAGGGCAAAGCCTATGGCATAGGAGAAAAAGGAGAAAAGGTAAGATCTAATCCTTTATTGGTCTAATCAAATGAGTTGCTTGCTGTTGCCTTGTGTACTCAGAGCTTTTGGAGTGCATAGAATGCAAAAGATGTGATACAGTTGGATCTTTGTGGGGAACTTTTATGCTGTGTTACGCCTCCTGCAGACAAGATTTTGAGTGTTCATTGCTTTTCTCCCTTTGTGCTCTTTGAGTTTCCTTTGTGCTTCGGTCATGGAAAATGTTATCAAATTGAAATCATGATGTTTGCTTTGTGAAAGCAGCAATGAGTTCGTGGAGGATAATGTGCTAAATAAATTGGCTGGAAGGATGAAAAACAAAGGGAAAGTATAATTTTGAGTTTATTGAATTTTCAGCAGGATTAAATTTGGGTCATGAGAAGTCTGTCCGTAGCCTTTCTTTCAAATGGATTTTTTCATTAATAAACTGAAGGGAAAAAGCTGCAGTATTCTCTTACTGCAAATATTAGGCAGGACAGAGAGATAAGACTTGGAGGTTAAAACTGAGGATACAGAATAACCACTGAAAACTGCTGGGTTATCTGTCTTGGAAAATTCTTTCAATGGTGATCTATGATGGGAAATAAGTAGCATGACTGGATTAGTTCCATTAAAAAAAAGAAAAAGTGTTTTCCAGGCAATTCTGACTGCGAACTTCCCACAAAAAAAATGAGTTTGCGTGCCTATGTTTCAGAGGAGAATTAGCTCTTTCTGTCTGTACCTCCATATTGCAGCTGATTGAGGATGTTTTCCTTATCACCAAAACGAAATTTCAAGTTGTGGGGAACCATGGAGAAAGAGTGACTGGAGGGTCTAGGAGACAGATGAATTTATTAAGGAAGAAGTCATGGTTCGTATTGAAAGTCGGATTAAGAATCTGTCAAGCTGTTTTCCAGGGAATCTGTGGCTACTCGATTGCTCAGGGAATTTAAAATAATACAGGATTGTGATCTGAAAGGAAGAACGCTGCACCAGTGAGAACATGGTGTTTATGGCCATTGCATCTTCTCATTTGTTCTTTCTGTGATTATGATGTATTGATTGTATATAGTGGTAATGCATCATGTGAAATTACAATCGAAATGAGGGTTGCTCATGGCAGGAAATATTATTGAACCAGGCTAGAGACATGGGGGCGATAAAGCATACATTTCTGCATTCATCTTTCTGCAGTCCTCCCACTGACAACCACTATTTAGCCTTTGAGACTCAAGCTGCAGCCTTTGGAAACCAGCTCATGTTTGGCAGGTGATGAGAGTCTGCAGTCTGATGGGAAACATGATGTTTATGATATGAGCTGGGCTGTAGTTGAAGCAAGTTCTTGTTTTCTTATGTTATGAACTCTGCAGAAAAGTGCTGGGAAAATATCATTCCATCTGTATTATTGCCATGCATAGGAAAACAGGTCTGCGGGTCTGGGTTGGAGAGGAAAAATAGGGGAACCTCACAGTATATGCAGAACTTCTTTGGTTGGAGCCTCACAGTATATGCAGAACTTCTTTGGTTGGAGCAGCCAAACAGCATTGATGGCCCAAACAAATATGTAGGCTTGGAGAATCCTGAGTTTATGGTCATCTTGTTGTGTTTTTTCGGAAATCCTGCCAGCTGAGGCAGCTTGTCCTCATCTGTGAAGGAAGTGTGTTTGGTACCCAGTGTGTTTGCCCCCAGTGCACCTGATGGCTGAGTGTCAGTGCTGTTGCTGGTGCAGAGCAAAGATGCATAAGCTGGATTTTGCTCGCTTGATTAAAAAGGGAGCCTGGGGATATTAAATCATAAAATAATAGAATATTCCAAGTTGGAAGGAACTGATATGGATCATCTAGTTCAACCCCATGCTCCTTGCAGGAGCGCCTAAAACTAATCTATATGACTTAGAGCACAATCCAGACACTTATTGAGCTCTGACAGGCTTGGTGCTGTGACCACTTCCCTGAGGAACCTGTTCAGTGCCCAACCACCTTCTCTGTGAAGAACCTTTTCCTAATGTCCCATTGGAACTTCCCCTGATGCAGCTTTGCCCCATTCCCTTGTGGTCTGTCACTGGTCACCACAGATAGGAGATCAGCACTCCTCCCTCTGCTGCCCTCCCTGAGGAAGTGCAGAATGTGGTGAGGTGTCCCCTCAGCCTTATCTTCTCCAGGCTGAACAAATCAAGTGACCTCATCCACTCCTCCTGAGTCTTGCCCTTGAGGCCTGTCACAGTCTTGGTCAACCTCCTCTGGACACACTCCAGGAGCTTTATATCCTTCCCATATTATGGTGCCCAAAACTGCTCACAATACTCAAGGTGAAGCCACACAGCACAGAGCAGAGCAGGACAATCGCCTCTCCAGGCACTCATCCCCCAGTTTGTATGTAATAACCAGAATTATTTCATCCCAGGGAACGAACACAGCACTTGCTTTTGCTGAATTTCATACAGTTGGTGATTGCTCAGCTTTCTGGTCTATCCAGATCTCTCTGTCCTTGAGGGGAGGCCACATCTCCTCCTTGTTTAGTATCATCAGTAAACTTAGTTAATGTATATTTGATTCCTACATCCAAATAATTAAAAAATATTGAAGAGCACTGGCCCCCAAATTGAGCTCTGGGGAGCTCCATTGCTGAGTGGTCACCAGTGTGATGTAACCCCATTTCTTATAATCTTTTGAGCCCAATCCATCAGGGAATTACCCATCATATGATTTATTTATACAGCTGCATGCTGGATATTTTATCCAGGAGGATACTGTCAGAAACAGTGTCAAAAGCTTGGTTAAAATCCCAGACCAGCCACATCTACTGTCTTCTCTTCATCAGCTAGATGCTTGACCTTGTCATGAAAGGAAATTAAGTGGGTTAAGGGGGACTTACCCCTTGTGGACCTGTGCTGGCTGTGACCAATGACTGCATTATCTCCCAAGTGTTTTTCAGTAACTCCCAAAACACACTTCTCCATAATTTTACCAGGCACTGAAGTGAGACTGACAGGGCTGTAATTACCGGGAGCTTTCTTCTTACTGTTCTTGAAAACTGGGATAACATTTGCCTGTTTCGACTCGACTGGGACATCTCCAGACTTCCAAGACCTTGCTGATCCACCACCACACGGATGTTTGCCTGCTCTGGTGTGGTGGGAGGGACCACCATTGCGTGTAGGGTCATAGAACCACATCTGTGTCTTGGTGTCAGCAGTGACTATGGGGGGGAAGTAGCCAGAACCACAGGGAGTGGGTATGCAAGTGCCTGCAGTGCCAGTTGCCATCTATACTCCTGAAGAAAAGCAGAAGAACCTATGGAATGAAACCCTTTCCAGACAGGATTCATGTGTCTCCTTTCTGTTTGCCTGATGCTCTGCAATGGCAACATGAGCCAGAGTTCTTGTTTTTCATTCTGGCTGTGACAGCTTTGTTTCCTTGATTTTGACGGATGTGAGCCAGTGTTGGGAAGGTGGATCAGAGACCCTGATTTTCTAACAGCTTCAGTGTGTGTGATCGTTACTGTGCACGTGCTGTGGGCTCCTTTAAAAGGACAAGGCTCACATCCTAAGGGTTGGTAGAACAAAGTTGTCTCACCTTGGAAAAGGCTGAGATGACAAGATTAAAATTATCCCCTTATTATAGTCCTGCTCTCCAGCTGTGCCAGGGCCAAACACCTGTCAGACCATGTTGTTGCCAAGTATTGTGTGTAGGACATTTATGTGAGGTCTGAGGCATTTGTCAGAGGGAAAATCCTGTGCTTTTCCAGGAGGAGAGCAGAGACACTGGCCTTGATTCTCCAAGCCATTACCTTGATGTATCAGTAAGTTACAGCCAAAATGGTGCTTGTATTAGAATATATAACATGTCGAGCACATAATTAGTGGTGAACCAAGAGATAATAGCAGCTGTGGCTAAAAACCTAATCCATGTTGATGTGAGGATTTGCGTGACTTTTAAAACCAGGAGATTCACTGTGATGGTTCAAGCAGCAGCCTGGCATGTTCTGCCATGCCTAAATAACTCAGACTGGTGGAGGATGTCTTTGTGTACCAAAGCTTGCATGTGCAGCCAAGTTATTGTGCATGAATATATATAAAAAAAGAAAATACTGTAATACATCTACAGGTGCATTTGTAAACTGCTCTCAGGATTTCCTGGATAGATGGGATTCAGCCATCACTTTTTTGTATTGTATTGAGCTTCCACTGCTAACTGTTATCTTTGAGCCTTTGGAGTGTTTAATCCCTTTAGCATTAGATGTATTCTGTCATATTTCTGCTCATAAATCTGCGTCCCTTTACTGTGTGTTCATTCACTTGTTTTGCGAATGCTTGTTATTGAACTGATTATTATACACAGGCAAATATCCAATTCTGTCATGTAATCACCATGAAAGGCAAAGGCTTTATTCCAGAGGTGGTTGGAGTGGATATTTGCTAAACCAGATGGCCTGATCCTGGAAACGTTATAACTCAAATCTTCAAACCTCTATTGATCCAAGAGGACGAGAGAGGAGTGAGGGCAGCAGCTCTAGAGCATTTTTGAGGATGATTCAAGCAAGATGGGGTTTCAGTGACTCGATCAAAGCCAGGGAGATGACATCTGTAGAGCATGAGATCTGCATTCCTGGGGCACAGCCACCCACATCAGGAGCCTGCCTGCCCTTCTAATGCCTCCTTGCAAAGCTTAACTTGGAGGCTTAAAAAAACTCATGCCTTTGTCTTACAAAGTACAGAGCATTATGCAGTGGTGCTGAGTAACCCTCCTACCATCCTAAAGGCCATCAACAGTGAGAAGACTCTGGTGGCAGGAAGGTGCTTGGAAAAGTGATGACTCTGGAGAGGGTATGATGAAAATCTGTCAAACTTTGAGTGGTATGGAGATATCAGTTGGAAATTATTTTTCACTGTTCCTTGTGTTGTAAAACCTAAGGGGAAACAAGTCAAACTAGCTGATGGCAAGTTTAAAATGAACAAAATGAAGTTGCTTTCAATCCAGCAGGTATGAGAACTCCTCTCTGTGGTCTGCTCTGGAGGTTAAAATTTCATGTGTTTGAAACAGCGCATACGAGTTAATTAAAGAGAGTCATCTGTAAACCTCTAGTCAGTAGAAAGACATTATCTCTGCTTCAGGATGTCAGTGAGTCTCTGCAAACTGTGACTGGTGACAGCAGGACAGCAAGAAGTCTCCTGTAAGGCCACTCAGGCAGATGGGACAGGAGCTGGCCAGACCTTTTGTCTTTACTGCTGGTAGCTATTCTTAGACTTTTGCATGACTTGAATATTCCTAACACTCTCATTGCCCAGAAAGGGACAGAGGTTTCCATAGTGTAGTCAGGGCTTGGGCCAACACTATCCATAGCTGTTGGAGAAGAGTAAGAAATACGAGAAAGGTGTCATGAAACCAATGGATCAAATGATCACTACTGTGATTTTGCCACAGGAAGCCAGTCTGTCAGAGGTAAAAACTCTAACCAGGAGTACCCACCTTCTGTGGAGGGGATGGATGAAGGTTTTATTGTGGTTTGCACTGGAAATTCCCTCACTGTTGTGTTTCCAACAGTATCCAAGGTTTCTCTTCATGCTTTATCTATTTCTCTTCGTGCTTTATCTATTTCCCTTCGTGCTCATAATCATGCAGGCAGCAATGAATATGAGAAACAACTTTACTAGATTAAGTCTATATTTTAAAAGGTTTGTTTCCTGGTAATGACTCTCTCTGATAAAAATGCAGAAGGATTGTTATAGGATTTCTAAGGAGAATAAAACCTCTGAAGTGGCTTGGCTTATTAGAGATACAGTGACTGCAAGACGAAGCATAGAAAAGAAAAGCAGGCAGATAGTTAAGGCTCTGAGCTAGGCTGTAGGACATCCAAACCTGAAACTTGGCTCTGATGATTTCTGGTCTCAGGTAAAGCAGCCAGTCTTTATTCCTCTAAAACGAAGCTGGAGAACCTCTTTTCTCCAGGCTTGTATATCTTGCCTGCTAGATCCTTTAAACAGAAGCTTTGCTTCCCCTTTCCTTCTCTTCCAAATCGAAGTTATTGCCATTTTTAGGGCTTCTGGAAAAGCTGTGGAAATCTGCCCTGTTAGATACAGTCTATCCACACAGAGCCCTGTGCTCTGTCTTTGCCCCAAGGCAGCTGAATATAAGAAAAGCCTGACCTGAAAGCCTTGCTGCTTTTTCACCCCAGTGCTGTGCTCTCGGCAGGGCTTACCCCAAATTAGCGTGAACACACTGTGCCTTTGGATTGGGGCTGGCCAGTATCCAGCAACCTGGGACACAAGAAATGAGTGCAGTTCTGCCTGCAAAAGCTGCTGCAGGCATAGCTGGAGCCTGATGCTGCATGCGGGTTTGATGGTGAAGAATAGCTTTTGTTTGGGTAAAGGATGCATTTTGGGACCACAAGGGCTGTGGGTGTGATTGGGTTGCAGGTAAGGCTCAGGCTGGCAGTGATGTTTTAGACCCAAGGACCAGCTGTGCCCTAAAGATGATGAAGCTGGAGCAACACCATGCCTGGCAAGGCTAGGACCTCACGAGCCAGGACTTCTCCCATAACATCCCAGTATGTGCAGGACAGGTCAGCCATGGTAGCCAGGTTCAGCTGAGAGTCCAGGTCACCAGCCTGGTCCACAGATGATGGAGCAAGCCTAAACCCAAGCCAGAAGAATACTTCTGCAAGCCAGCGTCAGGATTATCAGATTGCCATGCTGCTGCAGGACAGTTCAAGCAAGGGCCGAAGGTGAGAGCTTAGAAACAGCTTCAGTACAAAGGAGGGGGAACAAACAGCTGAACTTCTCGTAGTAGAATGTGTTCTCTGAGCAGTTACTGTGGAGCCTGTGCTTGCACAAACCAAGAAATAGCCCTTATTCCTGCAACTTCAAAAAAACCTACTTACTGCTCCAAGAGATGGTGTGTGTCCTTCTCACTGCTGAAACCATGAGCGCAGTGCAGTGAAGATGCCCCAGAAAGGCTGCACACCTTGTTTGAGCTGCCATGGCATTCAGATATTGTCACCAAGTCTGAAGACTCTTAAATGCCACCCATTTTACCTGGGACTGGTGAGTTGAAGGGTGATCCTGAGAGTCCAATGCAGAAGCAGTCAGCAGGGTCCTTGGTGCATCAGCATCCGTGTTGGCAGGAAGAGCTTCTTCAGTGAGCACACTTTGACAGTAAGAAAATGGGAAAACATATCCAAGCTTAGAGATATTATTGAGTTGAAATTTGAAGGAAAAAAAAAACAACCAGAAAACAAATAAAAAACTACCACATAACTGGTGTTTCTTGGAGGCAGTGGCTATGGAAACATTGCCTCCTCAGGGTTACGTTCATTGTGCTCAGTTCTTATTTTATTGCAGAATAAAAAATTATGTGACTGTAGCTAAAACTGACCTGGTAATGAAAAGTGAAAGTGCAATATCTGCGGGTTTGGGGGTTTTTCCCTTTTTTTTTATTGTTCTTGGAATCATCTCTCTCGGGAGCCATTCTTAGTTACTGAATTCATCTGGTTAAGGCTGCTCAGCACTTAACCTCTCAGTCCAGCACTTAAACACCTGTATAATAACACCTCATCTACTTCATAAGGCTGTCACGCAGTTCACTGGAGTCATTCATATCTGTGATTTCTTTTTGGAATCTTCTTTTTAAAAGGTGAGGTGTAGTAGTGTTACTATCTGCTTTACTACTCTGAGGACATTCTGAATCCTCTTGTTTGTATTTAGGCAATTTTGGTCTGCATGCTGTGTGGTTTTGTGTCCCTTTAACTGTAGTTAAAGCACATTCTGCATCGCTAAATAACTATGGTTTGATGGAGTTCTTTTTCTTAACAACAATTAGAGGGTTTTAGATAAATTGTGGTTTTTTGTGACCCAAAATATGAGTTGCAGGTTGTAATAAACAGCTCAAAGTCAGCTCACATACTAATTGTGCATCGTGACAGCTTAATTCTCAGCAGTGTAAGAATACTAGTAACTTGTTTTTTTTCCCTTACATAAACTTAGAAAACACGTATTTCATTTCAGCATTGGCCCCTGGCTGGCAGGTACAATGCTGGTATAGAATGACATCTACTGGCAGCCAGAATTTTGCAAAGTCTCCAGTACTTGTCTCTTTAGAGGATTTCTCTGCCAAAATCCACTGGCAGCGGGGAAAGGAAGCACGTGAGAGAGATTTGCTAACTCTGTTTCTTCTGATAACAGATTTGGGAGGGGAGGGAAACAGTTTGTTTTGATTCTGTCATTGATAAATCTTGTTGGAATGTGGGACGCTCCTGAGAGCGATATTGCAGGGGATAAGTATGGATTATCTGCCTGTTAGGTGGAAAATAAAACAGCTTTCCTAGCAGTTTGGAGCACCCCCTCTGAAGTGGAGCTTGTAGCCTAATGAATCACAGAGAACTGAGGGATTACACGAAGTAAATTCTAGCACTGGTCTATCAAAGGCATTTTAAGCATTCCCTGCCCCTCTCTGTTTGTTAATCTATCCAGTTAAGCAGATTTTCATCTTTCCACTCGTCAAAGCTGTTGCTGGGCTGGTCTTGGCTTGGTGATGGCTGAGAAGGTGCAGGTGCCTTGTTCATGGGCTCTCTGAAGGGGCAGGTGAGACATTGCAGACCTCTATTTTATGCTCTTATTAACTTGCCCAAGTACAACTCCGGGCATGTTTAATTTCCCCTCTTGGGGATCTCACTCTTTTTCTGGAGCACTACCTAGAGATTTTGTTTGTCTCAAAGTCTACAAGGCCTTTTGTCTTTTAAGAAAGGCATTGATTGGGGTCTCAGACCTTGCTGAGTAATGAATGCACACCTAAGTGCCAAATGAGAAGAATATGGGGTTTTCATGGCAAATGTTTGTTTTCCTGGTGAAACAGTGTGTGGACCCTTAGTGGTTATTTCAAGAATATCTGATGCATTTGGTGTTGTGAGTGGGTTTGGATCCCTGGAGCTAATTTTTATTTTTGTCATTATGTCACTGCTTGACCATACCTTTTCCCCTTCTTGTACCTCAGTGTCCAAGTAAAATGGGAAGAAGGATCCTGACCTTTATCAGAATCTCTGAGATGAAAAAGATCTAGGCTGCAGCACCACTTTATAAACGAATATCATAGAATGGTTTGTGTTGGAAGGGGCCTTAAAGATCATCTATTTCCAACCTGTATGTCTGGCTGGATCAAAGAGATTTGTAACTTTGGCAAAGACCTGACTGAGCAGCCTCAGGTGTGTTTGGCAGTGAGCAGCAGTGTATCACTGCAAGTTATAAGTAGGTGGTGATAAGACTTTAAGGCAGGGTGTTCTCTTCAGTTTGGGCCTGACATTTAAAGAGAGGTGTGGAGAGATGTTGCTCTTTGCGAGCAGCAATGAGAAGAATGATCAGTGGTTTTGCAAATTTACCCGGCAGGGAGAGATCTGAAGGAAGGAGCTCAGTGAGGAGGGGAGGAATCAGAGTAGACGGTGCAGTTAATCTGGAGGAAAAGCTTTGTATGTATTTCAGTGAGGCACCAGAAGAAACGCCGAGGGGTGAATGTGGAATATCAGTAGCAGCAGATGGTGAGAAGATTGACACTGCAGTTTGGAGTGCTCTGACACAGTACTCCCCTGCCCTAATGTGCATTTCTCAGAGCCACTGACATTTTTGAGGGGCGTGTGGAGATCTGAAGCAGAAGAAACTTCCCAGAAGCAGAGCAAATGGAATTTATAGATTATTCTTGCAAGAAAAAAATATCAACCGGTATGTGTCAAATCATCCACAAGACCAGAACCACTTTCTGTGTGCAATTTATAGATGTAAGGACTTAAATTCATCAATGCCACGATATACATGACTGGGCTATTTTTCAGTTTCAATGAACACTTCCCCTCTGGTGCTTGGCAAGCTGTTTGTCTGATCCTGAGCAGTGTCAGCTGCTGGCAAGGAGCATCAGCTTGTGCTTCAGGACAAGGAAGTTTTCAGGGCAGAGTTACAGTTTTCACATTTCAAATTTTCTAACAAATGTATCCCTAATTGAAGACCCTCTCCCCTAACCATGCCAAAAAATAAAAATGGAGTTTCAGGAACTGCTAGTTTTGTTTCTGTAAATCCAACTGACTGTAATCCAGTCAGTTTCTCAGATTATTCCTCTGTGTAGTGGGATTATGGTACCAACTGTTTCCAGTTATCTTCTGCCTCCTGTGCATGGTCAATCTTAAATAGGTCTGCAAAGTCTTTGATTGTTTCTTAATGTGAACATTTCATCAACTGATTGAGCAACTCTAGCTCTTGGACAGAAGTATTTGAAACATGACAGCTCCCTTTTGTCCTGTGCTGTGCTTTCTGCTGCAGAAGGAGATGCTTTCTTCAGGTATGTTCCCCACTCGGGTCAGTCTGGGTTACAGATGAACCAGCAGTTCAGAAGCTGTCAAAGGTGTCTGACCACCCCAGTCCTTCAGCAAATACCTACATAAGGAGCGAAGGAGTGTTGTGGCAGAGAGGCAGCTAATATGAGCTCATGGACAGCATCTTTGGCCCCAGTGACAGCTTTGAAATCTTTAGGATGTTTGCTGGTTATTCTGAACTCTGCAGTGACCTTGATTAGGGAGTAGCTCCTTGCCCCATCACAGCTCTGATGCATCTTTTCTCCACAGTACCAGGTTTAGAGGTGATCATGTAGCAAATTAACTATAACCCAGCTGTTGCTTTACCTATTTTTCTGCAAAACTGGAGTATCAAGTTTCTTTCAGAGAAAGATTTCTGTTGATATCCCTGAAAAATGACCCACCTTCTCTCCCCAGAAAAATAATGACCATATGATGAAGGGTCAGAAGGACCCTTCTGGTCTCATGGTGGGGTCCATGATATTCACGACTAGGTTCAAGAGTTCAGAGAGCATTTGAAAATGTGGTCTCCTGAATTTTTCCTGGGGAAGTACCTTTTGGGGATGATTGACTTCTATGCAATGGGTTAAATTTGCCAATAACTATAGTTTAACCAGCTTTGTTCATACTGAGCTGGTTTTCCTGATAGACCTGCCAAACCTATAACTTCTGCTGACCTCTGTGTACCATGTCCACATGACTGTCCTGTTTATTAAATCAGAATATAACACAGAGAGCCAGAAGAGAAGATTTTCTTCGTTTCTTAGTATGAACAGAAGTAAAGTCCAAGTTGAGAAGAATGTCTTATTTCTTGTGGAAGCCGAAGATTATGCCAGCTCTGGTGTCAAATTTGCCAAGATATTAATAGGGTTTTAGCATCATTAAGCTAATAGGATCCTGCATCTGTGCACTGGAGAATGGCAGTCATTTGTGCTGCTTGTCTGGTCAGCAGCTTTTGAAATGGAGCTAGGTGACATATATCCACTGCAGCACTGACTCTCAGTTGATCTGCAGATCATCCCTGGCATTTAATGAAACCTTAAACCCAAAATTTACAATATTTTTTCAATAAAGCATTTATTTTGTCTGGCTGCTGAAGGCAAAGTTATGAAACCTTTCACTTCAGCCTCTTCATTTTGGCAGCTCCTGAATGTAGAAACCTAGGAAGGAAAGATATTTCATTCTTCCAGACCATGGGGTCTCTTAGAAGTGTTCTGAGATGTTTGAACCTGGAGACCACGCTCAGCTTGTGACATCCATTCTGTCCTCCCACTTCACTTGACTCATCAAACACTGAAAGCAGTTTAGTGAGTAACCATGCATCAGCAATAAGACATTTACCCATTGTCTTATTTATTCTTCATGGACATCGAGCTACCAAGTTAAATGCAGGCCAGAGATACA
Source organism: Grallaria varia (assembly GCA_013396735.1). Classification (NCBI taxonomy): domain Eukaryota; kingdom Metazoa; phylum Chordata; class Aves; order Passeriformes; family Formicariidae; genus Grallaria; species Grallaria varia. Next base: position 114,859 of record VWZG01000561.1, read on the forward strand.
GGAGAGAGAATAAACTTGTGGTTAAGGCCCTGACCTAGGGAACAGGGAGTCTGGAGGGAGCTTCTTTGTCCTGGACTCTGGGACCTCCTGTATGTCTTCTGCTCAAACGTACCTCTGACTCACCACCCTCATGAGGTGACAGCAATATTACAGTTGCTATAACTTCCTTCTCATTTCACAGGGATGCTGTGAAGTTAATTAACAGTGGAGAGAGGGGTGTGAAGTGGCACCACAGAACGGTTTTATTTTGCTTCTGTTTCATCCTGCCCAATTGTTCTGTTTCTTGTCAGCTCTTGCTATTTTGTCACCTACATTGGACATAGATCCCCCAGTTTGTGCAGCTGTCAGTGTGCTGAGTGTGTGATTCATGGGGTTCTGCTAGGCAGATTTTTTTGCAGGTCTCCCAATGACACCTTTATCGACATTTTGTGACAGGGTTAGAAATTTTAATTTCATACTGGGATTAGAAAAGTGGCACTTTTGAGATGTAGACCAGTTTGGAAGATAAAATAAATAAAATGTAAGGAGTTGACCTCAGAATGATTTATCTTCTGTGGTCTGCTCTGTATACTGAAGGAAAAGTCCAGTGATTTACTTGAATGTGAGAGGCAAATCTGAATCTAACAACATGTTTTGGACTGATTTTTTTCCCTATTATTTTCTTGTTTAGTTTGCTCTCATTTCTATTAACATAGGCCACAACCCAGAGTTTCAAGTAAAATATGTGATTATAGGCCACAGCTGTTTTCAAGTTGGGAGAAATAGTTGTAAACTTGGCAGCTGCTTGAGGAGCTGCAAGTGGAGAAAAGAAAAGCAGTTAAACTTGAGTAGATTGCTTAAAAACATCATGGAAGAATTTTTCCTTTGTGCGCTTCTGACATCTGTCTAGGATCAGGTAATGCTGAATTGTTCTATCTCTGCATCTTTCCATGTACCTGCAGGTAGTTTCCTTCTCTGTTTATGACCTCTTCAGAACAATTCTGCTATGAGGCTGGATGCAGCAGAATCCCTCTATGAGTTATTCCCACTCTGCGGAAATGTATCATCTAGCAATTAAAGTTATTTTCTTTGTAATTTCATAGTTATCTCCACTCAGACATATCAAGATCTACATGGGATGTTGCGCTGGTTTTGGCTGGGGTAGAGTTCATTTTCTTCACAGTGGCTGCCATGGGGATATGCTTTGGATTTGTGCTGAACACAGAGTTGAAAAGATGGAGATATGGAGATGTTTTTGTTATTCCTGAGCAGGGCTTACACAGAGCCAAGGCCTTTTCTGCTTTTTGTGCTGCCACGCTGTCGAGGATGCTGGGGGTTTGTGGGAGATTGGGAGGAGACTCAGCTGGGACAGGTGACCCAAGCTGACCAAAGGGATGTTCCATACCGTATGACATCATGCTCAGGCTATAAAATGTGGGGAAGAATGAGGAAGGGAGGGGACATTTGGAGTGATGACATTTGTCTTCCCAAGTAAGTTACAGGTGATGGGGCCCCTGCGCTCCTGGAGATGGCTGAACACCTGCCTGCCCATGGGAAGCAGTGAATTAATTCCTTATTTTTCTTTGTTTGTGTGCACAGCCTTTCCTTTCCCTATTAAACTGCCTTTGTCTCAACCCATGAGTTTTCCAGCTTTTACTCTTCTGATTCTCTCCCCAGTCCTGCTGGTGGGGGAATGAGTGAGAGGCTGTGTGGGACTTGGTTGATTCCTGGGGTGAAACCACTGCAGATGTGGCTACAGTTTGGTCACGAACCATAAACATAGAGTTCAGGTCAATCTGTGGGGCTCACTGTAACCCAAGTGAGGTGAATCTTTGTACCATCATCATCATGGCTAGACTTCAGGAACGCAGATTTGGACAGGGCTCTGCCCACGCTTGCTGCAAGCGCGCTGATGGCTAAAGAGGCCGATGCGAGATGGGCAAGTCCGGTTGCAAAAAGCACAGCAGAAAGTCTCCATAGGCGGTGTTGGTGAGGCACGGTTCTTTCTGCATTGTCTTTTCTCCTCCAGACTGATTCTGGGTGCGTTCTCAAAGGAATCAGCAGCGTTATGGATGGTGTGTCTCCACGCCTCCCGATTGGAGGCCAAAGTGGACCGTTGATGGTAGTCAATATTAGGCTACATGTGTGTGTGGTGAGTATGGAGGGACCACTAACCTAGAGCTGGCATGGTCTGGTAAATCCACGTGCTGCTGGTGTCCCAGGAAGACATCCTTGCTCAAAAATAGAAATGGAATAACTTTGCTGATATACACAAACTAATAAAGGAATCTCTGTCACCCAGATCACCTATTTATATTTAATGGCTGAAGCCAAGGGGAGTATCATTATTCTTCATCACCCCAGTATTGTCTCTGCAGCAGCTGAGAGTTGCTGTGCTCTGAATTTTCTCAAGATGTGGCATATCCTTTTGTCCTTTGGGTCTGGACAAACCATGTGGCCATGTGAGCCCTGCTCCAAGAGCCCTTTGGAAGAACAGAAGTAGTGGTTACCCCTTGCTTTGTATGATTGTGTGGCTCTGAATGCTTCAATTTAAAAATTAATACAAAGAAATTCAAAATTCTGTCCTTTTTCTGAATTCCGCTTGAACTTTTTGGTTTAGTATTTGGTTTAGCTCTGAAAACTTTTCTAATTTTCTTCCAGAATTCTGATCAGTTCCTTGAGGAATGAAAGATGTTTTCGGAGTGGATTGTCTAGTCCTGCGTTCTCAGAGCTTGCAATATTCAATTTTTAAAGAGCTTCCTAAGCGAAGCTGCCATATTTGTTAGTGCAAAATATCTCTCATTCTCCACTAAACTATTGACCGAGAAAGCAAAAGGTCACCCCATCTAAAGTGTAAAACTACTCCAGAAAATGTAGGCTAAGCTGTCAGGGAGACGTTTTAGAAGTTATAGGCTGTTCCCCTATTTATCAGTAGCCTGTTCTGCTTTTGTTGCTTCTTTTAATTTCCCTGGTCCTTGTTACCTTCTTGTTCTGGTCCTGATGTTTCTCCAGTAAAGGACAGCCTTTGGGTTTCAGATATTCATAAAACAGATGGGTGACAGTAGGACTGCATGGCACAGACAGCTAAGTGTGGTTTACATGTCACCAACAGATTCCCATTGTGCTGAAGCTGGGCCTGCAGCCAGCCTGTGGGAATACAGGATTATTTTCATCCCTCTTGGTGGCACAACTGGGTTTGGTCTTGATGTGAGGAATGCGATGGACTTTTGTTACCCAGGGCTCAATGCCAGCTGCCAGAGCCTACCTGTTTTCCCAGCGTGGTGCCTGGATCCTTCATCCCAGAGCACTTGCTGACTGTCTGCTTGGCAGCGTTTCACTGCCCTGTGCCCTCAGCTATTTCTTTCTTATATTTGCACATTGCTTGCAGTTTTAAATGGACCTTCAAAGCATAATGGTTGTTACTTAATATTTGCCCATATTGTGTCCAGTAGAGTGACCCAAGCAGGGAACAAATGAGATTTTGCTGTAATTCAAGTAATCATAGAATAACTATTAAAAAGCAAAAATTGGCATGTTTAGAAATATGTAGCTACCTGTGTGCTGCATGACCTCTGTATACTCATGATCCATGTTGGTACACAAGTTCAGTTCTTGCAGTACCTGCCTGCTCTGCTTCCTTCTGAGTGACTTCACAGCCCCAGTGCAAGAAAGTCCTCTGGTTCCTTTGGATCTGATGGCAGCTTGCCAGATCCAGGCTCTTTTGACAAATATTTTGTCAACTGTGAGCTAATGAACGTGTTTATTCCCCTGCTAACTTTGGTGGAAATGTTTGATTAAAGCCCACTGCCTGTGCAGCTCAGGGGGTGGAACTGAGCACAAGGGGCTGGTTTCCAGTGGGTCAGGAAAGGGCAGCAGGCTCATGAGCGTGGAAAGTTAAAAAATTAAAAATGCGCCTTCATTTTGAGACTGATTGCTGAAGCTGTAACCTCCCCAGCAAGAACTCCTCTTGAACAGCATTATTTCAGCCCCCTGTGATTATTTCCTTGGCCAATTCTGTCATTCTCAAACTGTGACTTTCCCTGGAAAGTCATTTCCAGGATAGATGTGCCAGCAGAGCCCCCAAACCATGAGTACTGAGGAGAGAGGCGAGCTCTTTTTCTAAATCAACTGACCTAATTGGAAGAGTTAGAGGGAAGGAACAGACACCTTTTGGGTACACCAGCACTTCCCTAGGGCTTAGCAGCATGCCAAGCAGAATGCTTGGCATTATATCTGATTTAAAAAAAACTCTGGTGGACAAGCAAAAAGAAAGGGTGATTGTTCTGCGATGCAGTTCATGAAATTGGCCACTTTAAAAAAAACCAATTAAATAGAAGAGTTCCTTAATGAAGTAAATTGCTGTGACAACATGACTGTTTCATTTAGCTGCATCCTCAGCAGGGTTTTGGCAGCTGGCTGGGAGTTAAGGGTGTGAGGTGTTGGTTGCTTTCCCATCTTTCCCATCGCAGGCTGTCACAGCTCCTTTGGCACCGTGCAGCCCGTTAGCACTGATGACTCTTTGCTTCGTGCTCTCTACCATTGCTCACTCCTATGGGTTACTTTGTGAACATGAGGTTTTTTGGTACAGCTACACGATCTCTGCGTTGTTATTAAGGGCCAAACATCTGCAGAACCTACCCTTGTCCTGACAGGTTTTCCTGCTTACAGGGGGATACAAAGCAGCTAGCCAGGGAACCAGGAGTGTTTAGCCTGGAGAAAAGGAGGCTCACAGAGGCTTTATTGCTCTCTACAGCTGCCTGAAAGGAGGTTGTAGCCAGGTCAGGGTAAGTTTCTTCTCTCAGGTAACAAGTGATAGAATGAGAGGAAACAGCCTCAAGCTGCACCTGGAGAGGTTTAGATTGGATATTAGGAAAAATTTCTTCACTGAAAGGATGGTCAAGCATTGGAGCAGGCTGCCCAGGGAAGTTATGGAGTCACTGTCCCTGGAAGCATTCAAAAAACATGCAGGTGCTTAGGGACATGGTTTAGTGGTGGACTTGGGTTAATGGTTGGACTCGATGATCTTAAAGGTCCTTTCCAACCTTCATGATTCTATGGGGAGTCAGTGGAAAGAGATGAAGTAGGAGCCCTTCCCACTCTGTTGCCGTTTCAGTGGTGGTTCCCCAGGGGACAGTAAATGTGTCTCCAGAGTCTATGCTGTTTCTGTGCAATTTTCTCCTTAGGGAGCAGCTGGAAAAGCTGGTGGATACTCTCCTGCCTCGCATGAATATTTCTGCGAGCCCTGTACCTCAGACTTGTTGACTTATACTAGGGTTAATTTATGTACCTGTGCCAAGGAGTTGATACTTCATGGAGGAAAAAATAAATAAAAGGCAAGAGAAGGAGCTAATTAACTGCATTCCTTTGCTTTGCATAGAAAAGATGCAAATTGTACTCCTACCTGTGCGACACGCTCTGCCATGGAACGGCAGTTCCTTCGAGTTATATTGACCTTTTAGAGCAAATGATTTCCTTAGAAATCATGTTTGTATTTGATGGGTTTTCTGTCTCATTAGGGAGCTGTTCGAATACAGCAGATCTGATTTTTATCACTACTGCATTGCAAATTCTAGACAGAGTGCTTCATGAAGGTTCAGTTAGCAAGAATTGTATTTATAAAGGTATCTAATGACTTCCATTTGCATATACAGCACAGATACTTTTCAGATACTATCTTTTATTAGCCTTTAAGTGCCAAGTACACCTCTAAATAAGGCTGGATTTTGTCACTGTCTGTTGTTGACTGGAACCTTACCCCAAGAATACATGTGTCTAAGTCTGCTGGTCTAGCCATACAGAAAAAAAAGTCAAAAATAATATGGATGTGGCAGAATTTTTTGAATTTTTCTGCATTTGTATGTAGTCCTCACATATATACAGGCAACTTAGAAATATATGCATCAACTTCTCAGCTACTTTCATGTTTATTTCAAAAGTATTTCTCTGTGCTGGTGAAATTTGACAAAAGCAAATGGGGAAAAAGCTCTCAGTATTTTGTCCCAATAGGAGGAGGTAAGGGGAAGGGGGGGAATGAAATGCTACATTTGAATTTTTCAAAAAATTTCAATGCCATTGGAAACTTTAAAAAATCCTTAAAAACAAAAATGCCCTTGGAAATTTGGCATGCTAGTAAGTTGACCGTGTTAAACTTCAAGTTTTTCTTCTTCAAAATGTGGCAACAGAAGAGTTTTTAGGGAAATCTTCCTATGCTTTGAATAATTTTATTTAATCAGGATTGGTCTCTAATCTTCTTCTTGGAAAACTACTGGTTCTGGATGGTAATTACAAAAAGGAGGCGTGGGAAGGATCAGTAAGAGGAATGCATTGGAATGGAAAACTGAAAGTGAACCTGCTCAAGTTCCAGGTGACTCAGCACAGCATTGTTTCAGCAAGGATGAGAAGCCAGACCCAGTACTCAAGAGATGATAACTGTGCTGTCTAAAATACACAAATATACCACAGAATGAGATGTCATTTCATATGAGCTATTTTTTCCATTGGATTTGTAGGGTGATGAAGGGCTTCCTGGCTTTCCTGGGCTGAAAGGTGATAAAGGAGAAAAAGTAAGTCCAAGGCTTCATTAATTATGCTCTGAAAAATTTAAGAGTTTATAAAGCTACTGTGGAAGTCTAATGGGAGCTGACCCTCCTCTAAGTCTTTTACGTTTGTATTGTGTTTTGGTTTGTTTTGTGTTAGCAAGGTGGTAAGGAAAGGGGACTATGTTGTTGTATTATTTTTCATCAAAGTGCACCTCTAAGTCTTTAAATGTATTGACAATGCTCAGACACATTTGACAAATGTGTGGAGAACTCAAGGGCATGAGCTTTGACTAAACTTTGTAAAAAACCAAAATATAAGGGTGAAGAAGAATAGGATTTCAGTGCTAATACATCTACATATAAAACCACCACTGTTTCTTCAGTGTGAGCCATGGAAGGCCAAAGTTTATTACGTCTTTCCTTGCACTGAGCATAAATAACGTTTGGACTGTGGTGACCTTTAGCTGCCTACCATTTCATCATCTTCAAAAAAACAGAAGTTAAATCCTGTACTGAGCTCGCTGTGGTGACTAGTATTTTGTTTGGAAACATTTGTTAGAAATGCCTCAATCATAATATGCAGGAGGAATTTTATGAATTTTAACTTTTCCCACTAAAAATAAAATAGCAAATGTTCTGGATTGCAAGGCAAGATGCCCCTCCAAGTAACACACAACAGCTCCACACAATCACAGCCCACAGTGGCAGCTTTGCAGTGCCCATATCTGATCTCATTTGAGCCTTTTTTAATGACACACTTAAAAAGAAACTGCCGTGGTGCCTAGAAGTGAAAACACTGAGCCAGTTCCTCACTGTGTATATTGACTTGCCTTTACTTGTCTATTGTCTTTCCACTCTCTTTTTGTTCTTTAAATTGGCAACTGCAGGCAGCAAATATGCCTTTTCGCAGCATTTGCTGCAATCCCCATTAGTTGTGGAGCTAACACATTTAGTTACATTCATTCTGGTGCATAGGAAGATTTTAAATGGTTAAAATTTTAAATTTAAATGGAGCCTGATGTTGTTTCTTTGTTTTCTACGCCTTTGCACATTCACGGTTCTGAGACTCACTTCCCAGTGGGCAGGGTCATTCCTGAGGACTGCCTGAGTTTTTCAAAGCTTCTTTTCTGTTTGCTTTTAGGCTTACTACTTATGTATATTATAGAGGTGCCTAGAGGCACATATATTATAGATGTGCCTAGGGGGACTTTGGAATGTATGCTATACAAGCAAGGAGTCAAAAAAAAAAAAAAAAAAAATTAAAAATGCGGATTTTTGAGACAATGGAATGGTGAAGAGAGAAGCTGAGGGAAGATGATATGATAATACTAAGATGACTCAATGTTTATGTGTCTAATTAACTACAGAACTTTTATATTAATTTAATCTTAAATGAGTTAAGTGGCCAAGAGTGCCTAGTTTTTCATTAGCAGCTCATCAATCGTCCCCAGTGTGTTAATGTCAGCAGCAGCTCCTCCAGAAACTGTAAATAATAAATGTTTGTGTTGAAATGATTCTCCTCATTCCTTATTCTTGCCTTGATGCGCTGCTCGTGTCATTGCACTTGCAGTGGATGTTAATGCCGTGCTGATGATAACTCTGTTGTTGTTGTTACAGGGTTCCCTGGGCTCCCCTGGCCCCCCTGGGAGGGACGGAGCAAAAGGAGAAGCCGTAAGCCTTTTTTCTTTCTCTCCCCTGTAATCTTGCCTTTCAGTGCAAGGCAGGCGGTGAAATCAATCTGTAGTGAGTGGAACATGTCTGCGGGATTTGTGTGGCCATTTGAGGAGCAGCAGAAACAAATGGCAGGAGGTTAACAGCCCCAGCACTCTCCCTCACACGCTTGCAGCCCAGGCAGGTGTCGCTTGGATGAACCATCCCGGGAGGCTCCAGGGACAGCTCTGTTACCATTCATTAAGGAGGGAAAGGGAGCAGTTTTGGCAGCCTGTGCTTTGGGACCTGTTGGTTAATGGCTGCAGCTGCAGAGCCTGGCCATTTGGTTTATGTCTGGCAAGGAGTCCTCGGCTGGTGGAGATGGCAGGGGGGCAGGGGACCATCTTGTATGTACACTGAGACATGGCTTAGAGAAATTAGTGTCTTGGTCACAGAAGCAAGGACCTGAACTGTTAGCCAAAAACTAGGAGGAGAGGAAGAGGCGCAGTGTTAGCTCAAGGAAGGATGCAGCATACCAAGTATTGCCTGTAAGAGGAATACAGTTGAAACAAAACCACAAACACATTTTCCAGCATCTTACAGACGTGTGTTTTAGAGCTTTTCTTTCTCTTCCTCGCTTGACCATCATCCCTTAGAAACTACCTTCATCCTGATGGTGGACTTTCATCATCTCGTTCACTGCCCCTTTGGGGCAGTCACTTGGTGGCAACTGAAGGAACTTGGGGAAGGACTCTTTGGAAGGGCAGACATACACGAAAGTACTGACATATAGCAGAGAAGATATTTTCCATATATACTGTTTCTTCTTTGTGCCACGCTTGTCCTACTTTGGAAAAAAATAATAATTTTTCAGTATTGCTTCCTGAACTGATTCAACTTCATCACCGTCACACATGGCACGGTCTGGGGTTGAACGGTAACATGTACTTGCAGAACTGCTTATGGGATGAGTTTATACACTGCAAGGTCCCTGCTCAAGAGCAAATGCACTATGTTGTCTCCAAGCAATCTGTGTTAGTAGACTGTAGTCAGTGCAAACTGTTCACAAGTTAGGGAACTCATTCCTTGCTACTTGCTTGTGTTTAGAGAGCAGATAAAGAGATGCTTCAGTTTTCTATTTGTCCCTTTCTGCTTTTAGCTTTGTGAAGGAAACACGCCATAAACTTTCAGATCTCTGGAGAATGGTACTCAGAACTGTAGATATTGGATAGAGCTTCTATTTCTAACTGCATGTAATGACTGTATTGAGCCATCTTAGCCTTTATATAAAAAATATTAGTATTTACCAGTGATATTGCTGTTACTTGCAGGGTGAACCAGGAAGGCCAGGAGCATTTGGATTGCCTGGGCCAGCAGGTCCAAAGGTAAGCTTTCCATTTTTTCTTTACATGGGCAGGCATATTTTTTTCACTGACTTTTTAGAATTACCTCTTGTTTATGACTTTTCACGTTCTCACTGGTGAATGAAGAAATTCAAAATGCTCCTTTTTATCAGGGGTCTGCTAAGGCATCAGCAATTAGGCAAAGTACGTAAAAAGAAGAATTACCTTTTGTTGAATAAACAGCATCTCTGGAGAAGGTGAAGAAAACTTGTCCTGGGGCACTTAAGCCTTGTTTTATGTCTTCAGTAGCCTTCCTAACTCTCACAAAGATGCAAATGAGAATTATTATCTCTGCTTTAGAACTGGGAAAAAAAAAATCATGTCGTGAGCCTAGCATGGATGTTTCTGCCTATTTCAGGAGCCTTCAGTATTGCACCAGTGAACAGTGGCAAAGTGATACAGAACTCGAACCAATGCTTATGTCACTGGGTTTACTTCAAACAAGGTGCTTCTGAATGGGGAGACATAGCTGAGCATCAGAAATGTGCCTGAATTTTGAAGCCTTTCTCATGAGCAACTCTTTAACCTCTTTTCAAAGTCTCAGCTCTCCTTGCCTTGTTCCCTGGTTACCGAGGAGGTAAATACCTCTCAGGTGGTTTCAGTCTTGTTGTTATAACACAGAAAGTAAATGGTGCACTCTGACAAATGTGTTTTTAGGGGCGTCATGCACAGCAAGTTCAACTCATCCTGTGAAAGGTACTGCAAGGACAACAGTTTGATTGCCTGAATTTGCTTTAGCCAGTTCTGTTCCTGGGCAAGCAAAGACCTTTAAGTGTCACATCTTTCTGGAAGAGCCACATGCAGTAACCCAGACCTCTGCTGACTTCACTGATACCTTTGTGCTCAAATAGGAGTTAAGCACCTCAACACCTTTCCGGATGCAGTCTTGATTGTCACTTGTCTCTGTCTGGAAGGACTCGATGAAGCAGGTCATATATAGGCCCTCTGGAGGGGACCTCTCTCCAAAATTTCTCTGTCTTTGCATGGAGGGAAATGTTGACCCTTTCCTGAAGTCCCGTCAGGAGGGTATCAGAACTGATGGTGTGTTTGTGGATTGGCAGAAATACGTGGCAATCATCCCATGGTTCTCTCCTAGAACCATATTGGCTTCAGCAGGGTATATGTGAGGGCTGGGCTGAGCTGAGTGGAGACACTCTGAATATTTTGTCCTTCAGTGGGATTTGGGAGTGGATGAAATTAACTGAATTCATCACTCACAAATGCCTTTCAGCTGCATCTCTCCTATCATGTAAATAAACACATTCTTTCTCTCTGTCCTGCACGTTTCATGTAGTGGAATTACAAACCACCAGGCAATATGATGTTCTGTGTGGTATGAAGAGTCTTGCACTTGCAAACCAAGCTAAACTGAAGCATCTACATCTTCCTCAAGGTGGACTCGATCCTGCTCCACATTTTCTACCAGGATCTTTAGGCACATATAGTCCAGCCAAGTAACAAGGCTCAGACCTCTGCTTGGCAGGAGAGGTGCTGGTGGGGCTGGACCTAAAGACATCTGACCAGACAGTGCCAAGCGCTCCCAGGGAAGAGGTGAGCTTGGCTAACCCCAGCCTCTCGCAGTGCCTAAAAATAAAATGATTGTGTGCTTTCGCAGTGACTTTGATTCACCTCTGTGGATGCGCTGGCTGTGTGCAGTGTCCTTCAGCTGGATTCTGGCCTGAGTTATTTTAAGAAACAGCCTTCACTTTATTGACAGCACTTTACAATCTAAAATAGGAATCCACACTCCTTTACTCCTTGGTGCAAAACCTGAGCGCCTTGTTGGTGTGGAACAAGGTTTATAAGGGTGGGTGGAGCTTGCAAACAGAGAGATCACATCTCAAATTACTTGTGTAATCATTGAGGATATTTTTTTGCCAGATCAGTTATTTTTATCATCAGCATCAATACAGCAGCTCTGGGCTCTGCCCCAGGCTCCATGGAAGGCTACCTTGCAGTTTTTCTGGTGGGCTGGGTTATGGTTCTTCCCAGCTTGATCCATCTTCATTTGCATTGAGGCAGCCAAGTGCAGCGTGTGCTCAGCAATGGTACCAGTGCCACGAGAAATTCAGGCCCTTGTTTATCATCTTGGCTGAGGAGTCTTTTGCTTCAGTGGGAATTGCCAGCACTTTCTTTTATGAAGTTGTCTTGTAGTTTTTACAGACCTCATTAATTGTGTGAAGCTTCCAATAGCACAGGTAAGGGTCCTGCAGACTTCTGGTAATAGGATTTCAGTCCACAGAGGTACCAAAATGGATGCTGAGCCCATTAGGGTACACCTATAGGTTACAGAAATGAAATGGCCTCAGTATGTCATCTCTGGTTTTACTGCTTTTGCTGCTCAGTGATATCTCCAGGGGAGATTGTTCCTAGCTCAGTGTTCTTCAGCATAAAAATGTGGATTTTGGTGTGCTTTTTTTTTCTTGTTCATCAAACTTGGAGGGTAAACTTCACTGGTCATCAAGTGTGATCTTGACGGCTACAAGCTGGTGAATGCAAAGAAGAGCTCTCAAAGTCAACCTTGTGCTGAAGTGTTGGAGTTTTTGGTTTTAGAAGATGTCATAGTGGTCTTGGATGGCAAGAAATGGTCAGAAAATTGGTCAGAAAGCTCCCAGGTAAATATGTGGGCCCTGGCGTGTTAATTTTTATGGAGTAAGTGGGTCCAGAGAAAAACAGGTAATAGCTCAGGTCCCTCATTGTATGATTCTATAGCAATGAAACAGAGCCTGGATTTTTGAGATTAGCCTGTAATATCATTCAGCAAATATTCAATCTTTTCCTGCTGCTTTTTTTTCTGTATCTTTTTTATAAAAGGATAAAGAGTTTTTTTGTGGTTGTCATTGCTATGGCATGAACATGGATCTAGCATTCCCATCTGAACTGACAGTTATCTGTACTTGATAGAAAAAGCAGAGGTGGAGAGGGGAAAAATATCAAGCCTTTGAAATATAAAGAACTAGGTAAGAGTTTAATTTAGACAAATTTCCGTCTTGCTTGCTTCAGCTGTCAGAGTCTCACGCTTCTCTGGTTTACCAGACATGATCTCAGCACAGGCCTTGAGTGGGTTCAGCACATCATCTCAACCAGACAAACCCAATTTCTCTATCTATAACTTTTGCTGAGTATTATAACCGCGTTTTATGCAGCAGTACTGAGTCGGACTTTTAACGATTTGGACAGCTTGGAACAAGCCTCTGTTTCTCTTGGGGTTTTGCCTGGATTTTGGTACAAGTGTTTTTCTGCAGGCTGAAGGGAGAGAGTTAGGTGGATGCCTGCTGCTCTCCCTCTGCCATTAGAGGACAGGCAATACTTCTTGACCTGGGAGAGGTTCTCCTGTATCTGATGATGTAGAAATTCCAGAGCCACCTTTGCTTGTGCTTGAGCCCCACTGTTATTAACCTGGGCACTTACATTGTCAAAAAACCCCAACATCTTCACTTCTGCTAATAATTAATTGCAAACACATCTTGCATTTTTAATTTAATTCTTTTTCTATATGAAACATCTATTAATATTAAATGTAGAAATTATTTTAAAATTATTTAAAAATAAAATCTCTGTTTGGAAGCCTTATCCCCATTACAGCTACCCAAAGCAGGAGTTAGACAGATGAATTGAGTGGTGGGCAAGGTGAAGTGGTATAAGTAAGAAAATAATCACTCAAATAGGTGATATAAGATGCCAAAATAGTTCTCTAGGTCAAATGGTGAGGCCCAGGCTCCAAGGGCTGAGCCTATTCAGCTGAGGATCCAGATAATTTTTAGGCATTGTAAGACACATAAAAGCACACAGTGAGTGCTCTCTATCTCAGTGTACCCTCTCCAGGGAGAGTCAGTGTGCAACCAGCTAAAGGACTGCTGAAGTGTACCTGATCCTCCTGCATTTCTTCCACTTAAGCCAAAAATAAACATTGAGGAATGTAGTTTTGTTCTATTTCTTTTCATTTACTCATCAAAACATGTAATGGTCAGAAATGTAAAATGGTCAAAATGTGTAATGGTCAGAAAATATGTAATGTTTTGAAGGCTGTGGTTTGTTTATGTTGAGATATGGCCTTAACTGCAGCATTTGCAGCAATGTGTACCTGTGCTTTGTTCCACCCACACCAAGTTTAGGAGCCAAAACAGTTGTTGCACACAGCAACTGATATTGCCAAACCTGAAAAAACCTGTAGAGAAACTTGCTTTGGAATGATTTGCCTCTGTAGGGCAAAATCAGTGCAAGCAGAAGGATAGAACTTGCTCATGTCTGACTGCCAGAGACAGAGGAAAATAGTGGGGTGTCACTTTGGGTAAGTATTTGGAAAGTGAGATGCTGCTCCTGTGCTAGGAGAGAGAGTCAAGAAACCTCAACAGCCCAATGTGAGCCTGGAAGAACAACTTACATTTCTGAATAACTACTTTTATTCTTGGTCTTTTATGTGAAAGAATTCCTGATGGTTTACTGTATCTCATTCCTTGCCAGGGATCTGAGGGAAAACAGGGTCCTCCAGGAATTAAAGGCTACGTAGGTGCACCGGTAAGTCATGGCTCCTGCTAAATTTTTAATACTCTAAGAAATTTCTGTACTTTTCCTGTGTGTTCTGCCCAGCCGTACTTTATTATTATTATTATTAAACAGTATGTGCTATGTCTGACTACTTACCAGCACTATGTCTAAAAGGTGGCATTTTCTTGATTTCACAGAGTTTCTTTTGACTTCTTTAAAAGAGAACAGACTTGTAGCCAGTAGAGAGATGTCAGCAGAAATTAGTTAACATCTGGTGATTTTGTGATGATCCCACTGTAATGCAATTGCTTTGGTCTGTGATGATGCACCATTTATATGGTGCTTGAAAACTTCATCAGAACACCAAGAAAAAATACCACCTCTCAGCAAGTTTCTAATCATATTTTCAAAACTCTCAGGGAATAGCCTTTGGGTTCAGGGGACAAACCTGCCTTGAATGAACAGACAGCCAGACCAAAATAAATTAGATTCTATCCAGTTAGCATCTCTGTCTTGTGGTCTCACCTTGGTAATTATGGAGGCAGTCTAGTGTTGTAAAGGCTGACTGGATTTTCTGAGACCTGAGGACTCAGATGGGTTGGGGCCACCCCTGGTATCAGTGCAGGCTGGGGAAGGGAGGGGTTGTGAGCAGCCCTGCAAAGAAGGACTTGGGGGTGCTGGTGGATGAAAAGCTGGCCATGAGCTGGCAATGTGCACTCACAGCCCAGACAGCCAAACACATCCCGGGCTGCAACCAAAGCAATGTGGGCAGCAGGTCAAGGGAGGTGATTCTGGCCCTCTGCTCTGCTCTTCTGAGACGCCACCTGAAGAACTGCATCCAATTATGGAGTCCTCAGCACAAGAAAAATTCATAGAATTATAGAATCAGCTGGGTTGGAAGTGACCTCTGAGATCATCACATCCAACCCTTGATCCAACAGAGAGCAGGTCCAGATGATGGCCATGGAAATGGAGTGCCTCTCCTGTGAGTAAAGGCTGTGAGAGTTGAGGTGGTTCAGTCTGGAGGAGAGAAGGCTCCCTGGAGGTCTTATTGTGGCCTTTCAATATTTAGAGGAGGCCTATAAGAAAGATGAAGACAATTTTTTTAGCAGGACCTGTTGTGATAGGACAAGGAATAATGGTCTAAACTAAAAGGGGGTAGATTTAGATTAGGTGTAAGGCAGAAAGTTTTTACAATGAAGGTGTTGACACTCTGGGACAGATTGCCCAGAGAAGTGGTAGATGGCCCATCCCTGGAAACATTCAAAGCCAGTTTGGACTGGGTGCTGAGCAACCTGATCTAGTTGAAAATATCCCTGCTCATTCAGATGATTATGCAAACCCTCTTAAATCCTCCAAATATACCCAGAAATGCAGCTCTCATTAGCTGAGAGGTAAGCCTCCACTACAATGTAAAGTAAACTGAAGTATAAATACAAATATACTATAAGACTAAGCAGCATTTTAAGTTTTGGTAGTTTTAGAGAGGTCACTACTGACTGAGCTTATCTGTCTCTCTGTAGCCATGAGTTGGTTGCTCAGTTTCCACAATAAAGGTAAAATACAAGGTGCTTGCTGTGCCAAGGGAAGGTAAAATACGTTCGTGCCCACTGAATTGACGGCCTGTGTTAGTGCCACATCAAACTAAGCTCCAGCAATGTTTCTGGTGTAGCTGGGAGGACATGAATTATGCAGTCCAGAGGAACACTGGCATGGGATTCACAGCATAAAAATGTGCTGGGCCTCCGGGTCAGAGTACATCTAACATTTGCCAGTTCTCAGAGCTACCTGCTGTCTGCCTGGCTACTGCATCCAGACCCACCAGGAATGGGAATTCTTGCTTGTTGATGCGATAGGTTCTCCCATCAGTATCATCCTCTACCAAAGCCCTTGTTGTTTACAAGGAATATGAAAAATGCAGAGCGTTGGTTGTTTTCCAGACCATCTGCAGCTGTGGTGTGTTCCCTGTCCCTCCACGCTGCTGTTGGCAGGAGGGTTGTGTGTCTGCAGGCAGTATATTATTACAGATGTTCTTGGGCCCACAAGTAGTCCCCGCTCTGTGAGTCTGCTTAGGCCATGCCTCTGGCCAACTTTGAGGACTGGCAACACGGAAAATGTCCTTGAGGTTTCACTTGAATAGATTGCGCAGATGTGCACAGTGATTTGATGCCTAATTAGAGGAGGTAACTATGCCTCTGCTTGGATTGAACTTTATAATATCTTTATTTCTTTTTATTTTTAGGGTCTGCAAGGAGAACGGGGAGAAAAGGGAACACGAGGAGACAAGGTATCCCTGCTGCGTGCTAGGAAATGCCAGGCTGTTCTTTTGCTCTGACCATTAGGTGACGTGGCCAGCAGCTCTGGAGGAGGATGGATGATGGAATTTCCTCACTGTGCTGCACTTCCCAAGGCTCTCCCACCTCCCATGGTCATGCAGGGGAGCTTTATGGATCTCTACTAAGCACACACTTAGGGACTTCTTGTCTGTGTATAGCCGGGGATGGAGGAGAGAGAGAGGAGAAGGTATTCAAGTGGGGAGATCTAGAGAGGTGTCCACCTTGTGTGCACCACCTGAGGGTTGTGAATGACCACCACCCACCATTTCCCCATCTCGCTCAAGGTTCTAAGATTATCCAACTTCCAGTGTTTCTGTCTTCTCCCATCACCAGTAGCATTAAGTACCAGGTAGTTTCTGTGTTAAAGGGCTCACCCAAATGGAGAGCTTCCCAGTTCTATGTTCTCTCCTGACTGGGAATAGCTGTTTCACAGAGTACAGGACACTCTGGAATTTGAACTATGTTTACGGCTCAAGGAAGAGACCTAGTGCCTATTATGCCTAGAATAAGCATTTAAAAGAAGAGATGGGCAGGCATAAAGTCTTAATTATATCAATTTGCTCACTGTGTTGAGAGATATGCACCTACTTCTGCTGTAGACTTGCCTGGCAGTGCTCAAGGCTCCCCAGAAGTGCCCTCTCCTGCTTATGACACAAGCTGGTCCTGAGACAGGGTTATCTCAGTGGTGGTCTGGGAGCTTTGCCTGTGTTCAGACTCTCTCCTGTGATACCTGGTGATGTGTGTTTCTGTAAAGGATGGAGCTAGCACAGCCTTGTTCTCCTTTCTCTGTCTCCATTTTCTGGAGAGGAAACCCTGCGATTTACACTGGATTTTTCCTACTGGGAAAAATTATCAATAGACCCTTAGTGTGAGATGTTTCATTTTGCTTTACCAGTGTTCTTCTTGCTGTTTATGATGGAGACACAATTGTATTTTGTATTACCTGTCCTTGTTGATGCAGCTAGAGCAAAAGGCTGGATCATACTTTATCTTCCTCATACTTTTGCCTCAGCCCTTTGCAGAACTGGCTCAGGGTACTGAGTCTGCCCAATGCCTCTGCTGCTTTTCCAGAGGTGAGATTGTCTAATCTGCTGGAATATTTGGCTCCTGGAAGAAAATCCATCTTTCTGACATCACCGTGATGGGAGAAGAAGCTGGAGCTGTGTGTGGGCAGGGAGCTGACTAAGCTAGAGGAAGATTAAAGTGGGGAAGAAATGAATTAGGTCTTGTTTCATTACAAGGATAAGCACAATTAGAGGTCCTTTTTTTTTTTTCCCCCCCTCCTTCCTGAAGCAGCCAAATCTCTGCTACAATAATCATGCTTTGATTTTTTTCCACGTTTTAATGATGGTCTCAGAGCACCCACTGCCATTGCTTTAACTTCTACCAGTCAGTGCTACTGTGAAAGCAGTGGGCGTAAATTCGACTGGCCAAATATTTCCTTGTCTGCTCTTCAGTCTGTAACTTGAATACTGACACCTACACAACCTGTGTTTCTTTGTGCCTGAGGAGAAAAGAGTTTATAATACCAGATGAAAGGACTAGCCCATGCACTGAGTATTGTTCTGTCAAATCTGCACCCTTACCATCAAAAAAAGCCCATGTATCCCGTAACACATCTTGCTGCTTTATTCATATATCCTGGGACCTCAGATGTAAATACTGAGGTTTTAAAAAGAGGGCCCTAAATCCAGTAGGATTGGTTACACCTGCGCTTTAGGAAAACCACTGCACCCTATGAGGGATTTCCCATGTCCTTCTGCACCCAACTGTAGACCCCAGGACAGACCCTGCAGAGATGAGCGCCATGCACTTCCCTGCCAACATAAGCCCTGTGTGTCAGTGGTACTTGGCATGTCAATTTAGGTATGCACAGCAGTTCAACGTGATACGGGGCATTACTTTTGCTGCATAAGGATGTGTCCAAATCCTTGTCTGTTTTATTGAGAAGAGCTTGTGTAAGGAGGCAGCAGGGCTGGTCTGCTGCTGCCAATTCCCTCTGGTTTTTTTCCCTCCTTCTGCCTTTCACAGAGTCCTGCAGACTCCTGGTGAATCCTTTTTCCAACAAATCATTACATTTTCTAACTGGTAGAGGGCAGAGAGCAGCGCTGAAGTTTTGGTGGAATTGGTTCCTTATGATTCCTTGCCATTTTCTTCCAGTGGTTAAAAGCAGGAAAACCAGTTGAGCACAGGAGAAAGAAATGGAGGCTTAAAGTGAAAATTTGAGAATGAAACATTAATATGTTTGTTCTTTCTGTTGGAAAAAAATACCTTTCACGAAGTAACTTTCTTTAAAGAATGGAAAAAAATGATAATATTTATAATGACAAATTTTTCTGTAGAAACAACAGAAAGCACGATCATTTGGAGTGTTTTCAAACAGCTTTATTTTATATGTATGTATAAATAATACATATGCCTTTCCCAGCCCCCATTACTAGCAGTAAGAACATCGACACTTTTCTGTTTTGGCAACTAAACCAGCATGTGTGAAGTACTCATTGCTGCAGTATATTGATGTTAAAAATTCTCCTGGGAATACACTGCACATTTTGTCAGCAATCTACCAGGCTGTTGCTTACTGAAAGTCTTAAATTCAGAGTATTCGTAGTTCAGTTAGTGCAATGGAAACCATCAATGTGGAAACTATCACCCTAAAAGCAAGTGGATCTGGACATCTGACACTGATTTTCTGCTGCTTTCTGTAGGATATGGGTCTCTCTAATTTCATTCCTTGAATTATAATTTAAAATAATATTTATGTTAGAAGACTGATTGACTTTCTAAGGAGGAAAAATAAACAAAGTGAATTGCAAATCCATTTCTGACTTGCCAAATCAATGTAGTTTTCAAAAGGAGCTAATTAAATCCAAAGCCCTAAGTGTGGGTTTGTAGGTAATAACAGAGTTCTAACAGGGATTAAAATATCTAAAACACTTAAAAAGTAGAATAAAACTGATAGTTTTTTGTCACTGCTTGTACTTGCAGAATTTGTTTCTGCATGTGCATTCACCTTCACATCGGCACGGTGTGTGCGTTTGATAGCTTATGTGCAGGCGTGTGTGCAGGATCCAAGCAAAATCTGTGTTCCATTTTACAGGGATTTAAGAAATTTACAGAGTAAAAGAAAGTACCTGTTTCAAAGAGTTTTTAAACTGAAGAGGCTGTAATGGTTAAGGGCCACAATTCATAAGAGAAAAGTGAAGCTCCGCAGGAGCTGGCCATTGATCCACTATTCTCTATCAAGAACCTGGATTATAAAGCACGGAATGTGTCAAGCTTGAACGTGGAATTACAGCAGAGGCTGGGGTCAGAATTCAAAATGATCTTGAAAACATAATCCCCCAAAGAAGATGATACTGAGAAAGTGCAGAATGGTTCATATGTGTAGGACAACAAATTGTACACTGCTAAAGACTGGGGACAACTGATCAAGGAGCTATCCTGTGAAAGGGGCTTTGGGGTAAAGGAAACATCACCCTGGGATTTAAACGGAAGAATAGTCTATAAAACATGAAATGATATTTCTGCTCAAAGCCTCAGCTAAGTCAAGGTTCATGTGCTCAGCTACAGTGAAGACATGGAAAAATTGGGCACTGCACAAAGGGGAGCAACAAAAATGCTCAGAGGTCTGACAAACATGCTCAAGAAGAAAAGTTGAAAGTATTATGGTTGTTTAATCTAGATATGTTTGAAAGGGGAGTTTTTTGGGGTCTTCAAATACGTAAAAGGCCATTGTAAATATTAAGGAAACAGTCTATTCTCTGTGGGGAGCTGGGGAAAGACACACTAGTCTGGAAGTGTAGCAAGAAAAAGTCAGGTTTAGGTACAGGGGCAAAAAAATATATCTTCAAGTAATAAAAATAAAGTAGTGCAATCGATTGCCTTTGGACTTTGTGGACTGTCCAGTTCTGAGGATGTAAAGGAACAGATTAATTTTTCCCCCAGGTTACAGAAAGGAAAGTTGAAAAAGGAAAAGTTGTTTCTTTCCTGGGTGAAACTGAGCTATTGCTGGACTGCAGGTTCATTATTTTTGTAAGAGCTGTTCTGGGCTGATGTTCTCCTGGTGTAAGTCATCCGGTTTACACGAACTCACCCCAGCAGGCAGAGGAAGGATGCCAACATGGAAAGCTAGACCAGCTGCTCCTGGTCACAGCAACTTTTCATGGTACAGATATGGGAACTTTAGCCATACTTTTCTGTATTGGACTGGCTGGAATTTCTCTCCTTATTCCTTACTCAGAGCAGTGACCTAACCCCCACAGATCTGAATTATAATAGTTCTTTCTATTTTTTTTTTTTCCAGGGAGAGAAAGGCCTGGATGGGTTCCCTGGAAAACCAGGTGTGGAGGGGAAACAGGTATGTCATAAATACTCAACAACTGGAAGTGTTTCTTTGGAAAGAGTGGAAGTTTACCGTAAAATTGAAACTTATCCTGGGTGGCTGCTGAGTCATGGCAGGACCCCCCTGCTTCCCTGTTCTAAGGAACTTTGTGGGTACAGTTTTCTTTGGTTGGTTGGTTGATTTTAGAATTAAACTATAATGCAATATACACTTAATGGAAATGCTGGTCCTTTCAACTTGATAGGTTAAATGTTTGCCTTAATTTTCATTAAATACATAAGAAAACAAACATAAAAATTCAGCTGTTCAAACGTGATTTTCTTTTCCCTCCCACAACATGAAAGGAAGAGGACTGGATTGAATATATTCAGTTTGTTTTCAATCAGAAAAGCTTGGAACTTTTTACAATTTTTAAGATAAGAAGAAACCAGAAAATTGCCTCAAAGATCAGCACATTCCTGCTGATCAGACACATAATGCTTTGTCTAAAACCGCTATCTGTAGACCCACATGACTGTTTTCATTACTCAGGATATGATACCTAATTAGAAGCATCCTTTCCTCTCAAGGCTCTTCTGGTCTAAATAGCAAAGGAGAGAGTAAGCAGCAGAGGCTAGAAGTGATTTCCAAAAATGCATCTAATCGTTGCCACCCTTGAGCCTGAAGCCTCCAGGCTGCTGCATCTGCATCCTGCTCTGTTCCTCAGTCACAGTTTACCCTGGATGGGGGAAGTATGTGTCTAGTTAGCTTTTATCACTATCCTTATAAGATGGAAATGTTTTCTGGTGCTACAAACAGCACTGGAATTCATAATGAGATGTGTTCACTCTGCCCATTACACTGCTTACAGAACTGGTTTCTCCTTGCAGCAAATGTAGATGAAGTGGGAAATTGCGGAGGGACGTGGAGATGGATCCTGATTGTCAACTACTTCAAAGGAACAATTTCCCCAAGTGAAACCCTGTTGTAGAAGTTGTGTTTTCTGAAGTTTTTTTTTCCTTTTTAATGTCTAGACACCTAGGAGTGGGCAAATCTTCATGCCTGAATTTTATACTGAATTTTGTGTTTGACACTGATGTAGTCACTGAACTGCATGTCTTTTGAGCCAGCTGAAATTGGGTTGGTGTTATCATGGCTGCTGTGGAATCTCCATTGTTTTTCATTTTCCTTTCTATGGAGCAGAGTCAAATCAGCCTCATGTTCTGTTAGCTCCTATCCCAGTGCCATGGGGCATCATTCTTTGTGCTGCCAATATCTGCAGTTTTATGTTTTTCCTGCCTTTTAAAAACAAAGAGTTTTCTCTCTGTTTTACCTTTTTACAGGGCTCTGCTGGCAGCCCTGGCCCTCCAGGCACTAGTGGGATCAAAGGAGAAAAGGTTAGTTGGGATGGGATAACAGGAAGGATTTGGAAACACATTTGTTAATTCTTGCTGGAAAAATCAGGGCTGTTGGGTTAATATTGATCTCATTTTTGAGTTATTGAAGTTTATATATATATTTAAACATTTAACTTTTCTGATATTGCTTCTGAATCTGGTACAAGTGAGTTTTAAAGAGTGTCTGGTTGGAACTCCACTGGTCTCAGTTTAACCCTTATAGTGGGAGTAGAAGGACATGGAGTGTAGTTTGGGTCAGAAAATCTTCCTCAGCTAAGGAATGTGGGTGGCAATGTCAATATGTTTGTGTAGAAGCTTGTTTTCTGACCCAGGAGATGTAGAATTGACTCAGAAAGTGCCAATATAATGACTCTGAGCCTCTTACCTGCAAATAATTATTCACTGCTCTGAGCAGCAATTTTGACCTTGTTATTTTACAGAATTGTTAGAGTTTCCAGAGCAGCCTTATGTTTCCCTCTCTGTTAGAGATGATGTTGTGATTTTATTTCCAACACAGGCCTTTGGCATGAGTGGAAAGGCATGGCCATGTCTCCATTTCTTTCTCTCTTTCTCCTCCAGATAAGGCAGTGAGCATTATCTGAGAACGCAGAGATGGGAAGCAATTCTCTGCTCTCTCTGCAGTAACAATCAGTCTTGAGTTCATAACACTTCATCCCTATCTCTGAAGCAGCTGCATTTGGTGCTTCCAGAAGGTGTTTTGCTCCTTGGTTCAATACTTTCAGAGTGGTGGATGTGCCTCTTCAGTACTTCTTCTGTAGGGGCTCTTTTTAGAACAGGCCAGTTTGGATGGGGCCCTGGGCAGCCTGATCTAGCGTGTGGCATCCCTGCCCGAGGCAGGGGGCTTGGAACTAGATAGTCTGGACAGGCTGGATTGACAGGCCAAGGCCAACGGTATGAGGTTCAATAAGGGAAAGGGGCAGGTCCTGCACTTGGGTCACAGCATCCCCCTGCAGTACCACAGGCTGGGGCAGAGTGGCTGCAAAGGTGCCTGGTGGGAGAGGACCTGGGGGTGCTGGTTGGCAGTGGCTGAATGTGAGACAGTGTGTGCCCAGGTGGCCAAGAAGACCAATGGCATCCTGGCTTGTGTCTGCAGTAGTGTGGCCAGCAGGACCAGAGCAGTGATTGTCCCTCTGCGCTGGGCGCTGGTGAGGCTGTACCTCAAATCCTGTGCCCCACATGACAAGAGAGAGGTGCTAGAGCCAGTCCAGAGAAGGACAACAGAGCCGCGGAAGGGTCTTGAGAGTAAGTCATATGAGGAGCATCTAAGGGAGCTGGGATTGTGTAGTCTGGAGAAAAGGAGGCTCAGAGGGGACCTTGTCACTCTCTACAATTACCTAGCAAGAGGTTGTATCCAGGTGGGAGTCAGTCTCTTCTCCCAGCCAGTAATTGTCAGGATAAGAAGAAACGGCCTCAAGCTGCACCAGGAGAGGTTCAGATTGGACTTTGGGAAGAATTTGTTCAATGAAGGGGTAGATAAACATTGGAATGGGCTTTTCAGGAGGTAATGGAGTCAGCAGCCCTGGAGGTGTTCAAGAAATGATGTGATGTTACACTTAGTGCTATGGTTTAGGTGACGCGGTGGTGTTCAGTCAGAGGTTGGACTCAATGACCTTGGAGGCCTTTTCCAACCTTAATGATTCAGCGATTCTATCTTTAAGGTCCCTTCCACCCCAAATGGTTCTGTGACTTTATGGATAAATAACAAACTGTAACTGAGCTTGTCTTAAATAAAAAGAGTATGAAAGATATGCTGGGTCATTGAGATCTACATGAGTAATGAATAAATAGAGCATGGAAGGGAGCTAAGTGATAAATTTAGCACCAGTCTGTACCTAAAGTAAAGGATGTACCTTCTCAATGCATAGTCTTAAAGCATAATATATGGTAGACGTTGCTGGAAGAAAAATGGACTGGAACAAATTGATAGCCTATATGGCAATAAATCATGGCAAAAGGGCGTAGCATCCCAGTGTCCAGCAAACACTATAGCAGGGTTTGCTCAGTAAAATGACTTGGAGAAAGTTCTTTTTTTTTGCAAAGTTATTTTGGTCATTAACAAAGAAAAGCATTTTGAACCCCTAAATATCCATCCTCTTGTGAATCTGTTGGGGGTCTAAGTATCAAGCAGGTTTATTTTGGTGGTATGTTAGCATCAAATACAAGATTTCTGAAGTTCAAATCTAATGCTATGGTGCTTCCAGTGCATCATTCATTTTAAGTCACTAAATGTCATTAAATCAATGTAAAACATCACAGTAATACAGACTACAACCAGTTCTTGCATGTATGCATCTGCAGAGCAGACGAAACAGAGTTAATTGAGATTGGTATTGAAAATAGGAATTTACAAAGCTGCTGGAAAGTATGCTCAGAGGTTTGCTTTTGTTTTGTATTGTTATGTGTTATGGCTTGTATTGTGTTCTGTGTTATGTTGTTACATTTCTTTTGTGTTACCCTGCAGGGTGAACCAGGACTTCCAGGATTGCCTGGCACTTCAGTAAGAATTTCTTTCTTTTTTTAGCTTTCTTAAACTTTACTGCATGAGAGGAGAAGGTGAAAGTGGGGAGAGGGAGGATCTTATTGAGAGATGTTCTTAAATATTTGTGTTTTTTTCAAAAAACCTGCAGCTTTAGGTAGTGAAGATTTTTGAGGAAGGGAAGTGATAGGTTCCAACAAGAAATGCACTGCCACAATTTTGGGATATTGTGAATGGGAAGATCAGGACTTGAAGAGGCAATGAAAGCTTTTATTAGCTGCATCAGACAGAACAATACTGTGATAGGACTGTGTGATTTCTGACGGTTGTTGAGTTGATTTGGAGTGGCCTTTAGTACACAGAGCCCATGAAAGTTATGAAAGCAAAGGAAATTTCAGAATTGAGTTGAATAATTGAGTGCCTTTGACATAGATTGAGTGTGAGAGTTGGGGCAGGAGAAGAAAAAGGCAGATTCTGATGAGGCCAAATTATCTTTCCCTGGCTTACATCTGAAAAAGCCCTGGTGGAATATAAGACAACCAAGACCTGATGTACTGAAATCAGGGAAGCAGGGATGAAAAAAGCAAACCGAGAGAACAAGAAAGTGGAGGTCATCGTTCCCGTGGCACTAAGTTAACAACCTTTGTGCATCCCTGCCTCTGCCTTCTGCAATGCCTTCACTGATGCCAAAGACATCACTGGCAGGGAGGTAAGGATGTCCTGACACTAGTATTGTCTGCATGAAGAGGTCATCTCCAAGCTAATGGAAAAAGAACATGTTCCAAGAAGTATGCAAAGGAGAGGTCTGGAACTGAGTTCTGCATGGGCTGGTAACAAAGCAATTAGGGACTATCCCTTTTACTTGCCAAAAAAAATATAGGATTAAAATTAGGAAATGTCACTCTTTTATTATGGGTGCTAAAGACAAGAATGAGAAGCAACCTGGTAATCACAGGAAATGTGATTACTCAGAATGTTTTAGAAAGTAAAAGAACGAGTAAAAGAAAACTATGGAAAAAGCCCTATGTGGGTAAGAACTTTTTACTGTCCTGCTTAAATGATGTGACAGTAGTTGCCAAGAAATTTTGAAAGATTTGTACAAAACCCCAAAATAAGCCTAAAGCTCCAGAAGGTGGGTGCAAAACAGGCAGGGCATATCTCAAGCTGGTCTGCTGGTTATGTGATGCCTTCTGCATTCAATCAATCTTCATAATTTAGAGTAAAACAAGATCTGGGGAATTTACTAACTTGTTCATATGATGAGAGAATGAACTAAGTTCTTAGTGTTTATACAGAGACACAAATCACTTCATAGGTAACTGTGTCAGTAGGTAACCTGTGTCAGCCTGAGCTGACATTTAAATAGAAACTACCCCCAGCCTGCAGCAGGATTTGAGGAGCTGTGCCAGTTACTGTGCAACTCAAAGGAAGGATGAGGGGTCAAAATTACCCTGGGGGGGACCATCATCCCTCTGGCACCTTGTCTTTACTTTTTGCATCCTTTCTGACTCTGCATCTCTATTGCAGGTGCATACTGAAGGCCTCAAAGGAGAGGAAGTAAGAGAGATTCAATATCTATTCTTTCACTGCAAAGATATTTTAATGTAATACTGTTGCCTGTTAGATTTTTCTTTAAAATAATGCTGCAAAAGGAAGGTGGATGGAAGCGTTATTGGGTCATTAAGGAATAAATGTTCCTGGAGAAAATAAACAAGAAAGGAACAAGGGCAATGTCCTTTCCAGATGTAGTGACTCCAACGTGAATGAGAAGTATAAATAGTAGAGTCAGCTATGCCATTATTTAATAACAGCGAAGTGTTAACATTAAAGTTAAACTGTATTTGAATTTTACGCCTAGTTTGTCTCTGAACCTGGGCATTCAAATAAGGGGGACAGTCTGTTAGTCCTATATATTAAAAATTAAATTTTGATTTTGTACCCCTAGGTGCATAAATTTCATTTAACTTTTATTTAATACAATTACATGCATCATATAATCAATACTTTAAAGCCCTTCAGAGGTGTTCTGGGTTGGGGAAAATGCTTGTGGAAGCTGTTTATGCAAGAATTGCTCTTCTCCACCACCAAACCCTAACCCAGAGTGTTTTATTGGAATATCCAGAATATCCCAGGGTCTTTGGTAGAATTGCTACCTTTGAAAAACAAAGAGCTAGTTATGGATAAGTGCCTGCTGAGTGTGGGTGGATCAGTCTGTGTGCAGTCTAATAAGTGCTGATAACTCAAGTAGCCAGAGGATTAAGGAGAAAACCAGCTGGTCTCAGCGCTGGTTTTTCAGGACCTATGGGGAAAGGGTTTGTATAGTTCTGGTAAAGACAGACAACATGACTAATATATCTGTGCACTTTTTCATAAAGATACTTTAACTTTTTTTTTTTTTNTATTTCTGTAGGGAAAGCCTGGGCCACGAGGACCACAAGGCCACCCTGGACCTCCTGGACCTCCAGTAAGATTTTTCTCTCACTGTTTGCAATTCCAGAAGCTAAAACTCAGACTGCAAAATCTTATACATTATTCTGGTTCCAAGATGTTAAAACAGTGCCCACAGCCTCCAGTTTTCTTCACTGCTGAGAGAAAATGTCCTGCTGTGGACTCTGAACACAGGGAGGTGACACCCAGGACATGGGCACGCTTTGCCTCAAGGCTGTTGTCACGCAGAACCTCATTGTTTTTCTGTTTCGAATGTCCTGAAGAGCTGTGTGGGCATTCGGCACATCCCTGATAACTTACAAGCTGTCATGTCATGGAGATCAGGGAACAGTTGCAGTCAAAGGCATTGCTGTTAGGCCACAAGGTCCGGGCTAAAGTAGTCTGTGGATGAA
This sequence comes from Grallaria varia, assembly GCA_013396735.1. NCBI lineage: Eukaryota > Metazoa > Chordata > Aves > Passeriformes > Formicariidae > Grallaria > Grallaria varia. The sequence goes on from VWZG01000561.1 coordinate 142,312, forward strand.
AACTAAGAATTAGCTATGTGTGTTTATGTTTCAACACGATTTTTGCAACAATTTGCACATGCCAGCATTCTTACTTTCAACTTAAATTGCAGCTTATTCTAGTTATATTTTAGGACCCAGCTCTGCAGGATATCTCATTTCAGGTTGTCAAGCTGCTTCATTTGCAAACACTTTGTTTCCTCTCTTTTGAGTTGTTTGTTGTGTTTCACTGTTGATTTGCTTTTGTAAAGTTGATGGCATTGTGATGATGTGTTACTTAGGTAAATCTGGTTTGAATTATGTAATTTAAATATAGTTGTGTGCTGTGAATGTAATCAGGGCATTGTCACTTTTCTCTGTCTTGATTTCTTATTCCCTTCTGCTCAAAGGAACGCATAAGTATCAGGTAAGAGTTGTCTAAGTAGCCACATGATAATGGTAGCAACAAAACAGCTAGGAGATTGTTATAGAGATCATTAGTTTCTTTTACTGTGTTAATTTTCTAAAACTTATCACTTTTAAAGGGAGAGCCTGGTCTGGAAGGCAAGCCTGGAGTCCCTGGTTTACCAGGTCAAAGGGTGAGTGTTTTTTTTTATTTAATCTGAGTCTCAAGAGACTGGGGACAGCTTGTTCAATAAGGTTTGCTGTTTTCACCCACTTCACATATACTTTTCTGCTTATTCAAGGATTGTGGAGGCCCAGATCCTTTCCTATCTCCCTTCTTAATGGTCCAGCCACTTTCAGTATCTCTTGGAGTTCACAGTTTGTATGTAGTGCAGTTTCTTTCCTTCCACGTACTCATCTGCATTTATATCTACTCCATGCTGCCAGGAGGATTCTTGATATGACTGTGTGTAGGGCCACTAGTAATGTGGTCAGGATAAAAGTTCAGAGAACTTGTTGTCATCCTGAAAGTCAAATTTAGTGAAAAGCCACTCGCAATACTTATTGTTTTCTATTCTGTTTGGTCTGTACTCAAAGAGAAGGTCCCACAAAATGGTAGCTGGTGTGCCATTCTCCACCAGGAGCTTTGTTTTCCAGTGCATGAAAAAAATACTGGATTTTCTCTGAAACAGAATTATGCCTTCAAATATTTTATGCCGTCAAATATTTAAGTACTGCTAAAAAGTAAATTTCATAGTTGGCCTGATGTTAATACATTTATGCTCTGAACCTGCCTTTCTTGCTTCAGCCCATTCCTAGGAAGGACATCTCACTAGACAACAGATAAGAGTGGAAGTGAGACACCTGCTTAGCCTTTGTGGAGGCAGTGACCTGGGTGTCAGTGGTGCTGTTTGATGGGTCACTTTTTGAAGTAGTCACAGAGACCTGATCATAAGTCATTCCTTAAAGATCATGGGATTGCCTGCAATGTTTTGCACTTCTGTCAGCACCAGTGCTGTCAACAGGTTGAGTGTGAGCACTGCCTGTGAGCATGAGGAGAGGTGATGGGCAAAGGACAGTACAGGGAAGGAATATATAGAAAGCTAAGTGATTTTCTACAGACTTTTCATTGGATTGCATGCTATTAAACTGAGCTGCAAGCATGGCTTTTAGGAATCTTCTCCATAGGAAGACTGTGTGTGCAGTCTTATGTCAACATCTCAGGGGAAAAGGGCATTTGCTTGTTTTCTTGTACTTTGGCAGTCCTTAGAAAACATCACTTGAGCAAATAACTGGGCAGTGCTTTACTCATCAGTTGGTAAGTTCAGAATTGTCCTGGTTTTAAAGCCTGCTGTGAAACATTGTTTCTTGAATAAGATTAATAGAGCATATTAGCTGTGTAAAGGACAGTGATCCGTCAGGATCTGCAACAGCACAGAAAATGCTGCTGCTGCTAATGGTCATTTGATTAGAGATGTCGTTTGGTCTGTACTGTCTTTGAATTTTTCCCTAGACTCTGTTGTGTCTAGCTAGTTAGACTTCTCCTAAGGGTCTTTATTAGTCACCAGGCATCTTAGGTGAATACATATATATTTTTTTTAAATTGAAGGCCATTAATCAGTGATTTAATACGGGAGATGAATCAAAGTCCTGGGCTTGGTGGATCTTCACAGGTCCTGTTTGGGGGGCAGGTAAGACATCCAACCTGAACCAAGCAAATGGGCTGTGTTCATTTTGTTAGTCAGCTGCTTCCAAGTGCCTGGCACTTGGTGTCTGTATTTTGGCAACATTATCCTGACATCAAGAGCACAGTGTGGGAAGAAAGATGCTTTGCTGTTCTCATGTGTCCTGTAAAACCTCTGAGTGACAGACAGCACTGTCCTGATTTTATTAAAACTGCCTGAAAAAGAAGCAGAACTCCGAGAGACTGGTTTCATTTTAGGGTGATTTTGTGCATTTGGCTTTTTTCCTCTCTTTCCGTCCTTCTCTTTCTTCTGTGAAATTGAAGAGGATTGAAGTACTTTGATTCAGCTCCTAAGTATTTGACACCTGATCTACTGAAATATTTGTTGGAAATAAACCAACTTCTTGCCTTGATAGACACAAAAGGTGCAGAAGTATGACATGCTCCTGGAAAGCATGCAGATCTTTGGGCAATCCAGCCTAAACATTGGGTTGTTCTGAAGTGTACTCAATAACTTGAATTTCAAAAATTTGCCTCTTTTTTAAAATGATACAAGTTCATTCAAGTGATAGAAATTTCAGAAGGAAAATAAGAGAAAACATTTCTCCTATTGCAGTACTTCCCACACAGGTATGAGGCAGGAGCTATCTAGATGATTTTGAGTTTGATGTGCTGGACTGGATCTTAGCTGTACAAATTTGAATTGTCAAAGTTTTTCCAAACTCAAAGTACAATCAGCACAAAACAAACAAAAAAAATATAGGGGCTTCATAGGGTAATAAAAATAGTCTTATGAAAAGAAAATGAATGAAAAATGTCTTTATAAAATGGTAACGTTTAATGAATGTCCTTCTCCATGTTTAAAACTCTGAGGTACATGATTCAGGCAGATAAGTAATAGTAATAATAATTCCCCTTTTTTGAGTTACTTCATGCTCAAAATAATTTATGCGAAGAATAGAATGAGCGTGAGTTGGATGTAAAAACAGAAGTAACTTAGAAAATGATATTGCAGGATCCCTTTTTTGTGAGCTGTTTGCAAAGTTTGGTGTCACGGTCTGTCAGTTTGGAGGCAAGAGGAGCGAGCACAGCTCCAGGAGCAAGTTTCAAACGGGAGTCCTCTGCACCTTTAATTCAGCGGTCACATTTCAGCAGGTTTTCATGTACCTGTGTCCACATCCCCCAGATGTTTATCCCTGAAATCAGAACATCACAAAGAGCTTAACAGACTTTTCCTGTCTCTTTGCAAGTAGATTACAAGGCTTTGAGTCTCAGTAGGTGCTACATATTTGTTTTAGAGTACCTAAAGGATCGTGTTAAAATTGGGGGCTACTGGATTCAAGGCACACCCTCCACCCAGAGAAGTGTTAAGAGCACTTTTCAGTATTGAAAGGTGTATCCCTGGTGGCTGTCATGGGAGAAATAAAGTTAACAGGTCTCTGGAGGACTGCTGAGCTGTTCATGGGTTTGATGGTGGGACAAAAATATATGTATTTGAATTTCCATTCTTGACCCATCTCTCTCCTAAGTGGATTGTTGCATGTGATGTTCCTGTTCAGGCCGGTCACAATTTGAATTTGGCAGTCAACACTTTCAGCTCTTATTTCTTTGTGTATGAACTCCCCTTGATTTGAACCACCTTAGACTCACAGGGTCCAAGGGAAGGAGATAGTTCATTGGTAACTCCAAAGGGAAATGTTGAAATAATTCAGGAGAGAGAGGAGAATAAATTTGCCCAGCAAATTAGGTAGACTTTTTGGAAGGAGCAAGTCCCAAGGTGCAGTCTCTCTCAATGTCCAGAAGTCCTTATAACCCTTTATTTTCTGGCCAACCCTGATGGTATTTTCATCCTCAAGCTATGGAGGTGCTCTCACTTCAAAATTTGCAATTGTCATCTAATGCATATGGAGGGTGCAAAAGGCTGGTGCCTTCAGGGAGATCAAACATTGATGAACACTGCTGGATTTCTCCTGGCTTCTCTAGTAATGAAGAGGTAAAAAGACAGGACTGAAATGGGCAATCCTAGAATCGATCTAGGTTATAGAAGAAACAGTTGGCTTTTATGCCAGCAGTCATATTTGTTCAAAATTAATGATGTTTCCCATATACTTGGTACCAAATCCACCTCTGTTCTTGAGGCCAAACCCTGGAGAAAAACATGCTAAGAAAATGTATCTGGCTATTCTGGCTATTGAGACAGCAAGATGGGAAAGAGTTTTCAAAATTTCCCCTGTAGTACAGTGGAGACAACATTTTTCATTGGTTTCCTGCCTTACCTTTCTGATTGATGGTTGTGTTCATATCTATTTGTGAGTGTTTGAAATGTTCAGATGGCGTTACCTGCCCTGAAAAAGTTCAGCTGTGCAGAAATCAGAATGTAAGCAAGTTAATAAAATGAAGGAAAAAGGGATTGATAGTGTAGATTAAATCCAGAATGAAGCTGTAATTGCCAGTGAGGTAAATACATCCATTTCCAATAGAACACATTTTTAATGGTGCTGTTGTTCAAATTGCTGAGGAAGACAAACAGCATATATCATGCAGCTGAAGGATGCGCATTCTTAAACACTTAGCAGATTGTTACTATAGGTAACAGAGCGTAATTGTTGGGTTTTTCAGTCGTGTTATTTGGCAATGTGACATTTCAATGAGCTTTGCTCACACAGGTGTAATTTCTCCCAGCAAGTATTTCTGTCTTTTAAAGACAGACTGTAATGTCATGGAGCAAATCTGCTGTAGACTGATTTTGGCTAACCTCTGAGTGGCCCAAATGTCCCCTTCCCAATGGGAAACCACTCTCAGTCTCCCTGGCAGTATAATTATATGTTGCTTTAAGGGATTTCTCAGTGTTAAGAAAAGCACCAAAGTTCCTCAGCATTAATACCCAAGGAAAGGATGGAAGTCTCCTCTTGCATCTCTCATTGCTGGCACAGATTGGTGTGCCCAGGTGACAATATGGAAAGAGAACAGTTGGTTGGTGGGACATGAAGGAACCAGTTACACCGTGTTGTATGTTGGGCTCCATGTTCTAACTGTGGAACTGGCCCCCTTGGCACGCAGGGATGCTCCTCTGCTGTGTCTGCCTCCACACACCACATCCTGTATGCTCCATTTAAAAGATTATTTATTTAAATTATTTTCCTAACAGTGTCCTTTTCATCATCACGTTGGCAAAACAAGCATCTTTAACTAGAAAATGTATGTTGAATCATGTAATGATGTAAGTTCTTCAAGTTAAAATAGGCTTTTTTTGGCTTTGACAAGAAGAGAAATGATGGATATTAAAAAAGTAGAAGGGAACATTCATGAATAGTGGATGTGCTTGAGTATATAATGCAAATTTTTGTTGGTATTAGAGTTCTGGAAATGATGACAAACTCCTTCTGATACCCAAGGACCCTATGATTACTCCTTTAGTTTTCTTCCTAAATTCTTCTGCATATGACTGCTGGTTTTTGTTGGGGTTTCTTAGAGTTTTCTTATGAGAAGAATTATTAAAAGATCAGATTCTGACACACCAGGTAATGGATCTCAGTAAATACCAAGGAAGATATGACAAAAGCTTGTTTTGTTTGTGATGGTTTATCTTTTTCATTTATTTAAGTTAGCAGGAAGCTGTTTCACAGGATTTCATTTTTATTTTTAGTTCAAAGGGACCCACAAGAATCACTGAGTCCAACTCTGACGAGAATGGCCTGTACAGGAATTGAACCCATAACCTTGATGCTATTAGTAACATGGCCTAACTAACTGATCTAATCTTAGGGGACTTGTTCAAATATGTTGTTTCTGGACATATTTTCATTAAGGAAAATAAAGGAAAAATTATGTATATGACTCTTCAACATCTATATGACCATTCATATCATCGGTGACATGAAACTTGCTTAACTATGTTTTCCTTCTAAAAAGAAAATCAGTCTGGATAAGAAGTAGAAATGAGGATGGAAAAAGCCCCTTCTCTCTGAATCTCAGATAATTTACATGACTCCTTGCACCTTCCTAGAATATTAATAACAACCTCAGAAATATTAATGATGCAGTGTCTGTTCCATATGAGGGAAGAATAGATAATTTTTATAAAATCAGTTAATTGCCTAAAGTAACACAACAATTCAACCGTTGGTTGAGAACTAAATCCAGATCCTGGCTTATCCCTCTCATGCACCAACAAAGTTCTCCAATCAATTTTGTTTGCAGACGATTTGGTGAGCTCTGTCCCTTAGTATTAATGCCAACCCTAGTTAGAAATACCTCATGGACTCCTGTTTCCCACCCTAGAGACTGCCAATATTTTGTATTCATCCATGCACCAGAGTTCTTAATTACTTTCTTCTTAATGCAGGAAGTGGTGCAAGGGACAGAAGGGACACTGCTTGGCTTTGCTGGGGGTGGGTGAAGGGCTCGACTGCAGCAAGGAAAGTGCCTCTCAGCCTGTGGCTACTCTTGGCACATCCCTTGGCTGCATCTCATTCCCGTATATCTGTATGGAGCACCCAGGTGGGATTGCAGAGTGTAGGAGGTGCCACGATGTGCGTAAGAACAACCTTCAACTTTAGGAGTATTGTCACAATCTGAGAGACACGGAACTGTCAAAGACAACTGGACTTTCACTTCCAAATGGTGTCTGTTGCCTTCATTTCTAGCTGTTGTGTTTTGTGTACCCACATTATGGTGACTTACCAGTTTGGAGGCGGAAGACTTAGAGAAGTCAATAGCAGTATTTGGTTTACTGTCTTACCTTTTCTCCTCTGTTGAACAGGGTAAAAAGGGAGAACCAGGATTCCCAGGAATCAATGGTCTGATCGGCCCTCAGGTAAGTGATGATTTCTTAATTTTCATAATAAGTGGAAAACCAGATTTTTTTTTGGCAACAGGTGATTTGAAACCACAATGCAGGATGTGTCACCCTCTTCTCTTCTGCGCTGCCTTTGAAGCTGGTGTTTTTCCTTTAGGAACCCAATTAATTTATCCTGTTGTGATTGTCAGGAGTCTGTCTGGCAGCAATGACTTTACCTTCCACAGTTTTTCAGCATCTTTGGACAGGGACGTAAGGGGGTCTCTTGTATGAGATTTCCCCATTGCCTATGTAGAGAGCAGCATCATTCCAGAGGGAAGGCACTGATTTGTGTTTTGTAATATTTAGGATAGTGCCTCAGCTAATTGTTGGCTGTGTGAATTGGCAATTGCAGACAGACCTCCTGTGCTGCAGTTTTGAGGGAAGAAGGAGTTTAAATGTATTTACTATTCCAAAAGCACTTTGAGCAAAAGGTTGCTTTTGTGGCTTTTGACACTCACATTTCTAGTTGTTATAGAGGAATAAGTGTTGGCTTATTGAAGAAGGTAGAGACAGGGGCTTAAAACTGAATGTTTATTCTTCCTGTGAGGAAGGGGATGTCTTAAGTTAATGACCCCTTAGCTCCTTTGTTTTAATACTTTTGGCAAGTTAGTGCTTCAAATTGCACCATCTGTGCAACATCATCACATCATAAGGGGAAAATAGTACTGTGTGTTAAGAACCACCAGAGAGGATTTGGCTCCACCTTAGTTCTGCCCTGTATATAATGACACTGACACTTGCCCCTGGCTTGGTTTCTTGCTATCTTTGCAGATGAATTCATCTGACCCGAGTCACTTTGTAGGGTCACTCCTGCAACAAGCAAAATATCTGGCAGAATGTCCTCAAGCAGGAAAGACACAACCTCACATTGACCTGACCACTCAGGATAGGACTGAGCATTTAATCCCTTCCCTTTTCAGTGATAAATTAACACTTTGGGCTTTGGCTTTAGGATTCTGTTTCAATAATTGGTAAAGTTTTGGGCAAGAGTGACAAACCTCCATTGCTGCAGCTGTTGGTGATGTATTGCAACAAGCAGCTTAGTGCTGGACAGCAGATGCTGATTGTTCATTTATTTCCTCTGGCAAGCTCTGCCCTTGTAACCAGGAGAAACGATCTAGAAATGGTTTGTGCGGCAGACGTTTTGTAATGAGCAGTTCACGTGTCTGTGGAGGATGTCAGAGAGGGCTTGTGGCCCTGTGCAGGTGAAATCCCTTGTGTCCAGCTGGGAACCTTGCCCTGCTAAACACCACTTGGTACTGGTTTACACACTTTAAAATTTTTTTTCCCTTTGGTTCAGTATCCAGTTACCAAGTGTTTCAGCAGTGGCCTTCAAGAGGAATGAAGACAGTGTTTCTAATGGATTTAAAAAATTTTAGAATTGCAGAATATTCTGAGTTGGAAGGAACCCACAAAGATCATTGAGTCCAACTCATAGCCCTGCACAGGATATCCCCAAGAATCACATCGTGTCCCTGAGTGTGTTGTCAAAATGCTTCTTGAACTCTGTCAGGTTTCTTGAACTCTTGGATCATTGAGTCCAACTCATAGCCCTGCACAGGATATCCCCAAGAATCACATCGTGTCCCTGAGTGTGTTGTCAAAATGCTTCTTGAACTCTGTCAGGTTTCTTGAACTCTTGGATCATTGAGTCCAACTCCCTGCTTTTGCTGAGTTTGGTTTTGTTTTCTTGGTTGGTTGGTTGGGTTTTGTGTCTTTTTTTTCCCCCCATTGGATAACACTGAAAGGCCCCCTCAAGCCTTCTGAAGCACAGAAAGAGGATTTTTCCTTCATTTTGGAGGAAGAGTTTTCTCCATGTATTATTTCTAAGATACCTGACAGTATCCATCCAAATAATGTCACACTTTCTCAGCTCAAGTTCCCTGCAAATTAAAAATATATATGCATGTGTTAGCAATTTTATAAATGTATCTGAGAAAATTGCTGACATAGCATTAGGTAATTTTCCTTTCTGCACAACTAAATAAAGCTAGCTGATTTTAGGTTAATTAAAACTACATAGAATGCTAGCCCCATTGAGAGATACTTAAATTGACTCTTCCTCCAAGCTAACTGCAAGAAAGGAAAAATATTGTTCATATTCCTGCAGTGGCACTCTGTTCTGGACATATTACTGCAGATTTCCATATTTCTCTTTGGAGAAAATGCTTACGTTCAGTTTGTGACAAAACTACTTTTCAGCTTAATAGCACTTTTTGTGGCATTAGATTTTGAAAGCATTCTATCAGCATTTTTCTTTGCTTTTCTTAATTAGACTATGCCCCAAAGATACCTGGGAAGAAAAATGGTTTTCCTTATACTGTAGTTACATGGATATTTATTCAAGATATGTATGGAAGTCTATGTCTGCTGTTCCTGTGCTGTCTCCATGGCATTGAGGGCCAAAGGATTAGAGTTGGCCATATATGAATTATTTTAGGACACAAAAATAGTCTCCCTCTCCTCTGCTGTTTGAAATATAAATATCCTTTTGTTTTCTGACCTGATTACCCCCATTGATATCTGTATGGGCAAAAGGAATGAGTGGATATAGGAGCTTTAGAAGGCACACTGTTGGTGAGGGACCTAGAAAAGATCATCTGAAGTTGTTATCAAGAAAAATAGTTGGAATCACGCACAGTTCAGCTGAAAGTCCCAGATCTGGTAGGTGTGCAAGGGAACTGACCTGAGGGCTGGTCCTGTGGGTCCCTTCCAACTCAGGTTATTCAGTGATCCAGTGATGAACCAGAGTTGACATGAGTCAGTCCAACTCTCAAGGACCATTTGAGAACTAATTTAAATGTCAAACCCTGAAGCAGCATCTAAGAAGCAATTTCTCAGCTAGCCTGATGTTGGGGTGTGTTTTTTTGACAATAGGGTAGCCCTAGCTTTGTCTCTTTCCTTGCACACAGCAACTCAAACTGAATTTTAATCCAAAAATATTTTAAATATTTAATTTTCCTTCCAAACTAAATGTGGTGGTGATCCTGTCCACATGCTTATTTGCTCCATGTTGTCTAGTCAAAAATATACATTTTGCCCCCAAAAACATACATTTGTTTTCCAGTGACCTTTAGAAATGGTACATCATCTAATATCATTAAGCCATGGAATAGACCCCCTGGGTAGTTTTTCCTCTCTGCACATGTATGATTTTCTGGCAGCAAGGACACAGACATCTGAACTCATATTGTGTTTATGCTGTTATTATTTATTTGTACTACTTTAGTATCCAGGAACCTTAATCATGGTCCAAACTTCTATTGCAGTAGGCTGTTCAAATGCAGACTGAAAAATGAGCATTTCTGTAAAGAGCTCTCAGCTGAAACAGATGGATGGGTTCCAACCATGGGAAAACAGGCTGTGCATTTCTGCAGGGTCACCTGAGACCCCGGCACACCTTCTTTAGCCGTCATCTGGTGACAGGAAGAGTTCAGGGAAGGGCTGAAGGCAGTTCATGAGCTACTTTTGCAAATGATTTTCTAGGCATGAGAGGTATCCTGAGGAGGAAGGAGACCTGCGGGCAGGCAGAGCACTCTGAGAGAGCCGCCAGGGCTGTGCCTGCAGGCTCAGCAGGGAGAGCAGGGGATGCCCCAGTGCTAATCGAGGGCTCACACGCTCTGAGCTGTACCACGGAATTACCAGGGCTGGGGTTCAGCTCCAAATGCAAGCCTGTGGCAGTGAATAAACAATATCAGAAATGGAAAAAATCTTGTGAGAAATGGGCTGGTGAAGAAGGAAGAAAAGCTAACCTGAATACCTTAAAAACTGAAGCTGTCTCTATTGTTTAAGATGGAGTTTCTGTGTTTTTTTCCTAAGTCACTGTGTCTTCTTCCCAAAATCCCTTGAGACGACCCTTATCTCCCTAGCTAGGTCTGAAAGAATGTATCCTTGAAGTGTGTTTAAAGTTTCCTATTGGCCCTTAGTTAACCCTTTCCTATTGATTGTTATCCCTAGTTTTCTATTGGATCTTTTACGATCCATCGGGAAGGTATAAATACCTCTGCCCATGTAATAAACTCTCCCTCTGCTCCCTCTCCGGTGGTCTCTGTGGGTCTTCTCTTGGGGGGAACTACGGGGGGGGGAAGGGCAACTCCCTGCAATGTAAAGGAGGGACAACCCCCCCGTTATCAGGACGTGAACCCCCATAAATCAACCGTTGTACAAGCCCTTCTTGGGTTAAGGATAACAATGCAGGTCTCTGCTCCTGTTAATGAAGATCCAGTTAATATCATCAGCGGAGCCTGAGGCTCTCCTAAAACAGGCACCTACAAATGGTCCACTGAGCCACTCTCGAGATCCCCTGAGCTAAGCAGGTACATTCCGTCCCCCTGTGAGACAGCAAAACAAGGCAAAACTCTTTGAGATTTAAACAAAAATGTCATACCTTGCCGTATTTCTGGGCTGTTATTGAGGTTGGCCTTATGCTAGATAACCTGGTGGTGTAAGTAAGAGCTGAGAGGAAGACCAGTACAAGCTGTACCTATTACAGTCATGGCTGGCAGTGATTTAATTAGTATAGACTTGTCTGTAGGGTGTGAGCTCAACCCCAGCTTTTCTTAAGTAATTCAGGAAATAAATGATCTCCTCTGAACTGCACCGTGTCCTTAATGTCCTTTCTATAATGCAAGTTAATACTGCAAAATGTAAGAAATGGATACGAGCCCCAGCTGCAGAGCTCAGATTGAATTCAAACTTTGCCCGTGCTGCTTGAAATTGGAAGATATTGCTCAGAGGTATCCTTAATAAGAGATATACCTTTAAAATAAATAAATAAAAAGTCTTCACCTGTGCAGATTACTAATAATGTTGGAAAAAAAGATATTAAAGGAGGGGTTTTTTTGTTGTTTTTTTCATTTGCTGCACTGACTCAGTAAACTGACTCCAAGCAAACAGATAGGGAAATAAATCTTCCTCTGTAGACAAAAGAGATCATGTTCATAGCTTACACTAAGTGATGAAATTAAACAAATACTGCCTTTCTCCTGGAGTGACTGCTATGTACAAAGTCAACTTTATTCAGTACTTTTACAGAGCTGCAAAAACAGTTTGGAGATTTTTTTTGTTGACAAAACTTTTATTTTAAATTTAGTGTTGGTACTCCAGTTCTTGTTGGAACTCCATCTGCTGAAATGACTGGAGAGCACATCCACTTACAAATTATGGCACTGTCACTGATGCTGACAATAGAACATGCATTGTGGGTAAATGCTCAGACTTGTTGGCACTTCAGGCTTTCGGTGTCATCAGCAACAGCTTTTTTCTGTATCCTCATGCCTTTGTATTAATTTGTAAGGCAAGATTTAAGCAAAGAGCAACATGGTTCTCTAATGCAGCATTACTGAAAATAACTCAGTAATAATTTCAGTTTTAGATTGGATATTAGGAAAAGTATCTTCACTGAAAGAGTGGTCAAGCATCAGAACAGTCTGCCCAGGGAAGTGGTAGAACCACTGTCCTTGGAGCTATTTAAAAGGCGTGTGGATGTGGTGTTTAGAGACATGGTTTAGTGGTGGCCCTGACAGTGCTGGGTTACTGTTTTGATTCAATGGTTTTTAGAGGTCTTAGCCAGCCTATACAATTCTCTGACTCTGTAATTCTAACTCACAGTAGTTGTGCTGGTGGATACTCTGGTGTCTGGGGTGAGAAGTGAAAAGGGTGTTTGAGGAGCTGATCCCGGAATCCACTCAGATGCAGCAGAGAAGTGGAGAGCTGGAGTGGCAAGAGAAATAGTGAGACACTTGGGCTGCTCCACAAAACTGATGGCAAAGGAGGGAAAGTAAAGGGAAGACAGCACAAAACCAACAGGAAGGGTCTGTGGGGTCTTTCTGAGAGGTGAAATCACAGGGAGTAATTGGTTTTGAAGTGGAGATAAGCACAGACAGTGGAGAGGAAAAGGCTGCCAGCTCCTTAGTTACTCATTTTGTTCAAATTGTGGCAGCAGAGCTCTCCTGCATGTCCCTTCTTCTTGTTCATAACGCTGGTACACTGCTTAAAAAAACCAGACCACAGTCTTTTTTCATAGTGGTCAGGTGCTTGTCTAAGCCTTTCTCATGATGTAAGAGAATCCAGTCATCAGCATGGAATAATATGCAGAAAATATGTCTTTGCAGGCTTTGCCTCCAGAGACACATATCTGGGAAAGCCATCAGACTTCAGTTTTCATTGTGGAATGGCATTTGTTCACCTCCCTCTAAGACTTAGTCATCCCTTCTTTCATGGAAACGACATTTAAGCCAAGCAGCCTACTGATGGAGTCACAGACAAAGGTTTCTGTTCCTTCTCAGAGCTTCCTTAGGGAGTTCAGAACCTGAATCTTAATAGCTCTGCCTTTCCCAGCGTGTCTTTCAGCAAGGTACACACTGGATGAAGACACCATCCTTTTGTGGGTCCTGGAGCACAAGCACAGCTGTTCCTCCAATATGAACAGTCTTAAATTTCTTTCCTGAGCACTGTCCTTGCATCACATTGTCTAAGGAATGGAGCTGGATGAAACACAAGCCTGAAGAAATTCACCCCCCAGGCTCAATGTTCTTAAAGATGTCCCACCCACTTCTGTACAATATTTGGATTTTAGATTTTAATGGACATTTGAAATATTTTTGTTCAAAAGCAACGGTTTTAAAATATTTTGGTTTAAACATTTTGATAAAAGATCCACGTTTTGCTTTTGTTTTCCAAACTGAGTTTGTGTAGTCCTGTTTTAGAATCAAGTTTTCATGTGTCAGTTTTGCTTCAACATGTCCAAAGCACAGACCAGAGTTACCAGTCAGGAAAAAATGCACTTCGTGGTTATTTCCTTCTAGATCACAGGTTTAATGGGACAACTCTGGTGGATTTAGAACAAGGACTCTCATCTATATAATTCATCAAACGATCTCTGAAAAAGGTGATTGCATAAATCAGGTGCTTTAATCTGGATTCATTTATAAAGCAAAGCAAACTGATATTATGAAAACTGGTGGTATGAGATTTATGGGGCAAACATTAAACACAGTTCTGCTGCTGTAGTTTCATAGTGTTGGGGTTTTTTTAACGCAAATAAATGCTGTCAGTTTCATCCATTTTAATACTTGAAAATATTCCTTGCTCTGAATTATACTCAGAACTCAGGAGAAGCGCTACAATAACATATTTATATAGAAGTGAAACAGAATTGCTTTGCGCAGTAGCAAAAGGGAGGGAGATATAAACGACACTTATGTTGTGTTTCTGCCATTTTATGTCTCTTTGTACCATTTTATGTCACTTTGTGCCATCACTTGCTGTAGCCCAGGTTGCAGAAAGAAAGACACTCAGCAGGACAGTAGATGCACTGGTGTGTGCTGTCAGCACCCTGGGCATCTCCAAGGGAGGCTGCTGGACACTGCACAAAACTGCTCGTTCTATGTCCATCTCACTGAAGATTTTAACAGAAGAGCTTCCCATTAGTGAGTGTAGCATTTGTTGGTGCAATATGTGGTGAAGCCGCCTGTAAATCAGTTTGGACTGATATCCAGGTAACTATCTCTTGGAGACCAATGGAATGGAATTATTACTGCCAATTTAGGAAAAGGATCAGTGGGCCTCCATTTCAGGACTTAGGTTGCATAAGATTATTGTGGTCTAGAATATGGAAAGTTTAAGAGAATAATTAGGAATTGTCTTGGATAGTGAGAATACCAAGAGTTCCTGGGAGAAATAGTTGGGATGAGGAGGATGTAGCACCACGCATTTTAGAGATTATTCTGGTTGCTTGAGTAAGACTTTGCTTTCGGGTCAGATTGACCCCTGTGAGTCTGTCACTGTGTGGGGTAACTTGCATCATGCTTGGGGTTCCTTGGGCAGAGCCTGGGTCCTGCCTGGCGTTTTTCACCTCTTGACAGAAGATCCTGGTTGTAGGGCCATGAAGGATATGTGTTTCATGGTGGGAGATGGTTCACGCATTGGCAGAGAGAGCAAGAACAAAATTAAATTACTAGGAAGGAACCAATGGAATTTGTCAGAAAGCCTGAAAACATAAGATTTACAGTTTCTTTCCTGCATTTAACAATCTGAATCCATTTGTTGTTTTTCAAAAGTTGTGCTTTCTTTCCCGATACTCCACTCACTCTTCATGGATGCCCCTTCTTGGAGCCAATACCTTCTGTAGGGTCTCTCAGCAATACCATGTAGAGGTAGAGTAGGGCCAAGAGGAATTTCCATGTCCGTGGTGTCTGAGGTCACTCCATCCAGTTGTGTCCGCATGTGGTCTTTTCTCTTGTGCTGGGCCAATTTAGACTGCTGAGTTTTTCTTTGAATGGTGAAGCCCGTTTGAAGTGATGGATGGTCTTGGCCAAGCATCTCCTGATGTGTCTAGAATCTTTAACTGCAGGAACCACCTGCAGGATTCCCCAGGAATTATGTCATCAGCATCAGTGCACCTGAAGGCACTTCTTTCTGGGGATGTTTTAGTGTGTTCACATTGGAGGCACTCTACAAATGATAATGTTGTTGACAGGATAACTCCGTATCTGTTCCGAGTTGCAATGAATGCAGATCCTGGGAGGTGAGTGCATCTACAGGGCCCTTATTTGGTCGCTTTGCCCCATCTATTGGTGAGAGACCGTCTTAGCTTCTGGCTGAATTTTGCCAGTGTATTCTATAATGATCATGTATCTGCTACAGTCTCTGCCAAACCATGCCACAAATAACTCCTTTTCCTCACTTTTCTACACTGGTTTCTTCGTCTCTTCAGCTACATTTCTCTGTAAACATAAGTGCTAATATTGATCCATGGCTGTAACACCTTAATATTGAATGGTGACATGGAAAATGCTGTCTGACCATTTGCTGTCTTGTACCAGTTTCTCAGCTTCAAATCTTCACAGAGGTTTTTAGTTGGGGGATGATGGGGTTGTTTGTTGGTTTCTACATATATTCACACCCTAACTGCCCTATGCTGAAAACTGAAAATTATTGAAATCATCATGTTAGAAAGACCAAATGAGTCAGACAGGGTAAAATTTCAACTCAGTCATATATCCCTTTCTTGTATCCATCCTCATGCTGTTTGCTCAGGTCCTGATCCAAAAAATACGTGAACACATGCTTTGTTCTGAGCACAGGAGAAATCCTGTCTTGTCTACAGTGGAAGCTGGCAGTGACAAACACCTCTGCATCTCAGGCAACATATTAAGGCCTGTCAAGTCTGAAAACAAATTTCTCAGCTAGGAAGCCAAATTTAACAATTTGGTCAATAGACAGGTATAAAACCCTCTGGATGGCTATTGAGAGAATATTTTCTCTAAGAGAAACAGCTGTTGCAGGAAGATGAGTAAGAATGTTAAGATATTTCCAAGTGAACGTGTTCACTGAAGTATGAGTTCACAAGGACCTTTTACTACCAGCCAGGTTGATGTAGAGCAACAAAACTGTGGTGCATTTGTTTTAAAAAACTTGAATAACTGCAGAGTTTCTCCATACGCTTGGATTCATATTTTCACCCCAATGTTCCAAAATGCACCCAAGCTCAAACCACAGGCTTGTTCCATTCATTAGTTACTTTCAGCAGTCTTTTTGCAGAGGTAAATTGCTCCCTTTGAAACAACATGAATCAAGGTTCAATTAGACTGGATGCTCCAAGGAATCTCACTGACCAAACTCCATGTTGTAGGTACCATTGATGGACTTCAGCTGCTCCATCTCCTGTTCTGGAGTGGAGGATGGAGCTCATCTTATAGAAATGGTAACAATTGCTTAAGCAGAAGATCCTGTTCTGCTTGTGATCGTGGATCCCTTGGAGTTTGGCATCTTGCATTTTTTTGGGTAGAAGTTAATGAAATAAAACTCCATGCTTTTGCCCATTTCCTATAGGGCTTTTACTACACAGGGAAGGACCTGAAGTTTTCAGCCACTGTAGACAGTTTGATAAATTGGCTTTGCTTCCTCTGTTGCAGGGACCTCCAGGGCCCCCAGGCATCGCTGGACCCCCTGGACCACCTGGAGCACCGGTAAAAAAGCCTGGCATTTTTGTTTCATGTCAAGGAGAAGCAAAAACAGCTGGGGAGAATTTTAGGTCGTGGTTTTCAGAGGGAACAGAGTTAGGGCCTCTGGCAATGTGTGCTTTCTCTTATATTTTCTCACTGCAAAGCCACAGCTGGTCCTAGAGGACAACTTCTCTGTGCTGAGCCTTGGAGCCATGTTCGTGCTCCCTGGGGATAAGTCAATGTCTGCAGGACTGCCCATGGATAGACCTGACTGCCGTGGGAGGGAAAACTGCACTTCTATTGAAAGCAGCCATCTCCTGAGAGGTTCCTGCAAAAGACACAAATACTGATTTATTTTTTCTTCTGATTTCATTTTCCAGGGACTGCCAGGAGAGATTGGAGTTTCTGGTAAAATTGGACCACCGGGACCAGCTGTAAGTATTGAGGAACTGTTTCCTTCCCCTCCAAGCTCTCCATTACTTCTGATCATTTAATTCTCAAGTCTGCTTCATTCCCCACATCTTGTCTACACACCAGGTTTTAACAAAGGCTCCAACACTTTCACCTTTAATGCAGGCATTAGTCTCTGATGCCTTTTGTGAGTAAGAATTTTACCAGGCACAGCCCCACTATTCCTACATGCTGGGACCATGACATTTTCTGTATATGACACTTTTCAAAAGTCTTTTTTTGCATTTGACACAATAATGTTTTCCCAAACGTGGAATTTACTGAATCAGGTCAAATAATTCACAATTAAAAATCTCAGATTTATCAGAGCATAGAAAAATTTCTGTTGGGCCTTAAGAAAGGTGAATTATTTAATACTTTGTGCAGAGCTGCCACCTACAGCCTGCAGGTTGACTGGGGGTTGACTGACACTCGGAAAGGGAACAAAGCTTTTTCTCACCATTTTAAATGCATTACAGGAAGTAATTTTAATTCTTATCTTGCTAAACCATTCAGTCACTATGTGTTGTATAATTTAATTTCAGGTGTCTATGTACTTTTTAAGAAATTACCAATATTTGAAAGGAGAAATAGATGTAAAAAAAAATCCTTATGGCTACAGATAATAAAGACTTATAGGGAATAAGTTAAAACGTAAGTAAGATAAGTAAAAGTTTATTGAACAATCCACAGTGCATAAAAGTGCTATACTGGTGTTTCTCTGTAACAACACTGACATCCAGTGGTCATTCATTAAAACTGGAATATGGGAAAAGGGGTCAAGCAAATATGTGCAATCTGAGAATTTTTGTGTGTTTTGAGTCCCAGGAAAAAAAAAAAGCAAATCAAAATGCACGAGGTGGTTCTTCTTTTCTTAAACTTAGGTGAGTGGCAGGAGGGATGAACTGAGCAAATTTATACTGAATTTGCTGAAAACAATTTGAAGAACTGGCACTTACAGCTTATGATTTCCTCTTGTTTAGGGGTTGCCTGGCAAAGATGGACTCAATGGACTTCCTGGGCTTCCAGGCCAAAAGGCAAGTGACACCACGTACACTGGGATTAAGCTGCTTACCTGGGCAGATCGCTGGGCTGAGCTACCAAGGGTTAGCAGGAAGGTGGACACATCTCCAAACACCCCCTCGCCACCCCACACCTCAGCCACCACTGAAGATCCAGGGCCAAGTCAGCTGGCATGACTGCTCCCTACTGAGTCGTGATGAAGATGGAGCTGGTTGTAAATACAGTGGGGAAGAGAGATCCTCTTCCAGTCTTCAACCACTGTACTCAATTTGGCAAACACAGCTCAGCATTGCAAACAGAGAAGCTTTTATGGTCATTCAGGAAATCCACTGACTCTGACAAGTCAAGACATGTATCCAAGGCACAAAGGAGAACAAAGAATTGTACCTGGCTCCAGAGATGTTCCTTTCTTTCCTCCCTGAAGGGCTGGAAAAAAAGAGGTGCCATTCCCATAAAGCATAGGTCTATGTGGCAGAAAAGATTATTTTTTCTGTTTCTTATGGCCCATTTGAAAGCTTCTCCAAATGACAGATTGGGCAACTCCTGTTGTCTCTGCACTGGGAGAAAGGAGATAGATTTAGAGACAGGAGACACTCTGATTGCCTTGTCATCCCTATGCAAATAAGTGTCAAAGACATGTGGTATGTTCTGACTACAAAGGCCAAACTAGGTTTTGGGAATGATGATGTTATATTGGATTAAGGACTACAGCTCTTAACCATCTATTGCCTTGGATTGCATTGGCAGTGGTCTTCTTGTTTTTCATACATGAGCCCAGGTCTATCAGAGTCCCCAGTTCCCCTTTATGGATGAGTAAAGGTGAGGAATTTGCAGCTCACGACATACTTCTGATGTTCAGTAAACTTTGGATTTTATCCACATCTCTGTGTAACACTCACTGCACTTCCCAGCTATGTAGCACGTTACAACCACTGCAGCCCCTGCTGTCCATGCTGGCACCACTGACACTGGAAGATAAAAGTATTTACACCATGGACACAGTGATCAAGGTCTCAGTCCCAACATTTTGTTTCTTCAAAACACTTTCTGACTTTCTTACCAAGTATAGTTTGAAGGAACTGAATGGAGCTGTTTTTCAGATAATTCACTGTGGACATCTTTAATATAACAGTGGTTGACTTTGTGTTAGTCCAGAAACTTTCCAGCATGCTGACAGGTGCTGGAGATGTGATGGCACTAGAATGGAAAAAAACATTCCAGGAAGCTTATTCTCACATAGCTTCATTTACTCCCTCAGGCTGATACTGACGAGCTGCATTAAAATGTTCCTCACCACTGTCTGCACTACCAGAGGAGTTTGTATACTGACTTCTTGTGTTCCCTGCAGGGAGAACAAGGGGAAAAGGGCGAGGAAGGCTTTCCTGGAAAAGCTGGCCCTAAGGTAAGGGATTTTGTTTCATAGACACAGAGTCAATCAAAGTGTGATTTCGGAATGTCTTATACTGTTGTCAGAGGAATCTTACTCTCCTGAAGCTGGAGACATAAGTGGATGAGCAGATGTGGCTCATTGCTTCTCAGAGTTCATGGTGTTCCAAAATGCCAAACCCTGTTTGATGCTCCTCTCTCAGGCCTAAGTGAGGGAGATCTCACCTGGACCTTGTGTTGGCTCCCCGTGTTCTGCATTCCCAAACCATCAAGAAGGCAATTTCAGTGCCTTTTTGGATGTTGGTAGAACAATGTGAGCTAGGACAGTAGGGGGCATATTTTACTAATGAGAAATTGTTCTTACTGAAGGGTCAGGTCCCTAGAATGTTAAAGTTTTGCTTTTGTTTTCCCAGGGTGAACCAGGGAGCCGTGGCCAGCCTGGTGAGCAGGTGAGCAGGAGAAATAAGTCTTAAGAGAAAGGCCTACATGACCAAAAGCAATAACAAAGCCATTTGCCAATGACAAGATCTGTGCGTGTCATTTGCACCTGTGGTTGAAGATGCAACAGATGGGTGGATGAGACTCATGGTTAAACTGAGTAAAGCAAAAATTCCAGAACAAAAATGTACAAAATCTAATTGTTCATTATATCACAGAAAATTAAATCATCTTCTTCCTGGTGAGTAGGGAAGAACAGGAAGTGGCTTGAGAGCTTATTTTCCTTCGCACCTCATGATAATGCAGGCTGCTGGCTCTGGAAGACAAGGACCTTATTTGCAACTATTTGATGCAAGGGCTGATGTTGCTGTTTCTAAGTTGTAAATGCTTGCTAGGAAATAGCAACCCCAGATGAATGTTATGTTACACAGCCATCTCAGTCTTCTTTTATTGGAATCTGGGTTTCAGCACTTGACTTCTGAGCTCAGTGAAGAACCAGGACAATGTCCTGCAATATCCTAAAGCATACAGCTGTCCAGGGCCCGGTCAGGACCACTAACCATAGATGTTGACATTGTTATCTGAGTGTCAACTTTTCAACTGCAGCATGAAATTGTGTAGAAAGAGAAGTCTGTATAAGACAGAGTCTTGTATCTTGAAATCTCAGCATATAGACTATATACCAGCAATGGAAAATTCCTACTTGCCATGGTGTTGCAGTCAGACTCCCAGACTACCCCTTTTCTGTGAGGAGTGGATGAGGGAACTGCATTTGTTTAGCCTGGAGAAAAGGAGGCTCAAGGAAACCTTATTTCTCTGTACAACTGCCTGAAAGGAGGCTGTAGCCAGGAGGAGGCCAGTCGCTTCTTCCAGCTAACAAGTGACAGAGCAAGAGGAAGTGGCCTTAAGTTGCACCCAGGGAGGTTTCAGTTGGGTATTAAGGAAAATTTCTTCACAGGAAGCATTGTCGATCCTTGGAACAGACTGCCCAGGGAATTGGTGGAGTCACTATCCCTGGAAGTGTTAAAAAAAATGTGTGGGTATGGCACCCAAGGACATGGTTTAGTGGTGAACATAGGGGTGCTGCAGGGTGGGTGATTGGGCTTGATGATCTTGGCGGTCTTTACCAACCTTTATGATTTTATTATTGAAGGAATAAGTCTCCAGTTCTAAGGTATAAATTGAGTTTATTGGGATAAGGCACTTATTAAGCAAATAGCAACTGCACCACCCTGTGAGTGGGGACTGTTCTGCTATTATCCCAAATTTCCTTGTAATCTACCTAATAGGTATCACTCAGTTTCCAGTAAAGTATCCTCACCTGGCTTCCCAAGCAAGGGGAGATCACCATGGCATGGGCAAATCATTCCTTTAGGAGCACTTACATCAGGCTCCAAGGGAAAGGTGGTTTCTATACCCTTCTTTGGTGTAATTCTGCTGTAGCTGGGCAAACAAACTACCAGGCTTGCAGTTTCCAGTGCAGTGAAGGGTCAGACCCCAACCAAAGCACTGCCCCTTAATCTGAATCTTCTCTCCACACAGGGCTGTTTTGAATTCTAACACCACCTTCCAGAACACTTGTCCCTCTCTCCACAGTGTGGTGTTCTCCACACATTTAATAAATGTTCTCTTTACTGTCACCTCAGTCACAAATTAGATAATGGATAGAGCAGACCCTTAGAGGACTTCACTTCGTATATCCTCTGAATTTTGACAGGAAACAGCTAATAGCAGGTGTGTGAATGTTGTTTCTTCAATCACTTGCACACCACCTACCAGAGACCCTCCTACACTGCATTTCTGTGGTTTACTAATGAGAACGTCATGTTGGCCTATGTCAGATGTCTTACTAAAGTCAAGATACATCATGAAAATTATTCTTTCTTATCTGCTTGGGTATTGTGTCAAAGGAGGGAACTAGATGGGTTTGATATGATTAGATTTCACAAATCCATGTTGGCTGTTTTGTATTATCTGTCCTTGAACTCAGACAAACTCACTGATGTTTTGCTTCAGGACCTTTTCAGAGGCCAAATTTATACCACATGTTTTTATTTTCCCTCCAAATTCCCCTTTTTTGTTCTTTAACTTTAGGCCCTCCAATTATTGTCCTGATCTCTGGGATCAAAAAATCATTCCCATCCCTGGAAGAGCTCAAGGTCAGGTTGGATGGGGTTCTGAGCAACCTGGTCTAGTGGAAGGTGTCCCTGCTCATGGCAGAGGGATTGGAACCAGATGGTCTTTGTGATCCCTTCCAACCCAAACCACTGTATGATTCTGCGGTTCCATGATCAGCCAGAACCCTTCAGTGGCTCTGAGAAAGCATCACTTCCTATGTCATCAAAGTCACTTCCTTTAAAATTTTCCCAACATGACCCTGATGTTCCTGGTCATCTTCAGTCACCACAGCATCTTGTTCATCACCTGATTTTGTCTGCAGGCTCATTTCACCTCTATCATGATAATTTTTGGGACTTCCCATGCCTGAAATAATCTTTTTAAAGACGGATTGCCTTTTCTTAGTTCAGTATTCGTACAAGATTTAGTGAATTTGAGTCCTGTCCACGACCGAGATCCTTTTTGATATTGCACTACAAATGCACAGAACAGAATACTATGAATAAGAATGCATGTGGCTGTTTTCAGATGACAAACTGGGTCAACTGGGAGCTAAATTTAAGAATACTGGATATATTTAGGAGAAACCACATGACACAGATCATAATTACTCCAATAGCAGGCATTGCAAGGCAGAAAATCAAAGGTAAAATTCAAACAGTAATGATTCCAAATGTGCAATACAGCATCCAGCAAATTCTAGATCTCTTCATCAGGTGACATCTATATGGTTCAGTTTACTACAGTGCAGTTTTTGTATTTCTGGACTACACTAGATCATTAAAGATGAAAATAAAAGTTAGATTTAATTTCTTTAGCTGCTTTTGTTTTCTTGCTTGATCCTGCTGCAGAGCAGCATGAAGAAAATATGTCCTAAATTCCATGGGATCATTAGCAGGTAGAAAGGAGAAGTTTTAACTGCTGTTTTAAATAATTATTTAAAAAAAAAAAAAGAAATTATTTGATATTCAAACTAATCCTGTTATCTCTTAGCAAACTACATCTGCAATCAATCCCTTGAGAAAGCTGGCGCAGGGTCTGTCCTACAGCATTCTAGATTTCACACACTTCCTTGTCCTATTTCCAGGGTGAAGCAGGTTTTCCAGGTCGTCAGGGTTTACCTGGACTGCGAGGAGAAAAAGGAGACCGGGTGAGTGACTTTGAGCCACAGCTTGATCCTTTTTGGCCATTTGGCATCAGAACGACTTATCTTGAGTGTCCCTAGATGATGTTTCCTCTTGGTGAGATTGCTGTGGGGAGCAGCTGATTGGCATCCAGCAAGGTCGCCGAGCACCCCTTCCATAAAGGTGTTTCCTGCCTGGTGACTGTTCCTCCTTGCAGCAGAGGTGCTAATGAACAGTGTCTGTCCTAAATGCAGAAGGTTGTGACCGATGCCATGCTGACTGTGAGACAGTAGAAGAGGTGCACTGCTCTTTAGGACTCCCTTTCAGAAGCATCTGCCCTTTCTAGGAACATTGACAATTTTTGATAGCAACAAAAAAAAATAAAAATCACAAATTTCCCTTGTCACTGAGCCCTGGAGAAGGCTACAGCTGGCTCGATTGTTTTCTGATGGTCTAAATTCCACCCACATCGTGGTGTCTGCTGCTTCCCTTAGCTAGCTCCAGACCTCTGGAGGCATCTTCGTACCAGGAAATATTTGCATCAGGGGCCTGACAGTAAATTTAACCATGTAGATGAGGTCTGCCCTCCTGAAAGCTGATCACATGCTTGAATGTGATCAAGAAGGATCAAAATCAGCTAAGTTCTTTCCATTTAGCTCACTCCATTATATGCATTGCAGAGCATAGGATATAGAATATATTCTATTGGAAGTGTTCAAGATCAGATGGGATGGAGTTTGGAGCAATATTGTCTACTGGAAGGTGTCCTGCCACGTGGCAGGGGTTGAAATTACATGATCTATAAGGTCCCTTCCAGCCCAAACCATTCTATGATTATATGATTTGCCCTCTATATAATATTTTAGAAATGCAGGTCAGGTATCTCCAATTTGAATGCAGAATGTGTGCACTTTGAGGAGTATCACATCCTCCTTGTTAAGCATCTCTCGTTCAGAAGGTCAGGTTACCTGGGAAAAATAGAGAGTTAGGCACCAGGAAATGGATGATTCAGAAATCTCTTACATAAATAAAACCGTAATATGAATATCCACTTTGGATCTTAACTCCTGTTCTGCTGCCTTTCTTGTCCATGTGGAAAAAAAATTCTGTTTTTTATAATGGCATCAGGCAGTAGGATCTTTTACAAGCAAGTTATTTTAAGATTGGTACTTTCATTTCCATGAACTCAATCGATATTCATTAGTTTTGAAAATAATGTGGATTTTATGAAGCCACTTTCATAATTTTACATTTTTAATTGCTTGCTTTACCTCTTGAAAGACAGGTAAGATAACTGAAAGTGTAAAATATTTTGGTGGGGATGATGCAATCAAATCAAAATGTGCATATTTCCTGCTTTCCTTTCCCTGCTTTCAGGGAGAAACAGGAAGGGATGGTCTCCCAGGAATGAAAGGTGAAAGAGGAGAAAAGGTAAGTCGTAAAATGATTACGATATTCCTTAGACAAGATGGAAAAGAGTTGATGGAGTAGAGACAAGTTATAAAGGAGAGTATCTGAGAAAGATCAGGAACACTGGAAGACTTTTTGGTGAGCTTGACAGAGAAGCAGAAGAAATAGCTGTGTGTGCGATGGAGACAATCATTTATAGAGCAATGCAAGCTGAAATTAAGAACAATTTCTTTAATTCAAGGAAATTTTTCTTTGTTTTATAATTGGCTGATATAAACGAGCCTGGAAATAAAGTCTAAACAAGTTTTCTGGGCCTGCCTGAAGTGTGATAGAACAAAAATTTAAGGAACAGTCTGCGCTTCTGCCAGCACAAGACCATTAATTTTAGTGAAAATGAGAGAACTAGACAAAGGTAATGTCCACCAAAATTCATATTCAACCCACGTGAACAAGAAGGTGAAGCAGAAGCACTGACCTTGCAGATGCTTGTGGATGTATGGCAAAAAAATTGCTCTCATTGTAATGGCAATAACATTTAGGATGTGGGTACCACTTTCTTGTTCTTCCGAGGATACATCAACCCTCAGTTTATCAGTGACTTTCACCATCTCTGGAGGTGGTAATTCTTTCATGGGTGGTCACTCGACAACAGTGAAGCACCTGAATCTCCTGTTAACTAGTACTGTTCATAGCTCTTGGCTTTGAAGTGTCAGGGGACTGATGCTGGTGGGGCACAACCCACAGGAAAGTCAGTGTCAGCCACGACACCCAGAATATGATGCTCGTGAGACACTCCAGCAACAGTACAGTATTAACTGAAAAGTTAAGGGAAAAATTTGGTTTAGAAACCTAAGTATTTTATTAAAAGCAGTGGGGTTTTTTTTCCATTAGTAAGAAAAGTTCTGCTAAAACATGTTTTTCGATCGATATTTTTTGCTCCAATCAATGTAAAAAGCAAATTAAATTACATATCCTATGATGGATGGGGCAATTTTAGAAATGAACTCTGAATTCAGGTCATTGATAAAATCATGAAGTGATGAATACAACAAGGTGAGAATCCTGCATGCAATAAAGCAAGGACAGCAAAACTTCTGGCCTGAGTACTGGGGTACATTCCGTCCCTCGAAGAAGCGTGTTGGGATTTTCACTGAGCTGGTTGGTTGGGGTGCATCTCATCTGGTAATGCTGCATCTTCGAACAGGTAATCCTGAGTTTTCTTTGGGCATCTTTTTTATATAATTAATTAAATTTTTTTCCTCTCCCCAGGGTGACACGGGTTCCCCTGGGCCACCAGGCTTACCTGGAACAGTAAGTAAGATTGTGTTCAATTCCATAACAATATTCAAGGCATCATGACACTTCCTCTACACAAATTCCTCAGAAACAAATCTTTTCAAGTTCCTTACTTCCCTGCAGGAACTTTAGGACCTCTTTGCTCTGAGATGATCTCCATTTGCTTCAGAGAAGCAATATCAAGGTGCATTTGGTCTTTTTATATTTGGGGGAGGTTGTGCCTTCCTTTACCTCTTTGCAAACAGCATTTTTTATGCCCTTGCCTTGTGGTAGTCCTTAAATTGATTCATTTAACAGCTGTGGGAGCTGTTTGAAGAAGGTCACGGCTGAAAACAGAGAGTACATTCCTGCAGATTTTCCAGGGTAAGCTGGATTTTTCCCACTGGGATCTCAGGGTAAGACTGGTTCACTCAATAAACCAGTGAACAACAGCATGTCTTCCTGGGGAACAATTCGCCTTCTTCCAGCAAGAGCAAAAGGTTCCACTTCTCATTGACATGAGCTTTTGGGGTAGAGCATTGAAGTTCAGCGACGCTGCAGCCGCCCAGATCCTGCCTGGCATGTGGTGCCATGCTGCAAACCCAGGAGGACCCTCTCATCCCAGATTATTCTGGGTTCAGCACCGGATCCAACGCACAAACCAGTCACACCTGGACGCACGTACTCTTTCTGCTAATAAAAAAAATAAAATAAAAAAAAAAACCCAAAACCCCAACAGACCATGAACACATCGATTTATTGTTTTAAGTATAAGCCTGAAAAATTGCTTTTGGGAGCCCGAGTATAATTACAGTGATGTTCAGTGGTGATTGAACGAGCATTCACTGAATGTAAATACACAAACCTCACAGTTCCCTCCAGCAAAATCTGAGTAAGCAGTTTGAAATAAGCCTATGAATTAAAAATAGGGACTGACCCCAGTCACAGATCCTCCAAGAACTGGCAGATACCTGTTCATCAGCATTGCTCACCACAGCTGGATACAGCTGCCACATTCACAGACTATGGAGAAAATTTGAATCAAGGTCTGTTGGTGAAAATCTAGTCTTGAGGCTTTCATGCAGCAGTGGAGGATGTGTTATAATTTATTCCCTGCCATTAGTTGGACCTCTTCAGTCTGTGCCAAAAGGTGCTTCATGTATGAAAACACCATGTGTGTCACACAAGAATGACCCAGTCACAACATCAAGGATAAATCTGTCTTACTAAAGGTGGAGAAGGCAACTCACAAACATGTTACAACATGGCTACACATATAGAAGACATCTGACTGATCAAATTCCTGTGTTGTAGGGAGAAATAAATTTCATTTCAGCTATTAAAAATAGGTGATGATTTTGACATACCTTCAGTGCATCGAGAACTACTTTTTTCTTCCTAATTTTATCAGCTTTGTTAAAACATACTTTTTCTACAAAACTACAAAACCTTATCATTTTTTATGTCCAGTCCTTCAGAATTACTATGTATTCACTAAGAAAATGATGTTGAGATGTCATGTTCATGGTACAAAGCAGAGAGAGAGCACACCAAGCTCAAACTTGGTGTCAGGAAATTTAATTATATAGAAGATGGCTCCAAGGGGAAAAGTGAGCTGGAGATTGCTAACAGTAAACTTGCTAAAAAAGGTAACTACACTTTGGTTTTATATAGCAGTGGGACACTTTTTTGAGTTTATGCTCATATCAACTACTCTAGGAAATGTCTAATATTTGCAGGCTTCTTTCCAAACAGCCAGATGTTATGAGTGGTTAATTTATAAGCCTACTGATGGATGTATGGAATGTGTGATCTGTAATGACAAGGAGAGTACAAGCTATTGCATTTCAAGAAAACACAGGCAACCCTTCTTGTAACACTCTGGTTTCTATTCCAGACAGCCTTCTTCACCCCACACCCCAGGATTCCTGTAAGTAACATCTCTAATAAACATGACCTTTGGTTTATCACCTCTTGTATCTGATAGACACACAGCATTGTAGTGTTTTCTGTGTTATTTAAACGCTTTCAGTAACAAAACTCAGCTTGTGTCTGGTTCTGGGCATCTTCACCGTTGTAACCAGATATGATGAGAAGTCCAAAGCTGCTCTGGTAAGAACAACATTCAAACCAGCTGTGGCTGGAATATAGCTGTATGCTCTCCCAGTCTCTCAAACCAAGTTCTAAATGAAGTTTTATACCCCACTTGCAGCACGGAGTGGGAGATAAATGACATAACATGGTCTGTGAATTGTGGATCAGGAGGTTTTATGAATGGCAGGGGTAGGCTCTAAGAGTGCCATTAGAAAGGGAAGTGCAATGCCAGGTTCTTCAGAGGGTGAAGAAGGAAATAAGGATGTGAGGTAGTACTAAAAATAGAGATAAGACTTTTTTGGTTTGCTTTTTCCCTTGGCTCATGGCTTACACTTGTATATGTATATATATATGCACACTAAGGAAATGTGCAGAACAATGACATCTTATGTGGTCTTTGTAGTGCTACAATCACAGAAAGTGTCATTTGCTTCTTTTGCTCTGAGTGCATTGCTCTTGTAAATGAGCTGCAAGGCAGGAAGGAATAAAAGGCTTGAAGTGTTTCAGCTGGTCAGTGTGCTGGGATTTCTCCGTGTGCAAGATGGATGTGATGACACCTACCATGGCACAGGTCTGCACTTCGCACGGAGAGCTTTGGGAGGAGGAGGGCAGAATACTTGCCTTTGACATACAGGTCTAAAAATTAAAGTGTCAGGAGGTGGTGATAAGCCTTAGGGGAATGACATGGGTTATGTTATAGAGGTGGAAGGACCAGCAGGGTGCTGAATGTTGGCATGCACTCTCCAGAAACCAATCCTTACCATTGCTTCCCATCGAGTGTATGGTATATAATACCAGGGAACTTTTTCGTATTTATTCAGGCTGTTCAGTTAGAATCATG
The DNA here is from genome assembly GCA_013396735.1 of Grallaria varia. Classification (NCBI taxonomy): domain Eukaryota; kingdom Metazoa; phylum Chordata; class Aves; order Passeriformes; family Formicariidae; genus Grallaria; species Grallaria varia. Next base: position 171,305 of record VWZG01000561.1, read on the forward strand.
AAATATTCTTGGAGATGGGGTGAGAGATGCCTGGAAAGAGGAAAAGGCAGTAAAAGAAGATATGGCTCCTCGCTTTGCCTTCTGTCTCCCACTGCAGCTGGGCACAGGTGGGTCCCCGCTGCATTTACAGTCCTTTAAGTGGCACAGAAATTACTAAGGCATAATTGAGACTGCAGGGGACACTGCCAAGAGCAGGTCATGGAAGCTGAAAGCCCTGCTCTGGCCCAGGTCGGTGGCAGCTGTTACCTGTCACTGTATCAGTTCTGTGCACTGAGCTGTAGGTAAAATGTGGGTGGCAGTAGATCAAGACCAGCTGCCGGTGGGCAGCACTAACAGACAGTGTTAGCAGCCCCAGCAGAGAGTCATAGACTTGGCAAACGTGGAAGGACTCGCAGGCAGATTTGCTGGTGGGTTGGGTTCACGAAAGCAAATTGAGTCCTGGGCTGCATCAAAAGCAAGTGATTCTGCCCCTCTGATCTGGTGAGACCCCTCCTGGAGTGCTGCTTCCAGCTTTGGGACCCTCAACATAAGAAGGACATGGACCTGTTGGAGCAAATCCAGAGGCGTCCACAAATATGTCCAGAGAGCTGGAGCACCTCTCATGCGAGGAAAGGCTGAGACAACTGTGTCTGTTCAGCCTGGAGAAGAGAAGGCTTCATGAAGAAGCCTTACCATGCCTTCTGGTGCCTAAAGGTACAAGAGGGCCGTAGAGGAACTTACAACGTGGGCAAGTAGTGACAGGACAAGGGGAAATGGCTTTAAACTGAAAGAGGGAACATTTAGGTTAGGTATTTGGAAGTAGTTTTTTTACTGTGAGGGTGTGGAGGCACTGTAACATGTTCCTCAGAGAAGCTGTGGATGCCCCATCCCTGGAGGTGTTCAAGGCCAGGTTGGATGGGACTTTGAGCAACCTGGTCTAGTGAGCGGCATCCCTGCCCATGGCAGGGGATTGGAACTAGATGATCTTTAAATTCCCTTCCTATCCAAACCATTCTGTGATTCTACAAAGAAATGCTTCCTCTGCCCACATCTGTGGCTGTTAAAGTTTTCACTGCTGTGCAAGTCAAGTATTAAGGGAAAAGTGGGAGAAAGAAGAGTATTAAAAAAAGCTTCCTCCCCTTACCTGATGAATTACTTCTTCCCTTCGCAGTCTTGTTTTCCCTGGTAATATGTGTCCTTATTCCAACTCAGAAACATCACCCCTGCCTACATTTGTGCTGATGTATGTCTGTGCTTTATTTCAGGACTAATCTAAAAAGAGTTTCAGGACTTGAAATGTCATTAGACAAAAAAACCTTCCAGGCACAACCATACAGGTTTTCAGCTTTGGACCTTTTGCTTGAGCCACTTTAGGTGGCCCTGATACCTTTCTGAAGGACACTAGATGGCATCAGGGACTGCCTGGTTAAAAGTTGATCTAACAGGATGCTACTTGTAGAGTAAAATTACTCCCATTATTTATCACAGATGATAATATTTATTCATAGTGCGTAATAAATACAAGGATAGGTAATATTTATGCAGATACATTTATTTTGTCTGTTAGAGAATCATTTGAAAATGGACTGTGAATTCCCAGGTGTTGTAGAAATGATTGGTAAATAGCTGACCTGAATAAAATTCAAGCTGATTTGTCTGGCTCTGCATTTTGACTGATCACTATTCCTTGCATGTGTATGTAGCTAAAATCACTGATGTTCTTACTCAACCTTGATTGCATAATTGAAACACTTTGTATGATAAGTAATGAATAAGTAATGATTGCTGTTGCCTGAATACATATGTTCATATCAATATACAAATGTGAGTATTCGTGTAGTGCCTGGTTTATTCCAGCTAGTTCCATAATTGTGTGCTTTCCTTTTCAATTTATAAAAAGCAGAAATATGGATTTATTGATTATTGTTCTAGAGCTCAGGACAAAGCTGATGAACTTCTGTCTGAAAGCATCTTCAATTTACTGTAAGGAGGAAGAACAGGAATAAATTAATCCTATTAGCCAGTGATGGTGGTGCATGAAATAATGTACTGACATTGCAGGAGGGAGCAGAAGCTGCATTAATGTATGCAGATATTAACAGAACTAGAAATCAGGAACAGCTGCATATTGTACACCTCTGGGTGCTCAAGATGAGACCCTGAACACCTCTCTCTTATAGGTGGGATAGGGAACTGTCTGTACATGGGATCATTCCTCCAGCTGTAGGATGACATGTTTTCCATGAAGGAAAAACGTTATCCTTTTAAACTGAAGTTTTTTTTTCAATTTTTATGATAACAGACCAAGAAGTCTAGACAGAGATCTCCAAGCCTTAGTGTGGGATATCAGTTTTGATTCATCGACCTCAAAGTCCTTTGCAGAAACTACTCTATGAAAAATGGATAGGCAATTGAAAGAGCCCTCCTACCAAATAGGACTAGTGTGACTTCCAGGAATGGAAACAGCCTTTATTTCTCTCTTTGTCTTATTGTTTTATATCAGGGTGAACCTGGGCCAAAAGGGGAGAAAGGAGATCGAGGCACCAGTGGAGAACCTGTAAGCACAGCTATGTGTTTCTTCAGTTGGTTTTGAACTTTAGCAACCATGGGGTTTGCTAGACAGAGTCTGGCTGACAGCAAGGTGGTACAGGATTTATTAAAGGCTTTCAAAGTGGTGTGGCCCAGCTAAATTGTGCATTTGGCTACTGCATTTGTACTTTGGATTGCTCTTTTTCCGGAGCCCCCATGAGAGACAGAGTCCTGTGTAGTCACAGCTTCTGTAAAAAGCACTCTTTACTCAGTGGGAGGAGGAACAATCATCTGCTCATGAGAAGAAAGGAACAATTTCCTTTGGATCCTTTACTTCTCCCTCTGTTTTTGCAGGGATTACCCGGGTTCCCTGGTAAACAAGGTGTCCCAGGACCTCCAGGAGTACAGGTAAGAGGGCCCAGCCTTGAAGAAAATCTTTGACATGACCAGAGAGGAGTGCCCTCAAGGTCTATGTCACCATAAATAATTCTTCCCCTATGGACCTGCAGCCTATTTCTTTCTCGTTGTTGTGAGTTCAGGGTCTTCTATAGAGGTAATTAATTGTGCTGGATATCAGGACAACAGGAGGAAAATCAACTCAGAAATATGGTACCTCTGTAGCATGATCAGTATTGTCTGAGAGACTTCTTCCAACTTCATGATCCTTCAAGAGGGCATCTTGTACTGATGCTACAGATGTCACAGATAAGTCACTGCAGTACATTGTCAAAACATTGCAGAGCAGTCAGATTCGACCCTGGACCATTTGACCTTGAATGAACTATGGCTCTTGTGAAATGGTTTTATAGTCTCAATCATTTTCTGAAAACTTCTTGGTTCCCACAAGTTATTTCCAGTCATCACTGAGGTGTTTTCATGTCAACATGGGTAGATGTTCACTCTGCCATCATATATGCTGTGCCCAAGCCATATAATCAGCAATACTTGGGAATCAATAGCTTAAACAGGTTGCCAGCAGTCTTAGCATTCTGAAAAAAACCTGAAGTGTAATACCATGCAATTTTTAACTAACATCTGCTAAATAGGAGACGGTTCAGTGAGTAGACCTTGTCCTGCCAAAATTCTTCAGAAAGAGCTGTGTGATAGGTGGGACTAAGACAAACCCCCTGCACAGTGATCTATTTTGACCATTTCTAAATGACTGATGTTTATGTTTGAGAACTGCAGGCAAATCTTCCTCTGTGAAGGGAGACCATCAGAGTTCAGCTGGAAATGAACGATAGGAAGGAGTTTTACCCAGATGAATACCTGCAAGTTTCAGCACCCTATGCTGAAAAACAGCCTCTGAGCTGATCAGCCATTAGTAATTCTTCTTAAGTCTCAGGGTGTTATGTTTATATTTCCTTTTCTTGCTGCATAGAGGACCAGGAGCTATTTCCTCAGCTGTTAACTCCTCTGTGCATTGGTTAACAGAAACCATTGCCTAGTGCACATTCAGGCATTTTGAAGTCTTTTTATCTGGCAGGCAGCACCCTCTCATGTCTAATCAGCTGGTATCTCTCTCTTCTTTCTGCACAGGGTGCAAAGGGGGAGAAGGGAGCCCGAGGAGAAGCTGGAGCCCCTGGAGAGACTGTGAGTAACTTCTTCCCTTGCAGTGCTTTTCCCTGGCAGTAACACTCCTGAAGGGACACCGAAGTCAATGCCTTGCTGCTTTGTCGCCCCAGGCTGCTTGGGCACAGGGCACAGCCTAATCTGCAGCTGGAAGAGTCGCTGCTTGTGGGCAAAGAAACCCACGTGCACAAAGCAGGGCAGTGCTCCAATCAGCCCAGCTCAAAACTGTGCATCATTAATTGGTCAAATCTCCCTCTGTCTAACAAAGCTCCCTTTTGTGGATGAGGTGCTGGGGGAGCTTTGAGACTGCACAGGGAGCTGCGCAGCAGCAACCTGAATTTCTTATTTGATCATGGTTGCTTTCAGGCTTCCTCATCAATTCTGCTTTTTGTAATACTGGTTCATCCAGAGGACTCATCCCACAGCCCTTTTTGAGGCATGCATTGTAGGCAGTGCTGCTGTTGCCCGTGCTAAGGGACAGCAAAGGATTCCACTCCCCTATTACTGCTGTGAGAGCACATAAGACCTTTGAGGCTGAGCAAGAGGCCACAGACTTCCTTTGCAGGCAGAGAAGGAAGAAAGACTGAAGAACTATTTGAAATAATGATTGAGAGAGAGGATGCTTGTGATTAGGAGAAGGGAATAGGAAATTCAAATTATGCAACTTAGAGCACTGACATTTCTTCTTCCACCTTTGTGTTCATGGTTTTCCTTTTTGGGCTGGTCCTTAGTCATTAGAGCATGAATAACACCAAGGTCAAAGATTTGATCCCCACATGGGCCATTCACTTAAGTGTTGGGTTCGATGACCTTATGGATCCTTTCTAGCTCAGAATATTCTGTGATATTGTCCCTAAGCAGTGCTTTGACCCTAAACCCTGAACTGCCTATTCCCAGCTCTTTCACTCTTGCCTGAAGAACCCTTAGCACTTTTAGGGAGGAACAAAAAAAAAAAAAAA